>JACEFZ010016729.1:0-235000 GCA_014155875.1 Cepaea nemoralis
TCGGCCCATACTTTTTTTTTTTGATAAGAAAACGCTTGGGTAATTTAATCTTACGTCATATAGACTTCTGATTGTTCCCGATCTAAATCACTTGATTGCTGGCTATTTTCTTTCGAAATACCCTATCACGCATGATCGCTTGTTATTATCAAACGAGCATATACACCAAAATCTTTTTATTACAATTTAAGCGCACACTGCACATAAACAGGCTTGTTGCTGGTTGCAACTGTCTCCAAACACAACACATTATCTCAAGCACATCTTAACTATCTTGGCCACTGTTGATTATGGTGTCTTTCTTCGTTTAGATATCGGAAATAGGACATTCCGGCCACAGCGGTCTGTGAATTTGATGGCTCTATTGGAGATCTAAAATAGGTGTGACCCTTTGTGTGACGCTTCCATAATCATTAAACGCTTTAGAAAACGTGCTATTAGCCTTCTTGTATAGATGGTTACCCAACGGGTTACCGTCCATAGCACCGGGGGTCCTAGATTAGGGGTAGTGGTCGAGTTCACGTTCAGTGTCAATCTAGAGCCATACGGGGGGGAGTACCGCGGTACTGCACCACTATGTCGATACCTCGTAGATCTCTAGTAGCCCTTGTGTACAACAAGGCGGGTCTGTACAATGACAGTCATACAACATACCAAAAGGGAGTACCAGTATAGTAAGAAATCGAATGGAAAGTAGTCTGTACCCACGAATTAGTGGTCGCTGTGCAGCGGCTGGAGAAGTGTACGGAATATCATTCGAATATTATTATTAATTCAAAAGCACTATGGAAAAAAAAAAACGTTTTATATCGGACCGCAGAAAATGTACAACACACATCCACGAAAGTTTGTTACCTGCAACTATGTTCAAAGACTTCTATGTCTATCTAAGCCTTGAAATGATTGGCTGGGCCAACTACAACTACAGTGTAACTACATACATTCTATGCATGGTTTAACTGTTCTTAGCGTATGCAACGACAAACTATAGCCCTGCAAGAGGTGCGAATAATGATATCAATCCGAATGAGGAAATGTGCGCAAGACACATGGTAAAGAGAATGACTTTTTTTGTTCCTACGATGAATTACTTAATATGTGAACTCTTCTAAGAACCCCGATTCACCCACACACGGAAGTTTGTTCATTGTGTGTTCGAATTTCACCACGTGTGAACTGCACTCATAATACCCTGGTGAGGATAATTTTTTTTCACAGCAAAATGCCATTTTGCATTCTTGGTTCTCTTTGGCTTTTGGCCGATCAGATTAAAATATTTAACAATGACGGGTCCACGCTTTTTGAGCTGTTACAAACGTTTCCTTCATGGTGTTAGTAGGTAGTGATACTGGCTGAGCATTGTATAGCCTCGAGTTTGATTACTTTCATCTTGCACTCTAGCCTAGATCTAGTTACTACTGCGTTCATCACATTGAAGGAACCTGCATTTGAAGAAACCCTATATGTAATTACGGGCGCTAACACAATAAGGCAACAGGGCTGATGGCATTTGCTTCTGAATTTATAAGGCAGGTGGCCGATGCATTACATTTAAAAAGTCTACAATAGATAACAATCACTAAATAGAATAATGTGATAGAAAATCTAGATGGTTGATGCAATCAGAAGAATTTACCGTCATGCGCAAGATTCTTAGTTACGCTGAAAGAGTCATTATTGATACCATTAACTACCATACTCTTCATTATGATGGAAAGGAGTACTAAGTATTCCAATGTGAAACACTTCTATCAATGAGAGTGAATGATACCACTTATAACTGTCCCCGAGGCGTGAATACGATCTAGTAGTACTCATATCGGCATACGTTATTCATAATACATACAGACTAAGATAGCCTTATATGATTCAGAAGACTATCATTAGGTGACATTACCACGTGGGTAGAGGATTTCAAACTATACATTCAATCAATCGAGATCAATCATATTGGTAGTACAGCTTTCATTATTACATCACACGACACAAACATGCTCTAAAGGAGAATTGTGTGATAATAATAGCAGGCGATCACTTTAACTTCTCCAACAGTGTATTGTGGAGGAAGATTGTAGTTACTCAAATATAGCTTGCCCATGCTTGATCGAGTAGGGTCCATTTCTCCAATATTGCCAGGAATATGAGAGAAGTGCTATGTTGACATTGCATGCTCTGGTCTATGTGAAATTTGCGAATATGCCCAAGGGAGTTTCACCGAGACCCCCTAGGTAGCCAAAGAAGGCCTGTACTAGTGCTGTATGAAGGCAACAGATTATAGAATATACCGATATTCTCAGACCTACAAGCCTTGGAATCCAAACTGGCAAGAGAAGGTCACCGAGAGACGATGGATAGGATTGTATCTGCCGCGAAAGAACTGCTCACAGTGGCTCACCAGATACAACAGTGCTAGAACGTATAGCAAATATGACGAAGCAGTGAGAATCCAGCGAAAGGTAATCTCGTTGATGGAATGCACTTTATGTTGTCACCATTTGTTATGCTGGACAGCCTAGTTAAGGGCTCAGAGCGTGACTGTGATCGTTTAATAGAGGCGCCTATAAGGAATCTATCTACCATAATTAGCTTCTTCTTGCATTTAGGGATGGCGTGGCGCATGTTAAAGATTAGCCATCTATCATGGCAATCAGGAGGTTACAAGCAGTACTTTGATTTGCGTTGAAGCGGACAGTGATGTTCAAAAGCCTGTGTGACATCAAGTCACACAGGGGTAGTGTTTCTGCTGCATTGTTTCTCTTGGAGAACAATCAGCTGACGCAGAGTGAGGAGGACGTGGGCATAACCAGAAGTGCTGGCAGTCCTCAGCAGTCATGCCTTTGTTGTATACTTGTGCAGGTGCCTAAAGCCTTTATCATATACTCTCAGCTATATTGAGCCGGGAGTAGCAGTGTCGAACGTGTGACAGCCCGAGCCTTACAGAGGAAACATGGGTCTCAACGGAACACATTGGAATTCTGTAAGGATCTCTAACGCTCCTTATACTATTCTTTTCTAGTTTACCCATGTTGTTAGATAGATTATCAGTAATGAGCATGCGGGGTTCTTGTCCGCACCTCTCACCGTGATGATGTGAAAATTTTAACAATATTTCAATGATTATACTTCTCAGATAAGTAGGCTTAATGAGGTTCTGCCTTACTATACCAGGCTTGTCATAGTTTGTGATGGTGACCGATTAGCTATCTATCTACAACGCAGAATTTATAGTGCGGTCGTTGGTGAGAGGTCTTCAAACGTGGGCGAAAGAACGTGCCCTCTTTGTTGTCCGTGTAGTTATCCTTTAAGCAACGAAGATAATGGTCGGGCCGAACACTTCTTCATCGTTTCAGTGTGGCTCACGAGCTATTCAAAGGCCTGGCTTTATGTCATGTACTACTCCAACATCTAGCTTATGAGGAGGTGGGAGGGCCGGTCATGTGGCCAAAAATTTGAAAATGGCTGCATTCCGACTGGCATAGATGAATATACATCGCCTTTTTCTGACACAATCTCAACACTTGATTGATTGTAACGCAGGACGCGAAGCATGCTGAGATGACGGGTGAGTCGAACAGTAGCAAGCTATCTTGTTACAAGCAGTTATTGTCAATTTTCGCTTGGCTGCTTCGCGAAGTCCAGTTCGGAGTTCATTTGGTAAATAAGGAAGTCCAAGCATTCACGGCATCGGTAATTTTTCTTTCTCCGGAGCAGAGCGTAATGCTGCGATTGGCTGGTGAATGACAGGCGGACAGAAGTTAACGGCTGGCTCGGCAAACTTGGTGGATCTGAGTCGGTTGTATTTTGGACTCAACTTGCGGAACATGTAGCAAACAGTTACTCTCTGGGTACACCTGCCTCAGGCTAGGACATAAAACTGTGCCATAAAAGTCTTTGATTTCAGATAGTGGTAGTCTTTTCTTCTGCGTTCTTTGGGGCATGGCTCTCCAATGACTTTAAAGAGATGCTCCCCTTATAAACTCCTCATATACCACAATATTTCCCATTCAGGACAGTGTGAGACCTGGTAGATTTGGGCTTTCCCATTAAGTTTCAAAATTTTGGGTGAACAGAGTGATGATGCGATGGGCAGTCACGCCGAGTATAATTACGCTACAATACCTTGATATTTCTCTCGTACTGGTTTTCTTTCTCCAGTCTCGACGGGAAGGCATTTCTTAGACTCACTATTGTTTAATTCACCGGCAGTCCTCAGTATCCAAGTTGTTTCATCCTTTAAGCTTTACACCGTACCAGTTTCTTCTCAATGAGACTACTTAGCTCTGAAGACTGTTATGTGTCGATGCTGTTTACGGTTAGGAGATTCTAGGTATCTCTATCTCGAAATCGAGCTTGCTTTGTCGTTGCAGCCACGCTTCTAATTCTGCTTGGCTTTAAAGGCTGTTTCTTCGCCTTTACCTTGCTTGGCAGCCCTTTCAGTCTCTGCCTGCTTTAAATGCGCTTCAGTCCAGCCGCTCTGTCATCGTCGTTCATTAGCTTTCTCCTGTACTATTTAGGTATTTCAGAGTATGTCTTCTCACGTCCACTTCGTTAATTCATCACCTGTCAACTGTTAACTTTTAACCCGCATATCGATGGAAATCATTTAAGACGACATGGATGGACACTGTTCAATGAAATACCAGGCCACACATTTTAGTTATAATTGTTAGTACAGTAACAATTACAATTTGTGTTCTATTGACATACGTGCCTAAAATTGCTATCCTTAAAGTATAAGAAAAGAAAAAATATACTCAAGTGCCCCGGAATGCTGTGAAGGAACGGTTGGGAAATCGGGCTAGAACTGTAGGGTCGCTTACTCGAAAAAACCAAATGAACCCGCAGTACGGCAACAGCAAGGCTTTGCAAGGATGGGTCACGGAACAATCACCTAGCTTATGTTTTTGGAGGCAAAGATATGCACTTAGCGTCTATTTGATGGCTTGGAATGCTATTAGTGTTGGCTAATACTTCGTCATCTTAAGTATTGACTTAGGGTTTGTACTGGCGTTGATCATGTAATTGTATGAGGATGGGTCGATCACAGTTTGTCCGTCAACCTTTGTTTTTTTCAAAACACAAGTCACTTTCTTTCCAAAACTTTTGGGGCGTTACCACAACTCAATTCGACGAAATAGCAACCTTCATAGATCCAACACTCTACAACATTGATGACACATCCTTACATCAAGATGGCATTCAGATGCTGATGATGGTCGGTTACCTTAGTAACTTCATCAAAGTTTACAAGATGGCGACAAGGGCACATGGCCAATGACAAAGATCCAATGTCGACATCATGGTCACAACGTGTAGATAAGTTGCAATCTTTAAATCCACAAATGTTTTTACGAATACGTTTGCGTTAAGGATCATAGAATCAATATGTATAGCCCTGTACGTAATTACAACACGTAGTGTCTCCACGTGTTGGTGTTTAGCTGCAAAGCTCTAATACACTCAGTAGTAATATATCAAAATGAGCCTTCCATGATCACATCTTACAGTACTATCCTTAAAGTTTGACTCATAAAATTTCTATAGTTTTACAAACTCAGTTTTAACGCGTTCAATTCAAACTCATAAACTACGTTTCATCATTTAGTTCAAAGCCGGGACTCTCCGACTGCCACCACCTCCACGCTCAACCCAGATGTCTCGTTGGTCTATAAACTTGGCTCGAGTCCTACCACTAACACATTGAACAGTACAAAGACATCTTGTACGTGATTTTGTACATGTCCTATCAGGTCTACTCAACGGATCACAACGTTTCATGGCTTATATTACAGATCATGTCTCCCATACCCCTATCGATGATCACAACAAATATACTTGACACTTCAATACACTTACTATGCATATCGACAATACGCTTCTTTACAGTCTATCGTCTCAAGATGGTCCAGATCTACGTCGACGTTCATGCACATATCGAATCCACACAACTTGCCTTTTATTCTCTCAGCATGTCATGGTAATGTCTCTATCGCGTCCCGTACGGAAATGTCCTCCGACACTAACGTTTTCTCCAGATGCTGTCTGCCTCTAATTCGCATATATTGTTTGCATTCGCATCACCATGCGTTTGCCGCTCACCCCGTTCTGAATAGTGGCTTCATCCCAGGCAGGCAGTTGCGTCTTTTTGTTCGATTGTCTGTGTTCTTTTAATCTTCCCTTAACTGTTATGATTCTATTCTGATAAATATGTCCTTAGTGTATCTACCTGACGTATTTCCTCTTGCTCTTGATCAGCCAGCAATCTTGCAGCCAGGTACCTGGTTCGACTTACTGACTATTCCAACATCGTCCCTGGCTGCGTAACGAAGTTAACGAGAATCCCTGCTGGGTACTAAGTCGCCTGGCGGGCGTAACGGATTGTCCCCTGCATCCTGTACATATTCTCAGACTGCTGCTTACGACACTTTCTTGCTGTTCTACACTCGCCAGAGTAAACAAACGTATAAACTGCGGTGGAGCTCCTTGCATCCCTTTTCCCCTTTGTTCCGGTGTCCGCTATAGTCTGTGAGACCCATCTCTAGGAGAGACATTAGTCTGTGTAAAATCCTGGGAAGACACTATTCTGTGACATCCTTTGGCAGACACGAGTCGGTGGGACTCACGGCAGACACTAATCGGTGGGACATCTTGGGCATACCTAGTCGGGTTGGGCCCCCCCCAAAAAGACGCATAAGCAGATCCTAAGAAAGAAAACTAACTTCCTCCGCGCAGGGAGACCAGAAAGATGGTTGCAGCCGACCATGGTGGATGGAGAGGTCGAGAAGGCATAGCTGGGAAAGAAGCAGGATGTCAAAGACTGGCAAAAGGCCAGAAAGGCTAACAATCCACAGTAATTGAGTTGCGAACCTAGAAGACTGAGGTCTGTATGCCACGAAGCGATTTTAGTCATCTGCACCAAATCAGGCCAATGCCGAGAAATTGGTTCACGTTTCTGCAGAAGGTGTGTACTCCTTGATCCAGCGACTCTGTTTCTATAAGCAATCGAAACATTCTGGGCGCCTCCCTCACAAGAGCATGAACGTTTTCTGTGAACATCAACGTCAGGGGTATTCCAATTGACGAGCCTTTCAGGGCACAGACTTAACCTCCATGCATTGTGCTTGGAAAAAATTGGATGCGGATAAATGTTTTAGTGCCCTTGCTTAGCACGCTACCGATATAACGACTGACCAGAAAGACCGCAGCCCGCCAGACAGAGGTCCAGCACGACACTCTCTCAGTTGGTGGCGAGGCGGGTCGGATGACTCCGACGAAGAATGGAGCAATCACAGCTGACGATATTAGCGGTGCGATGCTCAAGAAATCACCTGAACCTACCGCCCCACAAGGTCCTCAGACGGCAATCCGATAGCTGGTCGGACGCTACTGGTGAATATCAGAGTGATCCGACATGGAAGTAACTGGACTGCCATTTGTCCAGGAGAATTCAACAGCCTCAGCTATCCAGAGGGGTTCAGGTCAAGAAGAATGGCTCCACAGCTACTTGCTGCGGGCTGCCAAAACGAACAAAGCCATTCCAAGATAAGCTGCTACAGATCATTACATGCAGAATACTGTTGCAACTTACTTGAGAAAATTGTCGCACACAGATCTTGCCTTGGGACTTGAACAAGCTCTCGGCTGCTTCCCTCCCAGCCTCAACACTTGTGAGGATACAGACTCAAACAAAAGAGTCATGGACAACCTGATGCAGCGGTCTTTGCTTTGCTCAGATTGTTTAACGAAGGATTTCAGGTCAAGAGAAGAGACCTGGTGCGGCCGCTCATAGATTAGAGGACTCATATAACAGAGTATGTTCGAGCACTTGATGCAAACCCTCATCCCTGAAATTGAACACCTCACCTTGTAACATGGACTCACTGCAGTTCCTGCTCCAAAGGAAGGTGATGCTAAGATCGGGAGGTCTTCTGACCGATAACGATAAGTCCCGGATTGCGCAGGTTCACCAACTGTCACCAGTACATTCAACGTGATACGGTGCCGATCACGAACCAGGTAAACGGGAGGGTATACTCTGTCATCTCTCTGACACATCCTCGTGTATCGCAGTTTCAGATAGACAGACGTTGCCAAGGATATGCAAGCGAACTAGATCGAATTTCCTCCATGGTGTGCTGATCCTCGACGCCCATTTCAACCCCTACAAGCCACCGTTACATGTTTCCACTAAACAACAATATTGTGAAAACAACCTGCCGGCAAGTAAAAATGGATGGAGCATTTAGTAGAACCCAGTCAATGACATATCTTAGGAGTGAGGCTTGATCGCAGCCTGTCCTTCAGAGAATCATGTCGATTATGTCCATCAAAGAAAGCTCGAAAGGTTTTGTCAGCAATGAGAGTCATGGCGACTGCCATATCGAGCAAAGACTGCTAATACTTCGGTTCCAAGGACTGGTGCTTTCACGCATCGAGTTGCCCTGGCTATCCTCACTGTCGCCCTACACAGATTGGAAGACTTGAAAAGGTACAAAAACGAAGCCACTGCGCATCATTTTGGGGCTGCACGAAAGACATCCAGCTGTGTAGCAATGAAGATACCTCCCTTCTGACTTCCCGACAATGGAACACAGGATCAAGTATCTGGAGAGCTCTCTGTGCATTTCTACGAGCACTTAAAATAGGTGCAGTATAGCAGAAGATCCGTGCTGGACTTGCTAGGCGCCAGTCTCAGTTGCTAGACCTATCTGATCACACAGATGCTCCATCCCCTATGCAGTTACGCCTATAATTCAGGGAAAATGGCTGAACAAGGCCGCCTAAAGAGTGGGCAATCATTGATTCGGGTCCATGGAGGCGGTAAGATGTACAGTCAGACAGGTCATTCAGTCCTTACCAGTATCAACCCAGGCAAGGAAATGGGTGCCGGTGCATCCCGCTTTATTAAGTTGCACTTGTACTCCTGCAAGTATCATACCAGACACGACAACAGCGGTGCAGAAGCAAAGCGTGTGTCAACCTCCTGACCCTCTCTGAGGGCATGGTCAAATGCAGAGTTACGGACGTAGCTTTCGCTCCTCAGCGATGAGGAGCACACTCTTCATATAGCCCCGATGCTCATAGGAAACCCTTATAACAGCTATATTGACTCGTGATGGTTGTCTCCCCCCTCGGGCAGGCGCAGAGAAGTGCGTGGGTGCATATCAATCTGACCCATTGTCTAGGTTTTCCCTCGGTCGCGGCCGAAATAAAACCAGTTCAAGAATCTCGCCGTCGTGAGTGCCTCTTCCAGGATCCTTATGACCTAACGAGCAGCCATGAGCAGTTACATCTATTTCTTTGTAAGCAGGTCGCATGGCTCGTTAACACAGGCTTCTCATATGGGCTGGAGTCAACATCAGAAGCCTTCTTACGTCAGGCAAACGTGTGTGTACTAAAGTGGATTAAAATGAGCATGATATTCAGAAGGTCGAAGCTGATCTGTACGTAGACATTGGGAGCTGAATCGCTGGCGGAAGTCCCTGTTGTCGCGTAAAGTCATGCCTTAACATAATCTTCAGTCATTTCTTCCCGGGTAATAATTGCGGGAGTTACGAGTTAGGGAAATGAACGAGCTGACAAAACATGTCCATAAGGCCTCTAGCACTACCCCCCCTGTAGATGGCCAGCCCATGGAGTCGTGCCGATGTTATTAACGTCCTTAAAGATATGGCGAGAACAGAGGACTTTGACGTCAATGAGTCCACTCGATGTCCATGATTGAAAACCTGGGAGTAAGAATCGGCACAACCAGACCTAGAGGTACCACTCGAGGAACACAAGGCTCGTACCTCGTCAACCATTACTGTACTTTAGCAGAATAAAACTTAGGCACTAGCGACCTTACTCATTACCAACTTCGAGCGCTGATGCTATTTATGATGCTGGGAGGGTAGATAAAAAAAAAATGAAAAAAAAAAAAAAGAGCACCTTATGGACATGTCCGGAGTCAGAATCGAGATGCCCAACTGTAAACGTATACACTGATAATTGATAGTCGGGGTGGAACATCTAGGGCCAGTTTCACTATTCTGTGGGACAATGCCCTGGGTCAAAGATAGTCTGTGGGACATCTTATAAAAGACATCAGTCTGATTGACATCTTAACAAACATTAGACCATAGAAATCCTGGGCTAGGACCCCAGTTTTGTGCTTAACGTATGTCCTGTACATCTGAATCCTGCCAAGTACTACGAGACTCAGCATGGAATAACCAACCGTCCACCAACCTATGATCATTATCCAATACTTCAGTTGTGTTAAAGCTCAGTTAATTAAAAAAAAAAAAAAAAAAAAATAAAAAAAATAAAAATAAATCACAAAACAAAAATAAAAAAAAAAAAAAGAATACAATAAAATAATACCACGTGAAAATATGAATAAATTACTCGCTGTCCTAAATACGAATAATCAGCGTTTCACATGTATCTGTATGTATTCGTCCTGATCAGTATAGCTAGTACTTACATGCTGCATAGATCAAACATTTAGAAACAAGGAAAACCTATGAGCAGTATAAACCATTAGACATTCACTATTTGGTAACTGCGAGAAATAGAAAAGTATACAATGATATGAGATAATTACCAATGAGAAGCTGGTGGAGAGAACTAGACAAACAGCAATCAAACATTGGTTGCAGAAAGAAAGCTGTCTCTGTATTGAGACATATTTAATGGAGATAACCCAGTATAGTAACTAACACGACATTCTGAGTCTCAGAACTAAAATCAAGGCCTCAAAGAAATATAGAGTAAGGCATAACGATTACACGTAAAGAGTATGAAGTACGAACACAGAAATATTTTGTTCTGAACACTAATACATGAAGCGGACATGGCACAGTAGGTGCAGGGATTCAGCTCAAATAGGAGTACTCTTCGAGTGAGTTGGTTGCAGGTACTGCATCTCAATTCAGCAGAATCTCTACGTAGAAGAGCAAGAAGAAGAAGAAGAAGAAGAAAGAGACAGAAGACAGATAAGAGAAGAAGAAGAAGAGAAGAAGAAGAAAAAAGAAGTGACGAAAGAAGAAGAAGAAGATAGTAAGACGAAGACACGAACGAACGAACGAACACACTTTATTTCAAAGGTTAAAATTTGGGCACAGCATGCCTGTCTTATACATTCGGCCCTTCCAATCACTCATCTTTTTTCGTTCATAGTTCTGTGGATCCTCAGCGTGTGTCCCGGCAATTATCCTCTTGATGTTGTCCACCTCCATGTAACATTGTCATCCAGTCCCCCATGTCTCCTTATTTTTGTTCTCTTTTGGTCGACATGTAATGTTCTCGACCAGTGTTAGGAAGTTCATCCCTTGATGTTCTCAAGCCATATGTAACGTAGGCTCGGGCCAAGCCCTACTCCGATATTGGTACTTCATCTTCATCTCTTGCATTGTTGTCCTCCACATGTATTTGTTCACTTCAGTCGTCATTTGATGTTTGTCAAGCATATATATTGACTCGTAGGCTTCCAGTTCATCTCTTTGAGGTATATCCAATGCAATGTAACGTTGTCTCCTTTTCAGGTCATCTCTTGATGTGATCGATCCCCCCACATTAAACGTTATTCTTCGCAGTCACATCTTCTTGATATTTCCCACCCTTCCTCATTTAACGTTGTTTTCTATTTTATCGCTTGATATTGTCCAGCCCACAATGTAACACAAGTTTGTTTCCGATACAGTTTTCTCTATTAGCACTTCCTAAAATCAATGAGCCGTTTCTGTTTGCATAGCTCAAACTATCCGTATATTGTGCACTACCTTGACGCTCACACAGCGAAGGGTGTCTCTTAATCCTCTGTACAACACATATTTCTGTTTTAGCTTATTTCTTCTTGCCACGGCACGCTTCTTACTTCTTATCTTGTTCTCTACATTCTTTCCTCTTCTCATATGTGCCCAAAATTTTGTGACTGTCTCATCCTAATTTCTCTCTCATCAGTTTATTGTTTTCATTGTGCTCTCGTAGAGAACTGGCGCATCTTGGTTTTTTTCTGTATATCTTTGGTAATTCTTTGCCAATTTTTTCTCAGAAACCCATTTCAATGCCTCCGATATTTTTCAGTTTGTCTGCGCATTGTCCACATTTCCATCCATACACAAGTACAGGTTCTCTATGTGAGCACTAAACCATCGTTATACATAAATCCAGAATACAACAGTCAATTAAGCTTTGATTTGAATACCCTTCTAAGAAGAACCATCTGGCAATCTCACCGTTGAGGACTCCTGTTTGCAGTACGATCAAGCACTATATGTCAAAATTTCAAAGTGAACTCTACAAGACAAACATGATTGTCTAAACGAAATGTTTATCATTGCACTGACTCTTTTTACTGGTCGCGAAGGATCATATATTCATCTTGCAAAGGCTAACTACTCTTTGTGCATATAAAGCTTATGGTCTTACTTCTATAATCTCTTCAAGGCGCCTCTCATCAGATGTCTATGACTGTTCTGAGATAACTGTCAAACCGATGCAGCATGTTTTTTTGAGAATAATGTCCCATTTCACCATATAAGACCAAAGAAGTACAAAGCACAACGATTTACCTACACGACCATCCTTGCAACAAGTTAAAGCAGTTTTCCATTGTACCTATGATAGTTTATTTCTTCATATCATCAATCGAAGCAGATCAGAGATGAGATCCATTGAAAATAGAGTGCAATAGGCAAATTCAGCTCATTGAGAACAAATGCGACGGATCTTACCATACTAGCCTGGTGCAGTTGACCATTGCTGTGATGACCGGTGTCGATGAGGAAGAATGGAGCCTGAGAGCTGTGGAGCAGTAAATGTGACCTGACCTGGCTGTATGAGAAAAACAGCCGTGCTGAGAAATAAGATGTGCAGGTAGAGGAAACAACCCCCTAGGGCGGCTGAGGACGTAAAGACAGTTGATGTGTTGTGTGGAGTCAGGACTACTGAACCAGTTCCCAGGTAGAGAAGAGACCGATCTCGCGGGGTCATGTCGTTTTGAGGGAGTTGACGCTTTGAGATCATTACCGACAATTTACAGTGTTTAAGCCCTATATTGTTCCATCCCACGTGACTAGATCTGTCTTTTGTGTTTGATTAACTCCGCAACTGGTGAAGTACCAAGGCCTTAAAACATGTTGCAGAGCCTGTTTAAAACACCCTTAGAGTGGTTGTCTGCACAGTTTTGAGGCTTCTGCATTCCAACCAACTATGTGTGTGAGGTTGTATCATGGTGATCTGTCATAAGATCCATTTTACATATTTAGCCGTGGATATGATGAGTCTTGAGATGACCTGTCTTGGATTCCCTGGATTTTGATTACAGATCAGGCCGTGAGACAGGCATTGATGTGTGCTGGTTAGATTGTGAGGAGTATATGTATATCTCTCTAATGGAACTTACATTATTTTCTGGATGCTATAAACATCGTTCCGTCTGTCCGCTTATTCTCTGGAATAAATGATTGTGTGCGCCAACTCATCTGTGTTTCATGACGGGTGCAGGTGCACTTCCTGGGCTGCCCCCAGGCGTGGATTAAGAGACCGTTTAGATGCTCAATTTGAACACCCCCAGCCTGACATCGTTACCCCCGTAGCAACGACCTATCACACCTACAATATCAACGCCAAAGATCACACGACCTTGATATTATCCCCCTTAAAGAAACGACTGTGTGACAGTAAACATAGCAGGATCGCTCCTCCGGTCAAGGACGACGGGGATATATTGATCATCTAGAGCTCGTCGATCTAAGACAATATATACATTGTTGTCCACTTTATGGTTTTATGTAAACTCTTATTAAAACGATCACCAGAGTAAACCATGAGAGAGGAGTTTGTTATCTGTGACATTCGGTTCCATCCAAGCATCAGCAAGCAAGATTCTCCTCTGACAATTTGGATTGTGTGGCTTCAAGATAGGTAATATTGCACTTTTTGTGTTTGAGCCACGAGACATAATTCACAATAACCAATACCAACAGTATCACAGAATGACGGTATTTTATAACAAAACTCCAAGCTAAGCAGACAGCGTCCATTTTAGCCTTCAAGTGAAGTTCACTAGAGACAGGTAAATTAATCTTTTCTGTAGGTCAGCACGCGTAAACCAGACGAGCTGGCGCCAGGCATAGAATTATCAACAAGACTATAATATTATCTTTTCCTTCTGTCATGTCGTCATATTGTGAGCTCAATCGAAGATAACGCTTCATTTTTTTTGCGTGAATTTCAAATAATCGTCCTATCACAAATCAATACTGGGAGTAGTCTGATTACCAGTGACGGTGGGTGTCACTATTCACACACACCGAGCACAGGGAAAGTAGGTCTGTTCTGCGCGGCCGAGTCACGGGCCCTAGATAGCTTCTGTCCGGTGATAAAGACAGACAATGATATTGAACCAAAATTTAAGACAGCGAGCAATTTCGTCGCAACATACTTGATGGCTGGTGAGAATTTGGTGTGGTGATGTGAGCGAAGGCAAGCCCGCACTGTGTTTTGCTAAGTTGACGTGGTCAAAGATTTGTCGACGAGCAAGTTAATAGGCCGGGTGGAGAGCGGGTCCAGCGCTGTTTACGAAGTGACTTGCAGCAGTACAGGTAAAGTACTGTGTGGAACAGTGACTCTTTTCTGTTCGAAGGAGTATGTTTATCATGGATGTGTAGGGTACACAGAATTGACTCTGTGTATCTCAACTATTTCTCGGGGGGGCGTATTCTAAACACCGGGAGGGGAGACTCTCAAGTTGTGTCTCTCTTTGGTAAAATAGAGCCTATTTTTCAAAGCCATATATATGGGTCAGATATTTCTCTTCCTCTGCATTTTATCATCACAGGAACACAGGCCCTCAGTCAACACATGGCAAGGTCTTCTAGCTTTGGATGTCTACTGCTGCTCCCTTCATGTCCTCCCCATATTATTGACCTGTCTCTAATTCTTTTCTCCAAATGTTTTTAGGGTTTCTTCTATTTCTTTTGCCTTGTAGGTTTCTGAGACGTGACTTTGTAGTTATATTATTAATTGGTTTTCTAAATGTTTCACCTCTGGATTCACTGACATTTGTTTAGTTATCTCCTTAAGCTCAGGATTACTGATCCTGTCATACCATTTTAGTTCTATACTGCACAGGCATCAGTTAATGAATGTGTGTAGTCTATTAGGAATCTGTAAAGCTAGTTCCATAGCAAAAATTACTGTTGGCATATGAAGTGCTAGATCTACACATACACAGATGAAGTTTGTAAAATAGAGTTATCTCTCCATAACACAAAGTCTGGGCTGAATTTAGAGACCATGTGTTGCCCATGCAGCATGATCCCTCTCTGGCCTGTCTAGTTACTCCACGAGGAAAGGTAACTAACACCAATACAGTCCTGGAAAAGCAAGACATGTCTGTAGAGAGCTGCTGACAGTAACCAAGCAATGCGATAACTTCGTCTGATCTGCGTCAGGATTCCACCACTGAGACCTCAGTTGCTGATGGCCCTCCAAGACAGATAGGCTTAGGGCCTGTCTGCCTATCCATGAACCAAGGGCACTTATAGCTGATCCTTATGGTTGCCATTTCCTTTCGCACACCTGATAGACGCAATAGCAAACATCTTATTCGCCACGGCTTTTACAGACACCCACCCTCATGCCAATTTGCCCTCAAGAGGTTACAACAAGGCCCCATTAAAATGCTACACCGCAATCTCTCACCTTGGCACACTGTGGGTGTCCGGCTGGTGATCGCTGCACGCTCATAATGAGGCGTGCGGGCGTGTACCAGTTCCCCTTGTCTTGTAGGGCCACCGTTTGCCTTTATCCGGAGTATTAAGGCAACCAGACTTCATCTAGACCACTTATCTGGTATCCATTTATATGAGACTGACTATACGGTACCAACTGGTTCTGGGACTCTCTGCCAGTGATACGGGGATGTCATCAGACCCAGCTCATCGTGCTCTTTTGTGAGCCATACACAATGCTTAAATCCACTACTGAACTTTGTGGTTCCACAATAATGAATCCGCAGAGACACATTATACATAAAAGTATGACTGAAAATTTTATTGCAGAAACATGACAGCAGTAGACAAACATTGATCATCACACCTGAACATGGCGACTCACTCATTACAACATGTAGTGAGAGTACCACTGAGTCTAACTATGATTTCTATGTCCAGGTGGTTTTCCACACTTACTCACGGGTTTTTACTAAACTTGTCTTATTTTCATGCTGTACTGAATGACGATCTCTATATATATCTTATATACTATAGAGTATATATCTATACTCTATAGATAGTCTATTACATATAGTATTATACCTCACATTAGATATATCCTATATAGAGAATATATTAGATGTCCTGCAGGGACAGAAACCTGTTGATGGCAAGTAGTCACAGTGTTAGGATCATGTCACACATTTGTCGGCCGTGAGTAGCATGGACGGAATAGATGGCCAGCACCCAGCTCCCATTATATTCGCATGCCCTCAATTAGTAGTGCACATGAGTTTGCATGAAACCCTTGACACCCCATGTCTTAAGCCTCATCACTGCTCACGACACCAGGCTCTTGCTATATAATACACTGTATTACACACAATGTTTTTCATTTATTTTCTTTCTTTTCATAAGCTATGGCTATGCTATATATTCAGTAGGATAAACTTCGCTTCACTTGTTGAGAAACCAACAGACTTCAACTGTGCGTATAGCGCTTGTTATTAGTTTGCTTAATAGTTCACGATAAAACAAAGTACGGGAGCAGTTTTTGGTCATAGACCATAACTTTATGACGGGAAATCCCAACTGCACCTCCCCGCAGGTAGAGGATGACACACACTACGGTGTGCTACACAGCTCTGGGGACCTGAGTATCCACCGAATTAAGGGCAACTCGGCAGGCTGAGCAGAGCAGGGCCTCACTTGTCCTGACAGTCGGAATGGCTGTCAAGGCGAGTTAAAGACCACCGTTGAATGTGGAAGGCAGTGGAAACCACCACATTACTTCCCAAGATTTTATGGGACACACATTTCAGAATAGTGAACGACGTTAATGGCTGTCTTAGACATCCTCGTCCGGTAGGGACAGTCATGAGCACAGGTGACACCAGACCGTCAGCTCAGCTAGCTGATGCACAACTAAAACAATAACTAAACTAATAAATTTAGAGTAGGAACGTGGAATGTGAGACACTTAAATGAGCTAGGAAGTTAAACAAGTGTTCGAAGAGAATATGGAAGAACATGAAAATGAATATACTGAGGCATAAGTGAGATGAGATGGAAGGGATCTGGCAAATTAATAACGCGACACACACACAAGCTAATTATATTCTGGAGGGACACGCATGAAAAGAGTGATAGGAATAATATTTGATGAAAATACAGCCGAAATCTATGACTGTATACTGGTGCCTTTCAGATAGAGTTATATAATGGTCAAATCAAGGCACACCATAGATATACAGTACTGATATCAAGTATATGCACCAACACACACAGTAGTGAGTGAAGATATAGCAAAACTTTACGATGACGTTGACAATGGCTGTAATAGACCAACTTGGATCACAAGAAATACAAACTAATACTGGGGGATTTTAATGCAAAAGTAGGAAAGAGGGAAAATAGAGAGATCTAGTGGGGGAATTACGTGCGGTACAAGAAATGACATAGGAGAGAACTAATAGAAGGCAATATTAATGATATGATAATTGGAACACATGGTTTAGACACCCTAAAGAACGACTATACACATGAAATAGCCGCTGATATGAAAATACGCACCCAAATTAACTACATACTTATTAATAATAAAAAATTTTAGAAATGCATTAATTCAATGTAAAGACAATGCCTGGTGCTGACGGTAACAGTGATCATCGTACCACTATGTGGACAATAAAGTAAAGATTAAAGAGAGGGGAAAATGGTTAAACTTGAGACTTAATAAGAGGTTCTGAAAGTATGATAAAGAAATTCAGAACAATACAGAGTGATTGTGATGGGTACAATGCAATAGCTAAATACAGAGTATAGATGAAGCAATAGGGAAATGTAAGGGACTCCCTTCATCAAACTAGCAAAGCATATTACCGAGAGAAGCAAAAAGCTAAGAAAAATGGATGACTGAAGAAATCTAAGTTTGATGGACCAAAAGGAACAGAATAAAATGACCAACAAGAGTATCTAAGAGAAATAAAGATACTAAGATAATGTGTGAAGGCAAAAGAAAGTTGGTTACATGAGCAAGGCAGACAAAAATTGAATTAAATTCCATAAAGATCAAAAACAGATGTACCGACAATCCGCGAGCTCACAGGACGAAAAAGAAGATACATACAGGTGTTTTGAATCAAAAAGCAGACAGACTTTATTGGGAAAGGTGCTATAATGAAGAGGTGGAATGAGTATATAGAGAATTATATAATGGAGAAAGGGAGATTAACAGAAGTAAAGTACTAGAAGCCCACCTATTCTAAACGAAGAAGTCGCTGATGCTATGAAACATCTGAAGAGGAAAACAGCTGGCCAGATGAAATCACAATAGAAGTAATTATAGAGTGTGTGGGAGAATTTGGAGTAGATATATTAACCAAAATGTTGCATGCTATTTACAGTAGTGGATATTTACCAGTGATATGCTGAAAGTCTGTAGTTATAGCTATACCAAAAAGACCAGGAGCAATTGAATTGTGAAGATTTTCGTACAATTAACCTAATAAACCATGTCACTAAGCTTCTACTCAGAATTATAATGAGAAGACAAGAAAGAAAATAAAAATGGAAATTAGTGAAGAACAGTATGGTTTTATGGAAGGAAAGGGTACAAACAATGCAATCTATATATTACGAACACTAATAGAAAGATCAATAGAGAAACAGAGAGACATATATTTATGCTTCATAGATTATACTAAGGCATTTGATAAAGTAAAAACATGATGAGCTGATTAAAATGTTGGAAGATATCAACATTGATGGGAAAGATTTAAGAATAAGAAAGAATATATACTGGAACCAAGTAGCAGCAATTAAAATGGGAAATAAAGAGGGTAGTTACGAACAGATAAAGCTAGGAGTACGACAGGGGTGTGTCTTGTCACCCGATCTCTTCTCCCTGTATAGCGAAGTAATAATGAGAGAGATCAAAGAGAAGCCAGGAATACTAATCGGAGGATATAATATAAACAATATACGCTATGCAGATGACACAGTATTGGTAGCGGATAATGCAACAGACCTACAACAATTGTTGGACAGTGTAGTAACAGAGAGTGCACAGAAAGGACTGTCCTTGAATATCAAGAAAACAGTAACAATGGTGATATCAAAGAAAATGGGGACGCCAAAATGTGACATAGAAATAGAAGGGGAAATTCTCAACCAAGTGGATAATTTTAAATACCTAGGGGCACTTATAACATCAGATGGAAGATGTACAAAAGAGATTAAGAGCAGAATAGGGCAGGCAAAGACAGCATTTCAGAAAATGAAGAGTATCTTATGCAATAAGTCGCTATCAATGAATGTAAGAAAGAGAGTACTAAAATGCTATATAGAACCAGTTTTGCTGTATGGCAGCGAATCTTGGAATGTAAATGAACAAATTAGGAAGAACTTAGAAGCAACAGAGATGTGGTTTTTAAGACGAATGTTGCGAATTCCTTGGACTGCCAGAGTAACTAACAACGATTGCCTGAAAGAGGCTAATGAAACTAGAACACTATATACAACAATAAGAAAGAGACAAACATCTTTCTTTGGTCATGTGATGAGAAGAGAGGCATTGGAGAACATCGTGACAACTGGAAAGATCGAGGGGAAGAGAGGCAGAGGCAGACCAAGAGAAATGATGCTGGACGGACTGAGACGGTGGCATGGAGGAATATCATCAGCAGAGTTGATCCAGAACACCAAAGACCGAGATCTGTGGAGAGCCATGAACGCCTACGCCAGCCGGCACGGCACTTGATGATGATGAAAGTTCACATTCCACAGACACAAATGCTATGTAAAGGAAGATTAATTAAGCTGTGTAGTAGTATAAAATCCCGATGGTGTTTCCACCTTGTCGTGGTGGGGGAGCTTGAGTTTCTCAATTACCCTGAGAGCTATGCCTGTGGTAGCGTAGCTACCAGCAGCGCCTCCCAAGCCGGACAAGTCAAAGGGTAGAGAACAGACAAAGAGAAACACCCTGGTCCTCCAGGTTGGGGGTTGAAGCGTGGGGTTAACATCCCCACCTTTGTAAAAACCTTTCTTTGTTACGAAACAAATACATGAGCCTCGACATCGGACTGATTTATCTGGACAACGACCTTGGAACGTTAAAGGACTTTTGAGATTTGGAACATGGAATGTACGGACACTATATCGAGCTGGAGCGGCCGAAGAACTAACCCGGGAGCTGGTTGAATATCAAATGGATATAACAGCAATTCAAGAAATAAGGTGGCCAGGAGAGGGTACTTTAGAGCAAAATGGAATGATTATAATATATGGAGGAAACACCCAAAATAAACATGAATTAGGAACAGGATTTGTCATCAAAAAAGAGTTATGGGGGAACGTTTTAAACTTTAAAGCTTTTAATGACAGGATTAGTAAATTACGAATAAAAGGTAAATGGAAAAATATAACGATGATTAATGTACATGCACCTACTGAAGAGAAAGAAGATGATATTAAAGAAGACTTTTATAATGATCTGGAAGATGTCATAGAAGAAACCCCCAACAGGACATCCTGATTGTGCTGGGAGACTTCAATGCAAAAATAGGTAGAGAGCAAACTAATAAAAAAAGTGGCCGGTATGGAAAGCCTACATACAACTTCAAATGATAATGGATGGAGAGTCATCAACCTGGCAGAAGCCAAAGGACTGCAGATTAGCAGTACCAGACTACAAAGAAAGGATATACACAAACAAACTTGGAAATCATGTGACAAGAGAACCTATAATCAAATAGATCACATTTTAATTAACAACAGAAATGCATCAAACATACAGCAAGTCAGAAGTTATAGAGGAGCTGAGTGCCACAGTGACCACTTCCTCGTTGGAGCAAAATTTAAAATAAAACTTAAGAGAGCTTTCTATACTAAATTACAAAGATTACACCCAACATATAACAGAGAAAAACTACAAGACATTACAGTCAAAGAGAAATTTACAGATGAAATAAAATGTAAACTTGAAACTCTGCAAAACCCTTTGGAGGAAAGCGTTGACCAAACTTGGTTGAACATCAAGAATACAATTCAATCTACCGCAGAAGAATGTCTCGGTGTGTTAACCACGCATAGAAAGAACAGATGGTTCAATCAAAAATGTGAAGAAGCAGTCATTAGGAAGAAGAATGCCAGACATGTATGGTTAAATGACATCAATAACATCCAAAAGGAAGAGCATTATAGAAATGAATGTAAAGAGGCTACAAAAATAGTCAGACAGCAGAAGCGAGAATATATGAGTAATATAATCAAAGATATGGAAACTAATCACCAGAAAAATGAATCCAGAAAATTTTTTAAAGAACTGAAGTCAATGAAACGAGGGCACCAACAAAACACATATGGTTTAAAAGACAAAAATGGGAATATGATAAATACCAATGAGGAAATGTGCAACACATGGAAAGAATATTTTATTGAATTACTAAATTGTGAAGCTCCAAGTAACATTTTCCCACAGGAAGAGGTTCTAACATGCGAACCACAAATTGAAGAACCTACATTTGAAGAAATCCTATATGTAATCACACGACTTAAAAACAATAAGGCAACTGGGACTGATGGAATTGCTGCTGAATTTATAAAGGCAGGTGGCCATGCATTACATCTAAAGCTATACGAACTAATAATAAAAATCTGGAGGACAGAAGAATTACCCCATGACTGGAAAGAGTCATTATTGATACCTATCTTTAAGAAAGGAGACAAGTTCCAATGTGGAAATTATAGAGGAATATCACTACTGTCCACAAGCTATAAGATACTATCCGCAGTATTACTAAATAGACTAAAACCATATTCAGAAGACATATTAGGTGACTACCAGGCGGGTTTTAGACAAAACAGATCAACAATAGATCAGATATTTATCTTACGACAAATAGCCGAGAAACATTGGGAATATAAAAGAGATCTCCATAACATTTTTGTGGATTTTAAAAAGGCTTATGATAGTGTCCATAGGAATAGTCTATGGAATGCTATGCAGGAATTTGGAATACCAAGGAAGTTAATCAACATGACCAGACTATGCATGGAAGATACTTATAATATAGTAACATATAAAGGCAGGAAATCAGACCCCTTCCAAATAACATCTGGCTTGAAACAGGGTGATGCACTATCGCCGCTACTCTTCAATCTGGCTCTAGAGAAAGTTGTAAGGAAGGTAAAGGAGGAATGTGATATTGGAGGAACATCCAAGCTGCTTGGTTATGCAGATGATATAGATGTTATAGGGCAAAGTGAACAAAAGACATTGGAAATATTGACTCACTTAAAGGAAAAAAGCCCAACAGATGGGGCTGGTTATCACCAAGATAAGACAGAATATATGGTAATTTCAAGAGACGGAATGGCTAAAAACTCTGGCCACATACAAATAGATAATATGACCATTAAAAGAACGGAAACATACAAATACCTGGGTACAATCTTCAACTGCTCCAACATCATAAGGGAAGAAATACAAACTAGAATCAACTCTGGAAATAAGATATACTATGCACTACAACATCTACTAAAATCAAAGGCGCTATCTCGTAACACCAAAATCACAATATACAAAACACTGATCAGACCAGTTGTGCTGTATGGCTCTGAAACCTGGAGTACAACGAAAGGAGACGAAGCCTTGTTACAAACCTTTGAGAACAAAATTTTAAGACGCATCTTTGGACCCATTAGGGATACACAAAGTGGAGAGTGGAAAAGAAGAAGTAACAAAGACATTTATGATCTGTTTAAGTCCCCGCTAATCACTGTTATCATGAAGGCTAATAGACTACAATGTCTGGGGCATATAGAAAGAATGGAAGATAATAGGGAAAAAAACTCGCTTACACTCAGGAAATAAATGACCGTAGACCCCGAGGTAGACCAAGAAGGCGGTGGAGAGATAATACATGTACAGACCTACAAGCACTTGGAATCAACGACTGGCAAGAGAAGGTCCACCAGAGAGACGAATGGAGACGGATTGTATTTGCAGCAAAGAACCTCAATGGCTCGGAACGCAGAAGATGATGATGATGATGAGTAGTATAAAATAATTATTTCAATTATAATTGTACACATAACTTACCAAGATGTTCCATGCGAATTATGCCAGGTTTAGTTTCATTTGTATGAACAGTCATTGATGTAAAATCAACAAATGTTAATTTTCCAGTAGATGGCTTAAAGTTGATTTGTTTGTTGGAGTAAGCAGCTTCAATATCTTTACCTATGGCACCAATTTCCTGAAAACTACCATCAGATTCTGTTTCCCTCAACCACTGATAATAAGCCCTCTGAACTGGAACATAATTAGATGCAGACTCATGATCTGACAACTTATGTTTTCCCTGCTGCTTGCTGGTATCTTTTCCCTCCTGCTTGCTAGTATCTTTTCCCTGCTGCTTGCTGCCATCATTTCCCTTTTCCTTGCTGCTACCTTTTTTCTTCTGCTTGCTGCAGTCTTTTTCCTTCTGCTTGCTGCTGTCATTTTCCTTCCGCTTGCTGCTGTCTTTTTCCTTTTCCTTGCTGTTGTCTTTTCCCTGCTGTCTACTGATCCCTTGTAATCCTGCTACATTTGCAGGTCTCTCTGTTGAGTTCTTCGATGAAGTAGTACCTTTTCCCTGTGCACTTTCTTGTTGATTTTTCTTTATGTCAGTATCTGTGTCTTTAATAAGACCAGCCTTAATAATGAATTCATCCAGAGAAATTGGACAAAGTCCGTTAATTTTAAGTGAAGAGCTCATCAGTTTAACCTTGTCTGTATGTGGTGCATTCGAGCCCTTTCTTTTATTCTTATGTGTGCTTTCAATTTCATAACATTCCTTAAAGGAAAGTTTAACAGGGATGTCACTGCTGATGTCCTGCAACAACTTCTGAAATGCAAAAGAAACATTAAATTATTAAGTGCCACGGGATGATTAATCATATCTGCCAGGGATTATATACATTAGTTTTTCCTATGCAACCCACTTTAATATGATATATAATACAACATGTCTGCTATTATATTAACAACTTTTAAAATCATATCTGTGACACACCCCTACTTCCCATTTTTTGCCATCCATTTTTGTTTGGTCCAAACCTATTTTTCTTTGGCACTGAATCTGTTTAAAAAATCATCTTTAACAGTGACGACTATGAATATTGAAATATGCAAATATTCATTACCTTCTCAGTTTAAACCAGTATCATTACACATATGACCACTTATATTTCTTAGTATTTAAGGATACACGCTTTTTAAGAAACACATTTTGCTGACAAATGAAATTTAAGTGAAATCATTTAAATAAAAAGGCTAATAGAACAAGAACAATAAAAAGATGTATGAGAAGAAATAAATTGGAGAACTTGGTGACAACTGGCAATATCGAGGGGAAGAGAACAAGGGGAAGGCAGAGAAGTAAATACCCTGATGGCTTGGCAACATAGCATGGTTGAGACAAGAACACTGAGCTGATCCACAACTCTGGTGATCGAGTGAGATGGCAAAACATGATCGCCCATGCTTATCAGAATGGCACATGATGATGAATTAATCATGGTTACAACCTCATGGTAACGAGTTGTTCCCATAATGCTCCGTTCCTATAAGGCCGCTGTCACAATGCCAATAAAAAGTCTACCATGAAAAATAAGTTCATCGTCGATGGAAGCGGCAGTCACTAGAAACCAGTAGCCACATATTACTGCATAAGGCAAACCAGTAAGTTCAGCAACCGCTCAGCCACAGTTTTTTTTTAACATGCAGTTCACAATAAAAACAACCATGGACAGATGTAAAAGCACTCCACATGAAATCAACAGCTCACACTTAACTCAGTAGCTGGGCGATGGAACCATGCACTACCAGTGCAACATGAGGAAAATGCGCAAGAAAACCGTAGCCACAAGCATAAACACTCCAGAGGCCTTAACAGCTCAACTGCCTATCCTCCATGTTGGACATGAAGTCTATAGAAATATAGTGTACACCTATAAGGATATCACCATCCCTCCCTGTCCATAAAAAGACTCCAACAGGAGAGATGCCATACTGGAGATGTTGTTCTGTGTGTGAGCACACATACATGTCTCTCTCTCTTTTTCTCTCTCTCTCTCTGTGCATGTGCGCGCGCGTGCGTGCGTGGGCGGGTTCTTTTCATATAATGATTCATTTCTTACTTACTACACTTAGCGATAGATCACAGCAACGAGAGAAGCTGGGATGCACACACCCATAGTATATCATCAATGCTGTTTCTCTTACATGCCAGAAAATTATTAACTCTTAAATAATACTTTGAGTGATAGATGGACAGCAACAAGAAAAGCTGGGATTGACACATTCACAGTATCTCCATCATCCGTGCTGTCTCTTGTACACCTATCTGATATTTCCACACAGCAAGAGAGAACCTGGGTGTTATGCATCACTACCACACTGTATAACAATCATCCCTTGCTATGCTAACCCATATCATGTGTATTATGGGTTGTCTGATCATACATTCATTCATCATGTGCCATGCCGATAAGTGTGGGTGTCAAGAACCTGGATTCATACAGGCATGCTGGCCACTTCATTCATACCTCACGATCACAAACACGATTGTATGAATGGTAATAGGAATCAATATTTATTCTACACAGATATATACTGCCCGCTTCTCGCGCATACATCAATCGCACTCGTAACTCAAATACATTCTTCACACTCGCTATGTCTAACTGCGTCCTTTCTAAACTACACAGTGGCTAGAGTAAAACCACACACGTCTTGTCGCTCTAACTGTCAAGTCCGGTCTGCCTGAGTTTACAGGTTTCGCTAACTTCTTGGTCCTCAAGTTCTCGTGCGGTCAGCAGCGCTGCGTGCTGCGTCACCTCACACGTAGTCCAGTAGTCTAGTACTCGTTAACCTACAGTTGTACTACCGTTCAGTCTGTTTACGGGTAGTTCCCCGTGGTTAACGTCCCCTGTCCTATCCTGGGGTGGATCCCCGTTATGTCCTAGTTATGACATCTCCGTGTCCTATCTATGTCCTGTCTTATAACTGTTTGACGTTCTACCTCCTGGTACTGTCTCCCTCTATCTATTCTCTTGTAAAGGTCCTTATCTATGTCCTGTCTCTGTCCTTTCCTTACTTCTGTCTTTGTCCTACTTATATCTATATATCCAGCTCTTTGACACGCTCTTGTCCCCCCCCCCCCCTGTATTGCGTCACCAACTTCAAGTTAATTGGTGTGACGCAATCTGTCGTAACATCTAAAAAAATTAGTTGGGTCTAATTTTGTCAAAGTGCTGGCTAGGGTTAACTAATCATGTCTTGGGTATAATCACTGACTTATAAAAGTCTGATGTCACACTAGTTGTATTCATCCACTGGCTTATGATCAGTGTAGCACAACTGTACTGTTGGCCAGAGTCAACACTCATTTTCATTACACATATGGAAGCTGTATCGAACCAAAGCCTAAAATGTCAATAAGACCTGCTTTTCAAAATGTCGATTGACCGACATCCCGAACAAATTGTTCCTGTTATGGGAACAATACATGAATAAAATTCATGGCTCCTGTGTAATGTTTCTCCAACTCTCTTACATGTTGTGTGTTTGCTGATGTTCACCTCTCTAACTTCCGTTTGTGGGTAAATATTTCAATGTGTTCTCAGAGTTTCCCGAGTCTGTTATGTCCCCTGTTGATGAGTTTTCCCCCCTTCCATAATACTGCTGTCTGCATTTTTATCTGTAAGTATATCTGGTTGTTTGCGTGTTTATTTAGTTTTAGTGTACGATTAAATCACAAACATAGGCGTATGTCTATAATTTACGTGAATGATGTTTTCAAGCGTCGCAGGTTGGTTTACGCAGTCACAAATGAATGCGTATGCTTAATTTGTGAGTGCTCTGCCGAACTGAGGCGCTGGAAAATATTCCTATACATGTAATGTAATAATGGCAACAACACACATACAACTCCACAAGCACATGTGTTACACATAAGACGAAGACAAATCATGAAAACTCTTGGGTGCCGCGAAATAAAATGCACCATTATACACTCATAGAATATTTAATACACTTATTCCTTCTTTCATTCGTCTTTTGCTCACTACATTCAAACACCACAAGTTTAAAAATATTTATGTCATTACAATAAGAAAATGAGAAAATTTTGGCTCACTCTAAATATTCGTAGAGCCGAATAATAGTACTGTCTGTTAGCACAGTCTATTTTATTTACAGTATCTACAGGTTGAATGGATTGCTTATGCTAATCCTAAGTATCTTAACTATTCTAACTAAATGCTATATACTACTTTGGTGTACTGAGATTTACTACCTATAGGAAGATAATCTAGGTAAATAAACAAACTAAAGTGAAATGTGTTGGTTCCCTTAATTTAAAATATAGTTACTGATGGTAATGAATTCTAACTCAGTTATGATTTTAAACTAATCTGTGTTCACTAAATTGTCCTAATATCTTATATTTAACGATGGAATGATAGTCTCTTACGAGACTTATAAGCTGTAATTAAACTAATGTAATCATGTTTACGTCTAACTATCCCTGTATCTAAATGGGAGTCAGAAAATTGGTGTTGTTAATTTACTGAAAAGAAAAGTTGTTATGTTAATCTAAACTAAACGTAAAGAAAATACATTTCATCGTGAAACTTCAATAAAAATTATCTTATATATCATATATACATACATTGTAGCATATTATAGTAGCTAAGCTAAGTTGCTCCAGGTAAGGTAATGATGTAATATCGTCCTTCCTTGAATAACTTTATTCTAAGCACAGTTTCTATTTACAAAGTTTGATATTTACGCGATGCTCCTCACGAAGTATATTCACAATGTTTTATTTATCTTTGTCGAATATATGTAATGTTATCGACGTTGGTAATCAATTTTCTATGTGCACAGTCTCATTCACAGCGACACATCTGTCTGACAACGATTTGCTGCTGGTGTCAATGACGATGATGGTGTAGCGTCGTCTTTCTGTTTCGCTTCAGATACTTCAAAGTTCGAGGGTCTAGTGAGCATGTCGGCTAGTGTGTTACTTCTACCTTTAATATGCCTGACCGAAAATGAATAGTTCTGGAGTATCAGGGACCATCTGTAGATCCTATTGTTCTTATGGACTCCTGTCTCCATGACTGTGAGCGGAGAATTGTCAGTTTCGATGACAAAGTGTGTCCCTGCCAAGAATCTATGTAGTTTACGGACACAGTACACAATAGCTAAAGCCTCCAGTTGAGAGACATCATACTTAGCCTCAGTAGGGGTAATCTTGCGACTTACATACATCACTGGGTGGAGAATGTCGTCATACTTCTGACATAATACGCCGGCTATGGATACTGCACTGGCGTCTGTTCTAAGAAAATATTGTAAATTTGGGTTAGGTAACCGAAGGATTGGGACATTGCTAAAAAGATGCTTAAGTTTTGACATTGCACTCATTAAAATAGCATCTTGTACATCAATTTTGACATTCGACTTTAATAGATTAGAAAAAACACTGGTGATTTCTGCCAAATTGGGAATAAACTTATTGTAATAGTTCACCAAGCCAAGTAAACTTCTCACTTGCTTTTTAGTGGTTGGCATAGTGAGGTTCAAAATTTTGGTCACAATTTTGTCATCAGTTTTCAATTGGCCTCTAGATATAGTATGGCCTAAAAAATATATTTCCTCCAATCCCAACTCAACTTTGGTGGGTTTGACTGTAAGTCCAAACAACTTAATTCTCTCGAAGACTTGTCTCAGTTTTTGTAAGTGTGTTGTCCAGTCTGTTGTATGTACACAGATATCGTCTATATACGTCTGGGTATTAGTTACTCCATGTAAAAGATCTCTAGTAAGCGGACAAAAGTAGCAGGCGCATTACGTAGGCCGAAAGGAAGAAATCGCCACTCATATAGACCTAGAGGCAAAGGCAGTAAGATGGATGGAATCTTTATGCATAGGAATTTGCCAATAGCCTTTGGTTAGGTCCAGCTTTGAGAAGATGTTAGATGTAGACATGTTTAAGATTAGATCGTCACAGGAAGGAATTGGTTCTGCTGATCGAATTGAGCTTTCTATAATCGACGCAAAGTCTAATCGTCGAATCCTTCTTTTTCACTAGGACGATAGGAAATGAATATTCTGACTGAGATTTTTGAATTATTCCATTCGCTTCAAAATCAAGAATTTCCTTGTCGAGATTGTCCATATAATTCAGAGGGATGGAATATGGTCAACATTTTATCGGAGTATAGTCGGAAAGAAGAATGGAGTGTAGTATCCTGTCTGTCCTACCTGGAATGTCTGAGAAAGATTTGTTTGTATTCTGTTAGTAATGCTATTGTCTGTTGTTTCTGTTCGTCTGTGAGTTTCGGTTCTATATGTATACTGTCAGTTGTTGTAGTAGAGTCTACAGTCGGTACTGGTAGTTCCATATCATCGTCCTTTGTCTGATTGACAGTTGTGGTTGCATTGAGTACATTTTCTATCTGACTAGTAGGTGTGGTTGCATTGTGTTCGTCTTCTGTCTGAATGCTTGGTGTGGTTGCATTGTGTTCAACTTCCGTCTGATATTCCTGTCTTGAGTAATACGGCAAGATAGTTGGGTTGGCGTGTTGCGCCTCTATGAAATTTTCTTTAGTAGTGTTGTTTATTGTATCACTTGGTGACATTAGGAGTAGCATTTCTTTTTGCAGGTCGTCTTGTTGTTTCTGTGCTTCTGATCTGGTTACCGCATTAGCCTTATTTAACAAGGTTTCTCTCCAGGCTCTTATTTCTTTCGTGGTACACTTGTTCAGTTCTGGTAGGCACCCAATTATCAGATCCGTACACAGGTTATGCAAGATGGCGCACGTAAATGTGCCGGACAGGAAAGGAGTGTCTATACGGGCTTTCGCTAACGGGTATTTTTCTATGTTGCCCGAAAAGGTACGGCATTTTACGAACCCGCCTGTATAGTCTTCTGGCTTAGCCAGTTCCTTCCTAAGACCGATCAAGGTACTCCCGCTATCGATCAAAAGCTGGCAAGGCTTATCATTCACCATTCCGTCGTAGAATATTAGTTTGCCTCTGGAGGCAAGTGCTGCATTTGCGTTTTCGCTGGAAAATGGTACTGTGTGCCTGCATTTTAGCATTCCGTCTTCATGAAACTGGTGACATGTTACACATCTATCAAAATTTAGTACATCACTTGCAGCTACCACATTCTCTCCGTATGGTAATATTTCCTCATTCTCACTTTCATGCTCGCTTCCACTCTCAGATGAAGTATCGACAAGTACAGCATTACTAGCTCTCAATCTCTGACGTCCAACACATCTAGAACTATAATGACCAAAAGATCGGCAAAAGAAGCATTTTACTGCTCGTCTATATGTGTTTCTTTTGTTCTCTTGTTTTTTTATCATCATCTCCAGGTGAGATGGATAACCTGGGTTTTTGTCACACATCGCAAACTGATCATGAAAAAGATGGCAATATGGACATTGAGGTGGCTTTGTTTTTTGTTTCTCTCTCATTTTAAATGGTTTTTGGGGTTTACTTTTTGCAAACGCCACTATCTCACTCTCTTCTATGGTAGATTTGAATATGTCCCTATTGGAAGAAAAATATGCTGACCCCCGTTTCTCTAGCTGTTCTAACGACTCTACATCAGCTTGCTGTAAAAATTTGGCAAAGGGAGTTGGGCAGTTGAGATAATTTTGTCCATAATCATCAAGTCCCTGAGCTTTTCATAACGTTTATTTACCTTTGCAGCATTAAGCCACTTACTGTATAAACTTTGTACGTTAGAAACATAATCAATGAATGTTTCGTTAGGTGTAGGTCTTAATTTAGCAAACTGAATTTGGTAACCTGGGGCGTCTAGCAAAAAATGTTGCATAATGCGCTGACGAATGTACTCGTAATCATTTCTCAATTCTTGGGGAATAGATTCTATTACTTTCAAGGGCTCCCCAGAGAGGTTTTTCATGTATATCATCGCCCAATGTTCTCGTGGAATTTTAGCTGGAATTCCACATTCTCGGTCCAGGCAGAAATTTAGTCTCCTTTGCAGAAGGGTTTGACTATCCCTTTGTACTTGTTAAACTTATTCTCTTCTTCTTTACTCTTCAACTTAGTTGTTGCTATGTGTACGTGAGATTCGATTTCCAGCTCTTTCATCTTCAACTGGGTTTGTGCTTCAATCTCAAGTTGTTTTTCTCTTAATTTTGTTTCTTCTACTCTATGAGCTAGCTCTAATTCTTTTATTTTGGTGGCATCAGCTATTTCTTTTAATTTTGTGGCTTCAGCCAATTCCGCTAGGTCTTTTTGATGCTGTCGTTCCTGTGCTCGTTCCTCTCTTTCATTTGCTGCTTTCCTATCTCTTTCCTCCTTTTCAATTGCTGGTTTCTTATCTGTATATTCCCTGTACTCATTCTTGGCCCATTGTTCTAATTTATCACCACTAAATCCTAGGTCTTTACCCGCTTCTATGCATTCTTTCAATGTTGACATTCTTGTTAGTTAGTTTACACACACTCTACAAAAATCACACAATTCTTTTTCTATGATATTCCTAATTAATTACAGCATTCAAAAAATATAAGATGCTATTGTAAGGTGCACTAATCAAACCTATTTGGGTACTTATCTGAATTCTTTCAGCTTTTCCGGATTTAAAGGGAGATAACGAGAGTTGTTGTCTTCTCTCCTCAGTTTCTAACGCAGTTCTGAATTATTCTACTCTGCATTCTGTTGTATAGAGCAGCAACAATTAATATTCAGAAAACACAAACACGCATGTTGATATGGTAATTAACAATATTTCTGTCTCGTAGTTCTCTCAGAAGGGATGCTGAAATGCAAAATTACTGTATTAAATTGTGTCTGTCGTTGTGTTAGTTGTTGTCTCGTCTTTGTCATATAGTCTTCACTGGCGTGAGGCATCACCCTGAAACTTTCCTGTGAACATGTTAATATGCATAGGTGTCACAATTCTTTACATTTCACACATGTTCACACTTTTTCACAATATTCGTTTATCACTCTTTCTGTTATATGCAATCTTACTCAGTGATAAGTTCTTTCATAAATTCTGATTCATTCTTTCTGTTATCATTACATTCACTGTGTAATGATTTCTTTCATCACTCTCTTTGTTGTACTGATGAAAAACAAATAATTCACATCGTAATCACACTCTTGCCGTTGTTAAACCACCGCACAATAGATTGTAGGTTCATTTACACTTTCTAATATCACTCTTGATATCGTACTGATGAAAAACAATCACACCATAGGTCATTGGTTCATTAAGAACTTCTGACACCACTTTTGGTCGCCTGTCAAGAACCTGGATTCATACAGGCATGCTGGCCACTTCATTCATACCTCACGATCACAAACACGATTGTATGAATGGTAATAGGAATCAATATTTATTCTACACAGATATATACTGCCCGCTTCTCGAGCATACATCAATCGCACTCATAACTCAAATACATTCTTCACACTCGCTATGTCTAACTGCGTCCTTTCTAAACTACATAGTGGCTAGAGTAAAACCACACACGTCTTGTCGTTCTAACTGTCAAGTCCAGTCTACCTGAGTTTACAGGTCTCGCTAACTTCTTGGTCCTCAAGTTCTCATGCGGTCAGCAGCGCTGCATGCTGTGTCACCTCACACGTAGTCCAGTAGTCTAGTACTCGTTAACCTACAGTAGTACTACCGTTCAGTCTGTTTACGGGTAGTTCCCCATTTACGGGTAGTTCCCCATGGTTAACGTCCCCTGTCCTATCCTGGGGTGGATCCCCGTTATGTCCTAGTTATGACATCTCCGTGTCCTATCTACGTCCTTTCTTATAACTGTTTGACGTTCTACCTCCTGGTACTGTCTCCCTCTATCTATTATCTTGTAAAGGTCCTTATCTAGGTCCTGTCTCTGTCTTTGTCCTACTTATATCTATATATCCAGCTCTTTGACAGTGGGCCGTCATGATTCACAATCTCATTTGATAACCAGAGTAATGGATCAGCTCATTGTTCTTGTCTCGACCATATAACGTGGCCAAGCCATCCAGGTATTTACTTCTCTGCCTTCCCCTTGCTCTCTTCCCCTTGATCTTGCAAGTTTTTATCAAGTTCTCCAATTCATTTCGTCTCATAATGTGACCAAAATATTGTGACTGTCCAAGTCTATTTTCTCTAATCTGTGTACGATTTTCATTTGTTTCTTACTTGGTCATTGGTTTTTCATGTATGTTCATGGTATTCTTTGCATTTTCATCAGAAACCACATCTCCACTGCGATCAGATATTCTTCAGCTTGTCTGTTCATTGTCCACGCTTCACATCCATACAAAAGTACAGGTTCTATGTAGCACCTCAAAAAATCTTTTTCTCGTTGCAATAGACATATTTTTATTGGTCAGTATGTTTTTCATCTTGCAAAAGGCCATGGCAATTTCTATTTCTAATCTCTTCAAGGCATCTCCCATCAGATGTTATGACTGTTCCGAGATAACTGTACCAATTTACTTGTTTAAGAATATTCCTGTTTACTTTATATTACAATGTGGTATTTCCTTCTTCCTAGTGACTACCATAATCTATGTCTTCTTACAATTTAATTCTAACCCTAGTTGTACACTGTGCGCAACAACCGCATCAATGAAAAGTTGCATATCCTGCTCATTGTCAGCAATCAATACTGTATTATCCACATATCTAATGTTATTGATGTTACATCCCCCATTGATGATTCCTTTCATATCTTCTACATTTCTGAAAATATGTTCACTGTACAGGGAAAAAAGGTCTGGAGACATTACACATCCCTGTCTCACACCTCTCTTAATAGGCTGATATTTACCTGCTTGATTATCAATCCTTACCGCAGCTTGTTGTTTCCAATATATGTTTTTTTACAAGTCTAAGGTCTTTCCCATCAATATGTAGATCTGCAAGCATCTAGATCATGTTGACAAGACTTACATTATCAAAAGCCTTTGTGTAGTCAATGAAGCAAAGATGTAGGTCTTTGTTTACTTCTACAGAACGATCAATTAATGTTCTAAGCATACACACATCATTTACTGTACTTTTGTCTACTACAAACCCACATTGTTCTTCTCTGATCATACACAAACCCAATAAAACAATGCATTAGGAGATTTGATCCTACAATATGTGGTATAACAATCAATCTTACTGACTCATATGGGACAATAAGAATGAAGTACCATATTTTTAGACCTCATTCCGCATATTAATAGATGGCATATAGCAGGTACTACTCTCTTTCTCTCTCTCCTTCTTTTCATATATATATATATATATATATATACTATATATACTATATATATATATATATAATATATATATATATATATATATATATATATAAATTAATTAATTAATTGGCACCTTTCCGTCTTGACAGACGATAGTTTGGTACATTGTGCTTCAAAAAGGCTTAATAACTACGATCCATGGCGGTGGCGAGTGTGGCTGGTAAGGCCAATTCTTGCTGCAAATGTTTGCCCACAGTAGGTGCATGTGAAAACATGGTCACTTCCACCATTTTGCACCATCTTATGTCTCTCACGCTCTGTGTGTGCTTTATCTGCAATCATTTTCTCCTTTGTCTTTATTCCATTTCTGATGTTTGCCCTCCATGCAACACGTTCAGCGGCGACGTGCTCCCAATGTGCATTATCAATGCCTGTATCAATCATGTCCCGCTTACACACATCTTTGTATCGTAGTAGAGGCTGACCCTGAGATCTCCTACCCGTCTGTAATTCACCAAAAAAGATGTCCTTTGGTATTCTACCATCATCCATCCTCCTAACATGTCCTATCCATCTAAGTCTACGAAGACTGAGCATGGAATACACCGTCACACAACCTGATCTTTCCAATACTTCAGTATTTGTGATTTTGTCTTGCCACTTAATACCAAGTATGCTTCGCAGACACCGCATATGAAAGCTGTTTAAACGTTTCTCTTGGCTTGAGTAAGTTGTCCAGATTTCACTGCCATAAGAAGAGTACTAAGGACACAGGCTTGGTAGACGAGGACTTTTGTTTTGGCAGTAAGCTTCCTGTTCTCCCAGACTCTTTTGCTAACATGTTCATTGTTGTTGCTGCCTTGCCAATCCTGATATTGATTTCCTGATCGAGGGATATATATATATATATATATATATATATATATATATATATATATATATATATATATATATATATATATATATCTATATATATATATATGTGTCATATGGGAGTACTTGACCCCATCAGGTCCTGGCACAATGTCCTTTGCTGTTTTCAGTATATGTTTTATATCGTCTACCTGTATTATATACTCATTGTCATTGCCCTTGATGAAAACTGCTTGTTGCTCTCTAACAGCCTCCCTACTGTTTCCTTCATTGTGATCTGTCTGTGTTATAAATCTCTCCAGGAAAGCTTCCCCTTTCCCATTGTCATGGGTATACCATTATCCTTATATACTGTTTGTGGCCTTTAACTTGCTCAATGTGGAAATCAACATGGAGCATGGCAGGTGGTCACTTCCATGATCCCACAAAATGGTCCATTTCATTTCTGATCCCGCTGACTGGGTGACAAGTGCCAAGTCTATAGCAGTATCTATTTCCCCAGGTCTCATTGCCACTAGTTGGCAATGATCATTAATGCTGACTACCTCTGTCTCAACTATGGCAAGCAAGGGCGTATCCCTGTCGGTTTTGCCCTGTATAATCCCACTCTCTGCTCTGAGCATTAAAATCCCTATAGATGAGAAGCCTGCCACTTTGGGATTTCCTTCAACTCCTTGAATCAGTCCCAGTGTTCATTAGTGATAGCTGAATCCACCGTGGCATATACATTAATAATATTTCAATTGAGGGCGCCAATCTCCAACTGTATCCCCAGAACCTCTCCTAACTTATAATTCCACATGCTTATGTCCAGTACTGCATGTCTCCCTCCCTGCTAGACCAATCAACCTTGTCCATGTCTTCTCTCACAACAATGGTTAATGTAGCAGACATATCCAGGACACATAGTTATTAACATTCAGTTCCTGAAGCAAGACGACATCAAGTCGTAAATCAACTCCAGTACTGCCGCTCTCTGCCTAGCAATATGACAGTTCCCTGTATATGTTTGAGTGCCATATGCTCCATGGGAGAAGGGAACATTCTTAACCTAGTGGATAATTCTAAATACCTAGGGGCATTTATAACATCAGACGGGAGGTGCGCAACAGAGATTAAGAGCAGAATAGGGCAAGCAAAAGCTGCATTTCAGAAAATGAAAAGTATCTTATGCAGTAAGTCACTATCATTGAATGTAAGAGTGTGCTAAAGTGCTACATAAAACCTGTTTTGCTATATGGCAGTAAATCTTAGAATGTAAATGAACAAATTAAAAAGAAATTGGAAGCAACAGAGATGTGATTCCTAAGACGAATGTTGCGAATTCCTTGGACTGCCAGAGTAACTAACGACGATTGCCTGAAAGAGGCTAATGAAACTAGAACATTATATACAACAATAAGAAAGAGACAAACAGCTTTCTTTGGTCATGTGATGAGAAGAGAGGCGTTGTAAAGATCGAGGGAAAGTGAAGCAGAGGCTGACCAAGAGAAATGATGCTGGATGCAGTGAGATGGTGGCATGGAGGAATATCATCAGCAGAACTGATCCAAAACACCAATGACCGAGACATGTGGAGAGACAAGAATGTCTACGCCAGCTGGCTTAGCACTTGATGATGATTATGCTCCATCTTGCTTCCAACTGTTCTCACTGCTGCTCTCCTATTTCTCTGCATCCCTCTCTCATCATTCCCTCATCTTCTTCTCTTCACTCCCTCTACACTGGCCAATGCAGCTTATTTCAAGCACAGAGAATGTACTCCATAGTTCCAGCAATGATTCTCATAAATAGATTCCATAAACATTTTAATTATAATTCAGGAAATAACCCGTCACTCTGGTAGAGCCTGCCTGTTAGGGTCGAGACCTGAAACATCCAGCAGACATTCATAAGCCCAATGTTATCCCCACACACCAAACATCCCATGATAACAATTATTTGCCATAAAGCCATACAGTTCCTTGGCCCATGGGTCCACGTTGAACTTGAGGATACGTAAACCTGTTCGGGGATGGAGGGATAAATGGATACGCCACCTTGCGCTTATTATACATCGAACAAGACCAAGGTAAAAACTTGGCAATCATGAAAACACTTGCTTGTACAACATGGGCAGCATATGAGAAAGTTCTCAATTATCTAGATTCTGGATAATTGATAAAGGTCCTTTCCTATCGTACTGAAGCTTGGGCAACGGCAGCTAAGTCATAAATTGAGTACAGAATCTCCCGGGAAGGTTAACCTGGTCAATAAATGCTCGCAGAAGTCGGATGTGTCGGCCTAACGGCGCAAGAACGCAGCTCTGCTGTAAACAGGCACAACGCAATCACGTCAAAAAAAAAAAATCCGGATGAACGCAGAAGAAGGAGAGTACAGAATCAAGAAATGTGGATCATAACTGAAAGCATGAATACAATGCCTATTAGCCAACTGGAAAAGATCACATTTACAATCAATGCAGGATAGAATAGATAGCAGCGCCCAGTAACAAAATGAAATATTTAGAAGATTGAAAGCCGCCCCATGTATCAGAGGTTTAATGGTTGTCGAAGATGAAGGCTAAAATGAGACAACTTTGCAGAATCTGCAAAATGAAATAGTAGGACAGATCCTATACTTAACATATCTACAGCCAAACCCATTTACAATGCACAGAAATTCCTAGCTTGGAAATGACATCACCTGTCTGAGATGATAGAAAATATTCCAAGTATTGAGAAAAAGGATGCTCAGAAGAAAACAGAAAGAAGACAAACAGCCCAATTACACAGAAGAAAATTATACAGATGGCATCTTGGCCAACACAATTCACAGATGAATAATAAAAAAACTCAAAAGAAAATGGAAGTGCAGGAATTCTCCTGAATCTAAAAAACATGTTTATTCTTTGGTGCATGTGGTGATTAATGAGTTTCTCATACTTTACAGCTTGCTGCAAGATTATTATATCTTAGTTTGTTCTCCACTGATTCCAGTTCTGTTATATTTTGTATATAACTAATGTTTGTGGATCTCAGGACTTCTGTTAAAATCATGTTGCTTGATTATGCAGTTTATTTGATTTATAAACATGTTACTTTGTTGTCATAAGGCAACTTATCCATACTTCTTGTAACTCTGCTACTCCTGGTCCTAACTGACCAGTTCAGAATACCCATATTCATTTACACAAAAGAAAAATGCTGCATTTGCGTAACTTTAAGGATAAGAAATATACCAAGAAAACAATGTTGCTTGTACTGCAAGATACTATTCTTCCCACATCACCAATTTAAACAAGCAAAGGAAAAATACTGCCCAGGAGTTCTACATAGAACATGCTGCACTTCATAACCCTGAAGGTATAAACCTCCAGCCAAGACACTGATCCTGGAAAGAAATAGCATATTTGCCCTGAGAACATTCTGACCAACACGCAAGGCCCCTGCCTTCGATTGTGGGCCAAACATGAATGAAGCTGTTCTGTATGAGCTAAAAGAGAATTGCAGATTTGAAGATAAGACTTAAGCCAAAATTACTTCATCTGATTGAATTTTTTGTATATCAGAAAAGCCACACAACAATTAAGATGTTTATGATAATGCAAGAGTAAGAAATTATCAGGCACTGACTAAGAAAGAAAACAACTTGACAGCCCTGACTGATAACAAACAAACAATAAAGGAAATAAATGGAACCAATACATCATTTAGATTTGTTGATCACAAAAGTATTATTTGTTATTAAAATGTAAGAAATAAACAACACAAAGCTATGTTGGCACGAGATGGTATAAAAATTAATAAAACAAATAACTGAAGAAATAACATTTATAAGCACTTAAATGTGTATTATAGGGAAATGGAAACAGTTGTTACTTGAATTATTTATGAATTATCTAAATCATGATTAAAGGCAGCAACCATTTTGAAAAAGATTTACAAGAAAAACATTACAAATAAAAGTTTGATGAAACAGAAAAAAAAGCATACTTGAAATGTTTTGGTTTCCTGCTTATTCAACTGTATTGTTGAAGAATTTTCTTTCATCAAGCGTATCAATTCCTTCTCAAGGTCCATCGCTGCATTCTGAATAGCAAAATCAGTTGTACTCACAAAAGTAATGACTGTCCATGGAACAGAACTTTCCTTTGTGATAGTTTTTGGAACATTCTTGTAACTGCTGTTTTCTAGTAGATAGACAAAATATATAAATTATTGCATCAGTAAGTATCGTACCAATCTAACTTTCAAATGGATAAACAAGAAATATTGATGGTCAGGTTTATTAGAACATGAGCACAGAACATGGAGGGTGTTGCAGTAAGAAACCTTCATCAGTCAAAAAAAAAAAAATCAACAACAGATAAAGGCAACTACAGTAACATATATTGTGTAAACAAATGTAACAAAAAGGGGGGAAAAAGAATAAAGTGATATGAAAGGTACTTAACTAACTAGATGTCTGGTTGATCCACACACACACACAAAGAAAGACTATGAATGGATACATAAGTTAACAAGGCGGAAGATTATATATACACTGACAGACTCAAGGCAGGTAAGGTTGAGAGAAGACACAGTATGGTCTAATAAAAGGGAAAAAGTCAAAAGTTGTGGAAGATTTAGGAGGAAAGAGAGAAGACAATACAGGAAACAACAAAAGTGATACTGTAATGAGAACAAAATAGTTAGTTAGTTAGTTAGTCAAGGTTCCAACTTCACGGCAACGTCATCGTCTTGCTCTTATCTAGGTAACTGAGCTCGGGTTCACACAGGCAACAATAACTTCGTTCAAGATGGTATCGAACATTTATTGTATTTCAATATACAGTGCGTTGGCGCAGTGGGTTAACAAACCCGCGCTATATTACATATCACAGATAGTTAACATCAAACACATAGGTATCATACAACAGTCTAGCAAACTATCTAGCCTATGTATATATATATCTATTGATATCTATTGAGTCCCTCTAAGGCAGGCCTTGTTGCCTCTCTGAAGTCCGTCTGTCCTCTGCCGGTCTCCACGTGTCCCAATCCGACACGGGTGGTAACTCTGTCCGAGTTCCTCGTGGACCCCGCAATAGGCGGACCACATCAGTGTCCACGGAACCCTGGACTCAATGACCAGTCCTTCTAGAAGGCTCTAGATTACTCGGGCCTTGAGTGACTCTCTTCTATCCCTTGGGCTGGAGTTGCAGCCCTTTAGTTAATATCTCTAAAGGTGAGGCGGTGACAGGATTCCCCCCTCTCCCCTGATCTGATGGTTTGTTATAGGGTAATTAGATCTGTTCTAATTCTGTCACCGAATCACATAAAGTTGGTGTTTGTAGTTTGGTGGACAGTAACCTGGTAACCTACATACTGGCATTAAAACTCATGTATTCTCCCATACACCACTTCTCTGATTTGGTGAAGAGATCACTCTGTCTCCTGTGTCCTTAAAAATGCTTATCTGACCGAAGTTACGTGACGTTTTAGTAGTTGTATTTACAACCCGCCCTTCTCATAGTACCCCACTGGTACCAAGACAATTAATCTCTGTATTAAAGAGAATTAACAAGACCGAAGTCCTGGCTAATTAAGTACACCTTCAAATCTTGATCTGTGTGTGCATTTCAATACACTTTTACTCTCGTATGTTGTATAATGCTAAATATGTAGTTACGTTGTTATTTTATCCCCTCAGACTACATGTGTCCCTGTTGGCTTGTTAGTGTGTTGACTAATAAGTTGCTGTTTTAATAAAGTGACTGTATTTTAAATTGATAGTGTTGAGTTTTAAGGTTTGTGTAAAGTGTGTGCTGAATGTGTGGCGTATTTCCAAGCGTCACGAGTTGGGATAACCTCAATCATGAATTACTCCACTGTGTGCAATACATGATCAGGCGTTCCAAGTAGTGGTGCTTAGATGTATCCTAACTCCTAAACTAACTACTAAGCTACGTATATTAAACTAACTGCTAAATTAAACTAACTACTAAACATGTATTAACAATTTAGACAAGTCATGCAATTTTACATGAAAGACGCAGACAAATTACAATGAATACGTTTTGCGTACAATTTGTCCGCTAGGTATATCGTTCTCTCATTTAATCCATTCACGCAGTCATTCACTCACCTTTCATTCAAAATAGTATTTGGTTAAAATATATAATTAAAGTTGAGGTAAGTGTTATTGCCCTTAGAAAAAGTGGACTAGGCGATATTTGCCCTTTAAGAAAATACGTACTTTTTGTACGATGACTCAAAAATGGGTTATAATTTACACAGAGACAATTGTATAGGACGGTTCTTTAGCCTATGAATGGCACCGCCTGTAATATTAACGTAGAATATGTACAAATTACAGGTTAACACATTTTATATACATCATTAATGCAAATATAATACATATTTAATATTAAAGTAATTAATTAATTAAATAACTAAATCCAACGATGATGTGCGCGTTGTCCTTCTGTTGTTAGCGTGTTATGCCATGAATGTTAAAGTTAGTATGGCTGTCTCTTGAGTGTTGTAGTCGATGTCGTTCTGTTTCGGCTGTTTGCAAAGTTTCGTAGCAACAGCAAGTATGGAATGTTCTCAATGTCCCGTATAACGTGTTCTTACAGAATTCAGAGTCAGTTCACTGGTTGATATTATTGGTTGAAAATAGTTAACGTTTCTTGCTGGGATCGTTCTAGAGCGTGGCACTTGATATTATAGCTCTTAAAGTATAGGTCTTAAAGTCTAGCTCTTAAAGTATCATGTTCATGGGTGTCGTAAGTAACCTATTCACTGAGAGTTGTCTAGCAGGTGTAGAGTTACACTGTTATATGCAACAGACTAAAAGTATCACAGTTTCTAGTATGGCGAATGGTCGATGTGCTAAGAGTCATTCTACTGGCGCATTCGTTTGCCGTGATAATAGGTCAGCCATAATGTTGTCTGTGCCTTTGATATGGCGGATTTCGAAGTCGAAATCTTGAAGAAGAAGACACCATCTTTTCAAACGATGGTTTTTAGGTGACCCATGGTTAAGGACCAATAATGGCGAACTGTCAGTGAGAACCACAAAGTGACTACCCAAGAGGAACTTAGATAATCTCAATATACAAAACAATAGGCTTAAAGCCTCCAATTCCACTGTGGCATACCGTGTCTCTGCCTTCTTTAGTTTGCGGCTTACGTAGAGAATCGGGTGTCTCACTCCATCCACTTCCTGCATTAAACAGCCTCCTATTGCGATAGCACTCGCATCTGTGGTCAAAATAAAGGGTAAATTTATGTTGGGTAATCGTAAGACTGGTGGATTAGAAAAAATATGTTTCAATCTACACATTGCATTTTCTAAGCTGGTACTTTTACAAATTTTTGATGGATGATTTTTAGTTAACATATCAGAAAAGACTGAGGTAAGTTCTGCCCAATGTGGAATAAATTTAGAATAATAGTTAATAAGACCTAGTAAACTTCTAATTTGTTTCTTTGTGGTAGGGACTTCTAGATTAAGAATCTTGGAAACAATTTTCTCATCTGTCAACAATTTGCCTTCAGAAATTCTATGACCAAGGAAGTCTATTTGTCTATAGCCTAATTCAACCTTGGAAGGTTTGATAGTAAGTCCAAAAAGAGAGATTTGGTTGAAGACTTGTTTGAGTGTAAGTACGTGAGAAGTCATATTAGAAGAATGGACGCATATATCATCAATATAGGCTACCACATCTTTAATTCCGTGTAATAGCAATCTTGTTAATCTAACAAAGGTGGCCGGTGCGTTCTTCAGGCCAAATGGACGATATAGCCATTCGTACAAACCGAGGGGTGTTGCGAATGCTCTTATATGTCTAGAAGAAGGATGTAGTGGCACTTGCCAATATCCTTTCGCTAAATCGGTCTTAGAAAACAAGGATGATTGAGCCATATTTAAAATGAGATCTTCACAGCTGTTCATTGGCTCTGCATCCGTTGTGGTTCTTGTATTTAATACTCTATAGTCGATGCACAAACGGATTGTCTGGTCCTTCTTTTTCACCAGGACAATCGGTGAAGAATATTGAGACATCGATTTTTGAATTATTTCATTTTTCTCTAAATCTAAAATTTCTTTGTCTAAATTTGCTCTGTAATGGAGAGGAATAGTATATGGTCTACATTTGACTGGTGTCAGATCTGTCAGCACAATTGAATGTGTTATTTTATCAGTGCGTCCAGGTTTATTCGAAAAGATAGATTTATACTCGTCAAGGAGAGTCAAAACGTCTTGTCGCTGTTGTTGTGTCAAAGTGTCAGAGATATGTATGTCATTTATACTCCCGTCGTCAGTCATCATTGGTACAGGGATTTCAGTATTGTCCACGTCTGTCTGATTTATCACAGATGCTACTGTTTGTAAATTGTCCTCAATGTCATTGTCGTCGTCGTCGAGATTAATTGTTGTCAATATGTCGTGAAATTTTGTCGTCGTTGTCGATATCACAGATTGTCGGTAATGTCCATATGTCTTCGTCGTTTTTGTCGTCGTAAGAGTGTGTCGTTAACGATGATTCATTTGTCGAGGTGTCATTCCGTTGGGAAATTGTCGTTTCGTCTCTGTCAGCAATTCGTTGCGTCTGTTCACTTGTCTCCATGTCTTGTCTAGCATAGTTTGGTTTCAACATATTTACATGGAATATTTTCAACTTTCCATTTAAAGAGATTTCGTAATCAACTTCCGAAATTCTTCTAATGATCTTAAAAGGTCCCTGCCAAGAGGTTGATAGTAAATCTCTTTTGTCAGGTAGCAGTAGTAAACTATCCTGACCTGGATTTAGTACAATTGTTTTTGCACCTCTGTTGGCGTACTGCCTGTATTTAAAACCTTTCTCCTGTAGTGATGTTCTGGCCAATATACAGGAACGTATGATTTTGTCTCTGGTGTCAGTGACTAAATCATAGGTAGAAATGGGTAGTTGGATATCTACAGGTTGTGATATGATCTCTTTATAAATGGTGAGAGGTCCTCTTGGGTTCGCTCCATACATCAATTCGAAGGGAGAGAACCCTGTACTTGATTGCGGGACTTCTCTATATGCGAACAGCACCGTTGGGAGAAGTATATCCCAATCGGCTGGATTTTCAGCTGTCACTTTAGATAGCATATGTTTCAGGTCCCCATTTAGTTTCTCGCAGATACCATTTGCGGCCGGTCGATAGGGACTGGTGAAACATTGCTTGATGCCTAGTAACTTAGTTACTGATTGGGTGGCATTGGATATGAACTGGGTTCCTCTATCAGAAATTATTTTCTCCGGGAAGCCAAAACGGGAGAAAATATTTAATAATATGTCCGTCACATCCTTAGAGGAGATAGATCTTAATGGAAGCATTTCTGGCCATCTCGTACAAAGATCCACAAGAGTAAAAATATATCTATTCCCTTTATTTGAAATGTGATTCAACGGACCTACCAGGTCAACTGCCACGATTTGGAAAGGCCTCGAGGCAGTTGTCGTTGATTGGACTTCTGCTGTAGGGTTTTTTCCCTTTTTCACCAGTTTCTGACATATATCACAAGATCTACAAAAGGTTTTTATATCTTGGCAAAACTTTGGCCAATAAAACTGGGTCAGGACCCTAGCCCTGGTCTTTTCGTACCCCATATGATCTCCAAAAGGGGAGTCATGGGCTATTTTTAGAACTTTGTCTCGATGGGCTTGTGGTAACACTACTTGCTGTAACGTGGTCTGCTTTGTTGTGTAAAATCTAGTTAAGATATTGTTCTGTAGCCTAAATGTCCACGATGCGTTCTTTGTTAATTTTGGTTTTAGTCCTACTAACTTAAAGTATGGTGCAAGTGTAGGATCTGCTTTTTGTTCATTCCCAAAATTAGTGTTATTTGCGTTTGGTGCTATTATTTCTAGTGATTCCTGCAGTTGGTCGGTGTTGGTTTTATGGGTTGTCTGTCGTGTTATTGCATTTGTGTGTTGTGTGTTTTGTTGCACATCTACAGGCTTGGTACTTGGTAGATCGGTAGCATCCTCAATTCGAGGTTTAATTTGTCGTATCGCTGACAGATTCGACCGCCCTGCATTGTACACCTCGGTGAATTCTTTCTGAATTACCTCAGTGGTTGTCTCCCTTAGTCTTTTGGCAGATTGAGACAAGCATGAATGGTGTTTCTCTGTAGCATCGCTGTTTGTGTGGTGAATACCGTTTTTATGCTCCCAATCTATGATTTCCTTTTCAGAGCATGGTTGTATGTTGGGCAAGTTCCCAAGTATAATATCAGCGACTGGATTTTCAAGGACAGCGCACAATACTTGTCCTGATATGAACGGTGTTCGAATTTCGACCAAGAGCAAGGGGTATTTTTCTATAGTACCTGAGAATGTGCGACAAGTCACATGTTTGTCTGTGTAGTCTTTAGTGTCTATTTAATGTTTTCTTAATCCCACAGAGCGTTGCGCCGGAATCCCGAATTAATGTGCACTTTTTGTTATTTAACAAACCCTGTTGAAAATACTAGCTTGCCTGTAGATGACAAAGCAGCGTTGGCTGTTTCATTTGAAATAGGGATAGTGTGGCCACATAGTAATGTTGTGTCAAGTTGGAACTTCGTACAGGTGTTACACTTACTGTCTGTAATGGTGTCAATAATTTGTACAGCATTTCCAAGCTCACTTACATTGTCGTTTTGATTATCACACTCATTCAGTGATTCAATCTCTTCGTATGACGACGTTTCCACTAGTGCAGCATTGGCCTGTTTCAATAATTTTCGGCCATCACAGAAGCGACTATAGTGGCCAAAGCTCCGGCAAAAAAAAACATTTGACCGCTCTCTGGTAAGCATTGCGCTTAGTCTTCTGCTTCTCCACCATCATTTTGAGGTGGTGAGGATAGTTAGGCGATTTGTCGCACATCGTGTAACTGTCGTGATTCAAACTGCAATACTGGCATTTAACTAGTTTACTGACATTTGAGCGCGGTTTAAATTTACTCTCTGTTTGTTTCGAGTATTTGGTGTTCACTACTGCTGCTGCTGTATCGTTGTGACTTATGTTTAGCTGGAAAATGTCTCTATTTGCTGTGAAAAATGCATTCCCCTTGGACTCGATTTCTTGAATACTTTTACAGTCCATTTGTTTTAAGAACTTAGCAAAAGGTGTAGGGATGGTGCTAACTATTTTGTCTATAATAATGAGCTCTTTAAGTTTGTCATGGCTGTTGTTAGTTTTAGCCGAGTTAATCCACTTTGTACACACGTCTTGGACTGTACTGACATAATCTATAAATGTTTGGTTTGGTTGTGGAGATAATTTGGCAAATTGTTGTTGGTAACCTGCAGTATCTAAAGAAAAATGTTGGAGAATGCGTTGTTTTAAATAGTCATAGTCCTTTCGCATTTCCTGTGGCACTGTTTCTATTACTTTTAAAGGTTCAAGAGCTAAGTTTCTCATTAAAATAAATGCCCAATCTGATTTTATGATCTTATGGTAGGACATGAGACACTCAAAATTTTCCAAGTAGGCGCTGATGGAATCTCCTGAGCAGAACGCCTTCACGGGGCTTTATACTCGTTTATATTTTTGTTCCTCTTCTTTGCTTCTTAGTTATTAACAGATATTTCTGCGTTGGACTCAATCTCCATCTGTTTTAGTTTTATTTGTGTATCGGCATTCAATTGGGCTTGTTTGGCCGCCGCCTCCAGCTCCATTTGCAATTTCTTTCCTTCTGCCTCCATTTGCATTTGCATTTTCTTTTCTTCTGCCTCCATTTGCAATTTCTTTTCTTCTGCCTGCATTTGCAATTTCTTTTCTTCTGCCTCCATTTGCAATTTCTTTTCTTCTGCCTGCATTTGCATTTGCTTTTGTTTTTCATCTCGTTCTATCGCTCTTTCTTCACGGGCAATGTTTTCTGCGTGCGTTTTCTGCGCCCATTCTGACAGTTTCTCTTCTTTATAACCTAATTTTATTCCTTGCTCAATGCATTTATCTAAGCTAGACATCTTGTGTTTTACTTGTTTGTACTGTTTATAAAGTTAATCCCTTAGAAAAAATGTTGGGGAGTAGAAAATATGGTTATCTCCCTTACTTATTAAATTTGTAAATCAAAATGCAAGGTTATGTTGGTTACAAGGTCATGAATATACAAATAAATCAATGTGAAACAAAATGATACATTGATGGATGGTGAGAAGTACAGCTTAGAGTTGCAATGGGTATGATATGAAACTTAGCTTTCAATCCCAGAACTTGCCGATGTTGTCTTGTACTCTCGCCACTGTTGGAAAGGTTACATAGGTTGCACGCGCCACTATTCGCGGAACAATCTGCTCGTAGAGTGAGAAAACATTAGTAACAGTCAAAAAATGTCACAGTCATGTCAAAAATAGTTTATCGTAATAACAATAATGAGAGACACACTGCTGAGGCACTGCTGAGACACTGCTGAGGGACTCAGATTAATTCTATTTTATTGCTAGATAGCTACTAATATTTAAACTTGTAAAGTTAACAATTTGTGGTGCAAAAATCAATGTGATATAATTAATTTAGTAATTTTACATGGCAATCAATAGTTCTTTCACAATAGATTTTATGCCAAAACCGGAAAACTAGCCCCCAAAAAGCCTGTCATCGTCTTGCTCTTATCTAGGTAACTGAGCTCGGGTTCACACAGGCAACAATAACTTTGTTCAAGATGGTATCGAACATTTATTGTATTTCAATATACAGTGCGTTGGCGCAGAGGGTTAACAAACCCGCGCTATATTACATATCACAGATAGTTAACATCAAACACATAGGTATCATACAACAGTCTAGCAAACTATCTAGCCTATGTATATATATATCTATTGATATCTATTGAGTCCCTCTAAGGCAGGCCCTGTTGCCTCTCTGAAGTCCGTCTGTCCTCTGCCGGTCTCCACGTGTCCCAATCCGACACGGGTGGTAACTCTGTCCGAGTTCCTCGTGGACCCCGCAATAGGCGGGCCACATCAGTGTCCACGGAACCCTGGACTCAATGACCAGTCCTTCTAGAAGGCTCTAGATTACTCGGGCCTTGAGTGACTCTCTTCTATCCCTTGGGCTGGAGTTGCAGCCCTTTAGTTAATATCTCTAAAGGTGAGGCGGTGACAAACGGGTCGTCCCCATTATGCTCCATTCCTGTGCCAGTGAATATCACACAAAATGCTCCCCACTGTCCAATATGAAAAGTGGAACAGACAGGAGTCTCGGCAATCCAACAGCCCGCACAGGTAAACTATGTATAATGCCGCCGCCAGAATGCCAACACAGAACAAAATACACAATACAAAGAGCTAGCGAATGAAAGAAAGAGCTAGAGGGGAGAGTTCATATTGAATGCGTACACCAAGTGTGACCCAAACAGCTTACAGTACAGAAGACATAGTGGTAATAATAGTACTGTATATATTTTACGTGTGAGTGAGATGGCAGAACATGACCGCCCACGCTTACCGGCATGGCACATGATGGATGGATGGATATATTTTATATTGAGTCATGGTAGTGCAGTGGCTAGCCTGCCAGTCTGGTGGTCAAGTGTTCGGATTCCTTCATTGACTTAGGCTTCCAGCTTGACCTAGTCTAAACTGGGAGCAGGAAATTACCTGGGAGTTAAAGGCGGTCAATGTGGTATGGACTGCATCACCCATCAAGTGCTGATTGATCTACAACAATATGGGGATTGCACCATATACCCACTGTGCTTCATAGTGTGAACAGGGAATCTTTACTTTAACCTATTCACTGCCATGCGCCACTTTAGTGACAGAAAGGATCAATGCTTGACCGCCAAGCCACTTTAGTGACAGATTGTTGACAGTTCGTTATTTCTTTCATTTCGCATATCTTCCTTAATTTTAATGCCCTGTAAATGACGCTTTACACTGGAAAAAGGTCTGTCATTTCAAAACAGTCCACAAGAGAAAGAAAGTATCAAAGATTTGAACAGAAATGTTTAGTTAAATTGTGATTACTTTTCTGATTTTAGAAATGGCATGCCCTCTAGTTTTTGGCCTCACATATTTACATTAGATAATAGTTTTAAACCATGTTAGATTATAGTTACTCTGATTTAAATGACTTTGTGAAAGATTCTAAACTGATAGCAATGGTTATGTGGTTATTCAATTAAAATAAATTATTTAGTAGGCGATCATAATGGAAACAAAACTAACCGTGAAAGTTCAGCATCATATCAATTATGCCTGCATCTAATGGGCCACACTTGTGCCCCTAGTTGCATGCCTAACACAAATAAGCTGAGGAGTATTTAAATAATTAAATTTAAAAGAATCATCATCATCATCATCATCATCATCATCTTCCACTTCTGCTGTCAAGCGTCATGGGGAGGAATAATTTGCGCACCGGGCGGCACTGGATAGTGTCATTCCGTGTGATTGTACAATGTCTTTGATGTCGTCAATCCATTTTCTTCTTGGATGTCCTCTAGGTCATGTCGCAGATGATCTTTGATGTAAGACCAGTGATAGTAGTTGTTGGTGTTGCATTCTAAGGACATGGCCAAACCACTTGATCTTCTGATTAAAGCAGTTGGTGAATTGGGTATAAAAGTGATAACAAAACTGGTGAATGCTATTTATTATAGGGGATATATACCTGATGATCTCTTGAAATCTAATGCCATAGCTCTACCAAAGAAATTGGGTGCAACAGATTGTGGAGAACATTGCACAATTAATTTAATGAGTCATGTAACTAGATTAATAATGAGAAGAAAAAGAAATGAAATAAAACCAGAAATTGGAGATGATCAGTGTGGATTTGTGGAAGATAAAGGCATAAACAACGCATTAAACGCATCTCGAAAACATTAACAGAAAGAATGATTGACATGAGAATAGATCTATCTACACTAAGGCATTTTATAAGGTGAAACATGAAGAAATGATTAGAATTTTGGAAACTGTAATCACTGATATTAAAGATCTGAGAATAATAAAGAACATGTATTTGCCATGTAGCACTTCAGAATGAGATACAGAATTTATAAGTGAGAGAAAAACCCGGAGAGTTAATCTCAAAGAAGCAGACGGCAAGAGTCGCCAAGTGACGTCATGATGTGAAAAACGTCACTGCGTGATACGTACCAACCGGCTAGGTAGATCTGTGGCTGGCAACAAGAAAGCAGCATAAATTTATCGGAGATGAATTATTATCGTAAATCCTCCTGAAGATGGAAATGTCAGAAGTGAACCACTATTTATGAAAGATATATGATCGAGGCACACTCCAAAGTCAGGACTGACGATTGGCCATGAATATTTAAATAAAAATTCGAAGGAATGGTTCAAGGTTTGCAAGTGTCAACAAACATCAGTTATTGTAAGTAGTTGCTGTCACGATAAGCGGCCAGGAGAATATATAAATAACGCTAGGTGGATAAACATTATCTTGGTAGTCGATTAAATAAATATATCTATGATCAGTATGGTGCGTCTGTTTAGTCACATAGCGCCGGCCATCCCATCAACATGGGAACGGTAGCTTTTATTGTTTAATGACGTCACAAGCTATTCTATGTAAATAAATATCACCTTACAAGAAATGTCAGCCTGCCTCAAGTTGTTTGATACGTATTAACGTTGCTCCTGTTCTTCTGTTGGATTGGTTTGTTGGACGGCGAGCGGAGAAATAAATGTAAAATAGCCAATTGGCAGTATTGGCAACAAAGAGCAGCCATATGAACTGACAACTAAGTGGGAACTTTTCAACACATTAAACAAGGTATTAGACAGGGTTATGTACTATCATCCAATCTGTTCAATTTATACAGTGAAATAACGAGATCTATAAAAGACATGCCTGGAATATCATTTGGCTGGCATAATGTAAGCAACCTGCATTATGCTGAGGACGTGATCACTGTAAATGAAACACAGTTACAAGAAATGAAAGATATAATTGCAACAGAGAGTCAAGATAAAGGACTTAGTCTGAATAACATAACAACAGAAGTTATGGTTATTACAAAGAAACACTGTATACTCAAATGCAACACCAAAATGAACGGAACCAACCTGAAACAAGCATTTAAGTATTTGAGTACTTTAACAACAGCAAATGGAAGATGTATTTAGAAAGTTAAAAATGTAGAATCACCCAAGCAAAGGCAGCATTCCACAAGATGAAGAATATTCTCTGCAATTTATCATTGCAATTGAGGTGAGGAAAAGAGTTCTTAAGATCTACATTGAGCTGTGATGTGAGGCAAGGAAAAGAGATGTGTGGAAGCAAATCATTGCCGGTAAGCAGACAAGTGAGGAATCATATGGAGGATGCTGGATGTGGTTTTATAGAAGAATGATGAGAACACCGTGGGTGGACCTGAATACCAATGAAAATATAATGAAAGCAGTTAACTCACAAAGAAAACTGGTTACTTGCACCAGAAGAAGATAGTTCACATACTTTAAGGGAGTCTTCATGGCGAAGTGGTCAAGCCGTTTGACTCAGACTCCGAAGGTTGTGGGTTCGATTCCGGGCTGCGTCCTTCGGTTCACGAGTGAAATTTTTCGAAGACTCCTGTGGGTCGTCGCCAGAGCTACAGAGTTTCATGATTTGTGCGACGCTTTCAGCGCTGCGGAAAGAGACCGATCCATATGGGATTAAACCCGGTGCAATGAAGTCGACCCTATCGACTTTTTTAAGTTCACATACTTTGGGCATGTCCTGAGAAGGGGAAAGTTGGAGTATGGCATCACAATGGGAATTTTGGAGACGAAGAGAGAAAGATGCTCGACAGTCTGACATCATGGCATGGAAGAACATCAGTAGCATAAATGATTGGCAGCACATGAGACAGACTCCTGTGTGGTAACAAGAGCCAAAGAGGAAGCAAAGAATAGTATCACATTGTAACCTACCATGCATGTCGTAAGAGGCGATGAAGGACGGCTGGGCGTGGGACTGACTTTCCCATTCCATAGAAAAACTTTAAGTGTAAAATTCAAACAATCATGGACAACTCCAAAGATAAAGAAAACAGAATAACAAAGCCAATTAAGAGGCTTTTCTATAAGAGATGTTGTGTGATGTGGAGAAAGCTAGTCTTCCCTTCATCTAGAGACATTTCCAGAATTGGCACCTAGAATATTAGAACAGCACAAGCAGTGGAGAAAATGAAACACTATGACATTGGCATTTTGGGATTATGTGAAACAAGGTGGACTGAATCAGACACCAAGCACATGTGAAACAGTGCTGTACTCTGGCCATGCAGAGGACACTGGTGCTGGATAGGACAAACATTGAGAAAACCCAAGAAAAGTAGAAAGGACTTGTATGGAATCCACAGGACAAAAGAAACAGACCTAAAAACACATGAAGAAGAGAAATATAAACAGATGTGAATAATATGGGGAGGACATGGACACAGCTGCATGGGATAGCTTAGGACAGGAGGGCTTGGTGTGAGTTGATTGAGGACCTTTGTCCCAATGGGCGATAAAAAGTAAAAGAAGAAGACATGAGACAGAGGGCTGTGGACATGATAGAAAATATTCCAGAACAGTCTATGACATCCTATATACTTTTTGTTTACTCATGAAAGGTATAAACTCTACAATTAAACATCAAAATTTGTCTGATAATATTTGTAGGGTTAATAAATAATTACATTTAAATCAGTTAGTTTAGTTTAGTTTAGTTTAGTTTAGTCGATGGATCAACATCACGGCAAACGGGTGCAACCCATAAGTGCTCCGTTCTCCTCCTAACACAAACCTGAGTCTGGAGAAACTCAGCTCAGCGCACCGGTGAGGATCCTGAAATACTTTGGGTAGATTTTTAACCCGAAATTTTGCCCGGGCAGCGCCGTTAGGCTACTCTTTTTCGATTTCCAACTGCCAAGGGATTTGTTACGTGCGCAACAATACACATGGGCATCCGATCTCACTACCCAGAGACCAGGGGCAATTTTATTACTAGAAGTCCACGAGAAAAAATCCCAGTCATCACCGGGACTTGAACCCGGGACCTCCAGCACTCGAGGTGGACACCATACCTCGAGACCACGCAGCCCCCTATTTAACCCAACTAACCCCCTAACTGATTTAAATCAGTTAATATGTATTGAAACAATAATAGCAAAACATAAATATATGATTTACAATCAAATAATTCTTACCTCTGTCTTTTAGCCAGAAATAATCCCCTGGGGAAAAAAAAGAAAACATTCACTAACTGTGAATTAAAAGAACATTTTCAAACGTAAATAAACAAGGAAAATATCTGACCAAAATACTAAAAGGTATGTACTTTAAAGTCTCCCCCGATGGTGTTTCCACCTTGGCGCGGTGGGGGAGCTTGAGTTTCTCAATTACCCTGAGAGCTATGACGGCGGTAGCGTAGCTACCAGCAGGGCCTCCCAAGCCGGACAGGTCAAAGGGTAGAGAGCAGACAAAGAGAAATACCCTGGTCCTTCAGGTTGGGGGTTGAAGCATGGGATTAACATCCCCACCTTTGTGAAAACTATTTTGTTATGAAACAGATAAATAAGCCTCGAATTCGGACTGACTTATTTGGACAACGACCTTGGAACGTTAAAGGACTTTTGAGATTTGGAACATGGAATGTACGGACACTATCGAGCTGGAGCGGCCGAAGAACTAACCCGGGAGCTGGTTGAATATCACATGGATATAACAGCAATTCAAGAAATAAGGTGGCCAGGAGAGGGTACTTTAGAGCAAAATGGAATGATTGTAATATATGGAGGAAACACCCAAAATAAACATGAATTAGGAACAGGATTTGTCATCAAAAAGAGTTATGGGGGAACGTTCTAAACTTTAAAGCTGTTAATGACAGGATTAGTAAATTACGAATAAAAGGTAAATGGAAAAATATAACGATGATTAATGTACATGCACCTACTGCAGAGAAAGAAGATGATATTAAAGAAGACTTTTATAATGATCTGGAAGATGTCATAGAAGAAACCCCCAAACAGGATATCCTGATTGTGCTGGGAGACTTCAATGCAAAAATAGGTAGAGAGCAAACTTATAAAAAAGTTGCCGGTATGGAAAGCCTACATACAACTTCAAATGACAATGGATGGAGAGTCATCAACCTAGCAGAAGCCAAAGGACTGCAGATCAGCAGTACCAGACTGCAAAGAAAGGATATACATAAACAAACTTGGAAATCATGTGACAAGAGAACTTATAATCAAATAGATCACATTTTAATTAACAACAAAAATGCATCAAACATACAAGTTAGAAGGTATAGAGGAGCTGAGTGCCACAGCGACCACTTCCTCGTTGGAGCAAAATTTAAAATAAAACTTAAGAGAGCTTTCTATGCTAAACTACAAAGGTTACACCCAACATATAACAGAGAAAAACTACAAGAAAGTACAGTCAAAGAGAAATTTGCAGATGAAATAAAATGTAAACTTGAAATTCTACAAAACCCGTTGGAGGAAAGCGTTGACCAAACTTGGTTGAACATCAAGAATACAATTCAAACTACCGCAGAAGAATGTCTCGGTGTGTTAACCACGCATAGAAAGAACAGATGGTTCAATCAAAAATGTGAAGAAGCAGTCATTAGGAAAAAGAATGCCAGACAGTTGTGGTTAAATGACATCAACAACATCCAAAATGAAGAGCAATATAGAACTGAATGTAAAGAGGCTACAAAAATAGTTCGGCAGCAGAAGCGAGAATATATGAGCAATATAATCAAAGATATGGAAACTAATCACCAGAAAAACGAATCCAGAAAGTTTTTTAAAGAACTGAAGTCAATGAAACGAGGGCACCAACACAACACATATGGTTTAAAAGACAAAAATGGGAATATGATAAATACCAATGAGGAAATGTGTAACACATGGAAAGAATACTTTGTTGAATTACTAAATTGTGAAGCTCCAAGTAACACTTTCCCACAGGAAGCGGTTCTAACGTGTGAACCACAAATTGAAGAACCTGCTTTTGAAGAAATCCTATATGTAATAACACGACTTAAAAACAATAAGGCAACTGGGGCTGATGGAATTGCTGCTGAATTTATAAAGGCAGGCGGCCATGCATTACATCTAAAGCTATACGAACTAATAATAAAAATCTGGAGGACAGAAGAATTACCCCATGACTGGAAAGAGTCATTATTGATACCTATCTTTAAGAAAGGAGACAAGTTCCAATGTGAAAATTATAGAGGAATATCACTCCTGTCCATAAGCTATAAGATACTATCCGCAGTATTACTAAATAGACTAAAACCATATTCAGAAGACATATTAGGTGACTACCAGGCGGGTTTTAGACAAAACAGATCAACAATAGATCAGATATTTATCTTACGACAAATAGCCGAGAAAAGTTGGGAATATAAAAGAGATCTCCATAACATTTTTGTGGATTTTAAAAAGGCTTATGATAGTGTCCATAGGAATAGTCTATGGAATGCTATGCAGGAATTTGGAATACCAAGGAAGTTAATCAACATGACCAGACTATGCATGGAAGATACTTATAATATAGTAACATATAAAGGCAGGAAATCAGACCCTTTCCAAATAACATCTGGCTTGAAACAGGGTGATGCACTATCGCCGCTACTCTTTCAATCTGGCTCTAGAGAAAGTTGTAAGGAAGGTAAAAGAGGAATGTGCTATTGGAGGAACATCCAAACTGCTTGGTTATGCAGATGATATAGATATTATAGGGGAAAATGAACAAAAGACATTGGAAATATTGACTCACTTAAAGGAAAAAGCCCAACAGATGGGGCTGGTTATCAACCAAGATAAGACAGAATATATGTTAATTTCAAGAGAAGGAATGGCAAAAAACTCTGGCCACACACAAATAGATAATATGACCATTAAAAGAACGGAAACATACAAATACCTGGATACAATCTTCAACTGCTCCAACATCATAAGAGAAGAAATACAAACTAGAATCAATTCTGGAAATAAGATATACTATGCACTACAACATCTACTAAAATCAAATGCGCTATCTCGTAACACCAAAATCACAATATACAAAACACTGATCAGACCAGTTGTGCTGTATGGCTGCAACGAAAGGAGATGAAGCCTTGTTACAAACCTTTGAGAACAAACTTTTAAGATGCATCTTTGGGCCCATTAGGGATACACAAAGTGGAGAGTGGAAAAGAAGAAGCAACAAAGACATTTATGATCTGTTTAAATCCCCGCTAATCACTGGTATCATGAAGGCTAATAGACTGCAATGGCTGGGGCATATAGAAAGAATGGAAGATAATAGGGAAACAAAACTCGCTTACACTCAAGAAATAAATGACCGTAGACCCTGAGGTAGACCAAGAAGATGGTGGAGAGATAATATACATACAGACCTACAAGCACTTGGAATCAGCGACTGGCAAGAGAAGGTCAACCAGAGAGACGAATGGAGACGGCTTGTATCTGCAGCAAAGAACCTCAATGGCTCAGAATGCTGAAGAAGAAGAAGAAGAAGAAGAAGAAGAAGAAGAAGAAGAAGAAGAAGAAGAAGAAGAAGAAGAAGAAGAAGAAGAAGAAGAAGAAGAAGAAAAAGAAGAAGAAGAAGCAGCAGAATGTACTTTGAAGTACTAAAGTTAAGTATAGAAAATAATTGAAAATTAAAAATAATCATACCAAAAAAGAACACATTTATTTTGATGATTATTAAAATTATAAACTAAATCAAATTTAATATTGCATTAGGAATTTATTATGTCAATATGTATTTTTTTTATTTAGAAACTTTTGTAAGAAATTTATATACTTTACAAACTAATGTATGTTAATTGCAATATTCATTCCAACAATATCTAATGCTTTCTTCTTTTGTCCTACTGCTTTAACCACAAACGTGGTGTGTTGCTAAATTTATACTTGCTGGCTCTGTGGCAATGGGGTTACGGACACAGTTCATAAATCTTGCATACCCACGTTTGAAACTTAGCTGCGGGCAATTTGGCAGTAGACTGCCTTGCATTGGTTTATTACAAGATGGTATGGGTGCTGGTCGTTCAGAAAGCAATGGCAAACTACTGAACGTAAACTTGCCAAGAAATCACAACAGCAAAATATGCTGGTGTTGACTGCGATGTCCTTTAAGGGATATGCAACTAACTTTAAATGTCATATTTTATTTCTTCAGTGACCTTTTTTACCCCATCTAGCAAATTCTTCTTGACATAGGATCCTGATGTTCTCACATAGAATGCTTTTGCTGCTGGGTGATTTTGTTACTGTCAAACTGTCATTCACTGCCTATATTACCTTGCAGTGTGGCAGGGGGGTCTTGAGCCTGAGGAATTAAGGCTGCCTGGCTGCCTAGTGCAGTCGCAGCGAATTGTGCAGGTGAGGATTTTCTTATTGCCCCCTTCAGGAAAAAATCTACGCCTAACCGAGGATTCAAGCTGGGGTCTCCCGAAGGAGAACCAGGCGTTCTTAGCCTCTCAGTCAGCAACTCATTCTTTGTTCTATAAAGTCAGTAATTGGTGTTATACATTCACTTGTTTCTAGCTTCACATTTGTCTCTTCTTGTTTTCGAGCTGGATTTCATAGAATCTCACATGATGTAATTTTATGCCTGTGAGTTTTCTATGACTATACATATGATGCACTAATAATGAGATGAAAAAGCATCTATCAGCTTCGTGTTTGCAAGCACATTTATATTTGGATGTTTAAGGATAAGTGCTTTTTAATAGTTGATGATGCTTGCTTTCTGTACTCTCATTTCTATTTCTCTATCTAGTCTTCCATCTTCTGTGAATACACTGCCCAGATACTTGTACTCTCTAACTTGCTTCCATGATCTTCAATGGTGCTGGAGATTCTTCTTCTTCTTCTTCTTTCTTTCTTTCTTTCTTTCGCTTGAAATATGTCTATAACTGCAATGTTGTCTCTTGAATGAATTTAACTATCTTTTTTAGTTCACTCAGCAGTCCATGTTATCTCTCTAGGCCAGAAGGTTTGCCTAGATATGTTGTATTTTGGGCAGTCTTGGAGTATGTGCTCTGCTGTCTGCGACACCAATCCACATGTGCACATGGCTGATTCACCAATCTTGAATTTTGTATACATGTGGTTGCGTAATCTATTGTGTCCTGTTCTCAGGGGCAGAATAATGACTAGTTCTGGTCTGTCCACAATGTGGTAGTCGTCTTGAGCAGGTTCTGGTGGCTTTCTGACTGATTTGATCATTCTTTTCTTTTGGTAGTATGTAATGGTCAAGTCAGGCTGTTCTTCTTTTGCTCCTTCCTTAGCCAATCGATCAGCTCTGTCATTTCCAGGTATTCCACAGTGGGATGGTATCCACTGTATGGTGACCTTATGCTGACTGCTAAGTTCAGAAAGTAGTGTCCTTAGTACTGGCAATTTCCCAGACAGGAGCGCCTCGAGTACTGATTTTGCATCTGTCAATAGCACCACAGGTTGTGTACCATGGCTGGTATTTAGTAATTTCTCTGTTGCTATCTTGATTGCCTCAATTTCAGCATCATAGTTATGGCAGTACTTTCCTGTTGGTACTCTGGCCTGTGTCCCTAGTATTATTTGGGTATTCTATGTACACTCCCGCTCCTCCATTTCGAACAGCATTTTGTGCTGACCCATCTGTGTAGACTCGGATCCAGAGGTCCTGTGGGTATTCTTCATCAAGGAAGCTGAGAGTGGCTGTTCTGCGCTGTACACTGTTCTGTTCTTCCTTGTCAAATATTCCTCTCACTTTTGTCTGGATTTGTAATGATAGTCTATGTTCATCTTTCCATGGAGTTCGCTCTGGAATAGTTTTCAGGGGGATACCAACTGTGGGCAGATCGGTGGTTTCTCTGCAGAGTCGTTTGGCCTGGTGGATAAAACTACTTCTTTTCAACCACCCCATAGCTAAGTTTTCAAATCTGTTCTTCATAGGGTGGCCTGGCAAGCTGAGGAACTTTTCTGCTTGTATTAGCGTTTTCGTATCTCTGCGCTCTCTCAGTGCTTGTGTCCTCCCCATCTTCTCCATCTCCACTATAGGGGTTGATCTCATCCCTCCTGTGGTGACTCTAAGTGCTTGATTTTGCACCTTGTCCAGCTCTTGTAGTGTGGTGTTTGATGCTGATCACCAAGCAGTTGACCCGTATTCCAGGTGTGGTTGTATGCTTTGTTGATAAACATAGCTAAGTATTTTCCCACTGGCTCCCCATGTGGTTCCACTTAGTTTTCTCAGGATGGCTATTTTCCTTCTGGATTTTGCTACTGCTTTGTTGTTGTGCTTTATCCATGTCAGCCTGCCATCAAATGTTACTCCAAGGTGGGTTGGTTCTTTATCTTCTCTAAGGGGTATTCCATTTATCTGGATGATCCCTGCCTTTTGTTTTGGAGAGAGGGTAAATAGAGTGGTGCTGCACTTGTCAGTGTTTACGCTGGCACACCATTTATTTGCCCATGCAACAAATGCATCTACAGCTCTTTGTAGCGATCTGGTGGCCACTGATGCATGTTCATTTGTGCTCCATAGAACCAGATCATCAGCATACATTGCTGCTTTAATTCCATGCGGTAAATTAGCAACAAGATCATTGATGAAGATTAGAAAAAGTGTGGGGGACAAGACTCCACCCTGGGGAACACCGTGACACAGTAGCACTTTCTTGCTCTTGAGTCAATCTATCTGGACTCAGGCTCTTCTGTTGTGCAAGCATGCTTTCACCCATTTGTTTCTCAGTTTCTTCATCAGACCTTCTTTCCAGACTTTGTCAAAGGCTTTCTTCAGATCTATCCATGCCGCAAGCACCAGCTTCTTCTCTTGGAATGCATCCTCAATTTCTTGAGAGAGGTAGGTTGTCTTATCTTCTGAAGAGTAGCATTGCCTAAAGGCAGCCTGCTGTGGCACAAGGATGTTTTCACTTTTAATGTACCACTGCAGTCTGTGATTGATGATGCGCTCCATTGTTTTGCAGAGACAGCTGGTGAGGCTAATTGGTCTATAGCTAGAGGCAATGGAACTATCTTTTCCTGATTTTAGGAGGGGTATCATGATTGCTTCTTTCCAGGCTTGTGGAACACTGCCTAAGGTCCAGCTGTTATTGAAGATCTACAACAGTTTTGCATTAGCCTCTGTTCCTATGTTCCTAATCATTTCATTGGAGATACCATTAGCTCCTGGTGACTTTCTCATTTTAAGTTTTGAAATGGCTAGCTCCAGTTCGCTAATTGTGATTGGTGCCTCCAGAACCTCATGCATTGTTTCATTCTGTCCTGTAGGTTGCTATTTCTCTCGAATCTCTTGTTGTTTCTCTGGACTAATGTCGATATTGTTATCTTGTGTGAATGAGTCCGCAAAATGGTCTGCTGCTTGCTTTCCTGTTAAGATGTCTTTATGTAGTGCAATTTTTGATTTTATTCCTGTGCCCTCATCGTTAAGTTGCTTTATTAGCTTCCACAATTTCCTTGTCTCTCTTTCAAAGTTCTGAGACTCTGTTTTATCCTGCCAGCTTTTCCGTCTAGCCTGCAGCTTGGCCCTTTGAAATTTAGCTTTTGCGTCCTGGTATCTGTTGTGGTGCTCTTGGCTGGGTTTGCCTCTGCTTGCCTTCTACATACTTCCACATCATTATGCAACTGTTCCAGTTCACTACTCCAGTAGTGTTTATAATATTTACGGGCTCCTCTTGGTACTGTTTCTCGTGCTGCCTGTAGTATGCATTTCCCAAACTCTTCAACTACTTTATTTATGTCTTTCTCAGTGTTCAGGTTTCTAACCAGTATGCTGGTGCGATTCTTGTACATTGCCCAGTCTGCTTTCTTGTAGTTCCACCTCGAGAGGGTGCTGCTTTCACTTACAAGCTCATTTTCTACAGTTAGAAAGACTGGCCGATGGTCACTGCCACCAAGTTGTTTCCCAACATTCGTTGAATGTTCCACTCCAGGTCTGGTGAATGAAAAGCCAGGTCAGGTGTAGTTGTAGTGTGCCATGATCTCGAGTAGAAAGTATGCGCGTTGGTCGGCTTGTTAATCAAGAAGAATCTATTTTCATCCTGCCAGTCTTCTAGTCTCTCTCCTCTCTGGTCCATGTGATCATAGCCTCAGCTCTGCGAGTGGCTGCTGAAGTCGTCACACACAATCATTTTTTCTTTTAATGGTAGTGTGTCCAGTGCCTGTGGGCAGTCACTTGGACAGTAGTAATTGATCAGATGAAGGTCTGTATTGCCTGTCTTAATTTTAAGTGTCTGATACTCAGCCCCTTCCATGTAAACTTCAAATTGAGAAGCAATGATATTATTTTTTACAAGGGTCGGTATCCCACCCTTTCGCCTGTCCTTTTGGTCAGATCGGTAACACTGGTAGCCTCTGATTTTGAAGGCTATATTTTCGTTGAGGTCAGTTTCTTGCAAGCAACATATACTTATTTTTTCTTGGTCCAAAATGTTTTCTAATTCTATTTTTTTGTTGCTGACTCCCTCCGCATTCCAGTGCATTATTTTAAATCTTTGTTTCATATGGCCAGACACTCTATTCTCAGGTCCCCTGGCTTGACAGGACATCTGAGAAGGACCTCCAGTAGCTGTGGTTGGACCCTTTCGAAGCATAGGGCCCAATCACTGCACCTGCTTGGGGGGTCCAAAGCAGGGCGAGCACCATAACATTTAGCAGTAGTTGACATATTTCATTACGCATGATTGCGTGGCATCCTGATTTCTGTGGTGCGACTTCTGGTGGTTGCCTCCATCTTCAGCACCTTCCCTTTGCTAGAGCAGACTGTGGTCTTACTTGAGTTTAGGTGTGTAGGCACGCACACACGTGTCTGCGCATGCATACACATCTAGAGCATTCTGGTTATTTCTTGGCGCCAGTGACTCGCCGCCGCCCCTTCTCCTGTTAGTTGAAACAGCTCCGCCACGAGAAGGCCAGGAGTTGGACTTTTGCTGCACATGTGATAAATGCACGAGTCATTGGGGGTATTTATCCAAGGTTGGGCGCTAACCCCAACCCCGCCCTTGGCTACATACAGCAACATTTGGAACCTATCGATTTTGATATAGAGAAATATTTATCGACAAGTAAATATTTAATACAGATGATTTTGTGAACAACAGATATTTCTCCGGTGAATAAAATGATTTATTTTGCAAGAAAATATTAAATTTAAAAGGTGTTTTTGCTGTTATAAATTATTTTCACATTTACAATGTTCAAATTAATTTATTTGTTGTAGTAGTCTTGATATATTTCTGAAATTTATTCTGAGTTTACTCCTTGTTTTCTGAATATTTTATTTTCACACACAGCCAGAAGTAGGTTTTGTTTCATTTCCTTTTTAAAGTTTTGTGAAATTCTAACTGTTAGAATTTTATTAAAACAATGTGTCACTAAAAATCGTAAGATTGTAGATGAATGCCATGTTTTTAATGATGAATGGACAACTAAGTACTATTTTATAAAAGTTAGTAGGAAATCAGTTTGCTTGATGTGTCATGAGTCAGTGGCTGTCTTCAAGGAGTACAATTTAAAAAGACATTATCAAACAAAACATTCCGATTTTGGATACAATTTAACAACCAAAGAGAGAGAAAGGAAATGCTTGGAGTTGGTGAAAAATTTGGAGAACAGCAAACTGTTTTCACTAAACAGTCTTCAATTCAAGATTCTGCAACAGAAGCAGTCTTATGCTGTCACACAGAATTGTAAAACAGAACAAGCCATTTTCTGATGGAGAGTTCATTAAGGAATGTTTGCTAGATGCAGCAAACATTATGTGTCCAGAACAACAACAAAACCAAAACAAATTTGACAACATTACTTTATCAAGGAGAACTGTAGTCAGACGTGCTGAAAGATCAGTGACAATTTGATGCATAAACTTCAAGATGCAAGTAAACAATTTGTGTGGTACTCTCTTGCATTCGATGAGTGTACGATGTACCAGACACTGCCCAATTATTGATATTTATACGTGGAATAAACACTTCTTTCAAACTCACTGAAGAGTTACTGAGTGTTGAGTCACTCAAAGACACGACCACAGGCCATGATATATTCAATGCTGTTACTAACTGTATTGAATGAACTGGGTTGGTTTGGAACATGATGGCAAGTGTTACAACTGATGGAGCTCATGCTCTGACTGGAAAAAATGTAGGTCTGGTAAAGTTGATAAGTGATAAGATTAAAGCAGAATATCCTGACCACACATTATTACCACTTCACTGTGTGATCCATCAAGAAAGTCTGTGTAAAACTTTTGAATATCAAGCATGTTATTGACCCAGTTGTCAGTGTCATCAACCTCATCAGATCAAGAGGACTTAATCACAGACAGTTCAAGGCATTACTTGACGATTTGGAAACTGAACATTCCAATGTCCTGTACCACATCAGTGTTCGATGGCTGAGTCTCGGCAAGGTGTTGAGGCGAGTGTGGGACCTCAGAGAAGAAATAGTGATGTTCCTAGAGATGAAGGGCATTGAATGTGACTTTAATACTAACATTGTCAATAAAGAGTGGAAGTTAGACTTTATGTTTGCCATTGAAATTATGGAAAAGTTAAATGAACTGAATGTCAAACTTCAGGGCAATGGTGTGTTTGCACATGAATTGTATGTACATGTAAAATCATTTCAGGCAAAACTCTCACTGTTCTCCAGACAAGCAAGTGAAAAAAGGTTTTGTCACTTCCATTTTCTAAAACAAGAAACCATTTCTGGTGAAATTACTGAAAAGTACAAAGCCCAATTAGATGCATTGACTAAAGAATTTGGATGGAGATTCCAAGATTTCAAGAACTTAGAGCTACAGTTCAATATTCTCAGTTCCCCTTTAGTGCAGAAGCTGATACAGCCACAGAGGACATACAGTTGGAGCTGCTTGACTTACAAGCAGATCATGACCTGAAAGAGAAATTCAAGTCACATGGTTTGCTGGATTTCTATGGATCTTTATCAGGAGAATCATTTCCCAACTTGAAAAACTTTGCAGTTAATCTTTTATCATTGTTGGATCAACAAGCATTTTCTTGCTTGAAGATCAACAAATCTAAGAATAGGTCTTTATTGTCAGACTGCAAATTGCATGCTGTCACACGAATTTCAACAAGTAAACTTGCTCCAGATTTCAAGAATATTGTCAAAAATTGCAAGCTGTTACTTGCATCTCATTAGGAATCAACAATTGTAGTGTCAATGTAGTCGGTTTGTGTCTAAATTAAAGTCATTGATAGATAATAAACAAAATTTATTACAATAAAAAAATTGTAAAATCTTGTTAACAAATTAGTAAAAGTTGTTGTCCATATTGTAAAATATAATGTATAAGTAAAATAAAATTGCAATAGTCAGTTATTTATACTGTTTAATAACCTATAAATAATTCATAATCACTTATTGTGATAGGTTGCTGTAAACAAAGTGGACATAATATATATTGGGCCCCCCCCCCCCCCCCCCCCCCCCCCCCCCCCACCCTCTACATTTGTCAATGTGGCCCTACGCACAGAAAAGTTTGCCCACCCCCGTTCTAAGATACTGATCATTTCTGTTGAGATTTTGTCTGAAATCTTGCCAAATTTTCATATGGTTAAGAGCATTCAGAACTTCTATCTTCAGAATTGATGGTCCTTCATTATTACTCTGAATATCATATTGTTCTTCTCTTGTATCATCATAAAGGTTTTACACACAATCTGACCATGTATGTAAAATCTCATCTTTTTCTATTATGATTTTTCCATCTTTTGTTTTCAGTCAGCCTGTTGATGTAGGTGTTATTTTATTAGTAAGCTTCTGAATTCTTTTGTGCATTAATTTGTTATTTTTACTGTTTTGTTGTTTTTCAATTACTATGCAATTATTTTCAAGCCATGCTTCTTTTGCTTCTTTCATCCATTTCTTACAGACCTACTTTCTTTAATTTTGGAATAGTTGTTTCTGCAGCCTAAATTAGATTGAATTCTTCAACATTTCCCATTGATTCATCCACATCTTGAAATAAGATCTCTAGGACAGACAATACATCAAATCTGTTCTTTCACTTCTATGTTAAAATTGTCTTGTATTTCCTTGTCATTTTTGTAATGCACACAGATCATATTTAGGGTTTCCTGGTGTATACTTGACTTTCTTTAACTTTACTTTCAATGTGCCTATAATCAATCTGTGATCACTGTCACAGTCTGCATTTGGAACTGTTTTTGCGACTGTTAATGCATTTCAAAACCTTCTGTTAATCAGGATGTAATCGATCTGGTTTCTAATCCTGCTGTCTAGATTTCTCCATGTCCATATTCTTCTATGATGTTGCTTAAACCAGATGTTTCCGATAATCAGTTTGTGTTCTTTTGCCCATTCCACAAGCCTGTATCCTCTCTCGTTTTGTTTTCCCAAACCACCTGTTTCTGCTGTGCAGTCATCACCTTGATTTCTTACTTTCGCATTGAAGTCACCAATTCTGATGTTTATTTCTGAATTTTTACATTTCTTCAAAGCATTCTCCATGTCATTATAAAATTCCTCTACACCAGTGTTTCCCAACGTGGGGCCCACGCCCCACAGGGGGGCAATTCGATTGTTAAGGGGGGCAATTCGAAAATGGAAGAAATCGGTTGGATATAACAAAACGGGGAGACTTGAGACTGAAGTTAACTAAATTGGAACCTGACATAAAATCTCTTTGCAGTAAGCATCAAGCGCAAGGATCTCACTAAATTTAAATAATAAATAATTACTAATAATTAAAATAATATAGAAAAATCTTTCATTAAAATTATTGTGTACTTGAATTGCAGTTCTCCATTATCTTCTTCTTCTTCAGCATTCCGAGCCATTAAGGTTCTTTGCTGCAGATACAAGCCGTCTCCATTCGTCTCTCTGGTTGACCTTCTCTTGCCAGTCGCTGATTCCAAGTGCTTGTAGGTCTGTATGTATATTATCTCTCCACCGTCTTCTTGGTCTACCTCGGGGTCTACGGTCATTTATTTCTTGAGTGTAAACGAGTTTTGTTTCCCTATTATCTTCCATTCTTTCTATATGCCCCAGCCATTGCAATCTATTAGCCTTCATGATACCAGTGATTATCGGGGACTTAAACAGATCATAAATGTCTTTGTTGCTTCTTCTTTTCCACTCTCCACTTTGTGTATCCCTAATGGGCCCAAAGATGCGTCTTAAGACTTTGTTCTCAAAGGTTTGTAACAAGGCTTCGTCTCCTTTAGTTGTACTCCAGGTTTCAGAGCCATACAGCACAACTGGTCTAATCAGTGTTTTGTATATTGTAGTTCTCCATTATATGTTTTGAAAATTTACTTACTGTGTTTGCTCAATAATGTCCTAGTGATTTCTTCCTAAAACCTATCATTCAAGTTTCTTTAGTGAACATTTCAATTTTTGAATATTAAAAATAATGTATATGTTGGGGGGGGGGGGGGGGGGGAAACGAATTTTAGAAAGGCTTGGGTGGGGCATAGCACAAAAAAGGTTGGGAAACACTGCTCTACACTATCTTCACTGCTTTCTCCAGCATTATATTCATCATCATAAAATATTTGAGCTGTTGAGATGGTCATGAAGCTTGCTAATATTTAATTCTATAGTAATCTTTCTTGCCTTGCTATCAATAATTCCACGCATGTCTGCACTTACAGATTTGTAGATGCCTGCTTTATTAATGTTTTCTTTGGTCTACCTCTTCCTCTGCTGCCCGGTTTTTGCCTTCTAATACTCTCTTTGATTTTCTTCATATCTCAGATCATGGCAAAGCCATGAAAGTCTTTCTTTTGCATTAGATTCACAATTCTTCTTTGTTCCATAATATTTTTCACAACTTTTTCATTTGTTGTCTAGTTCTTGCCATTCTTAGGTAATACTACATCTTGAATGCCTCTTCATCTCATCTCATCATGTTCCTCTTGTACCTTGCGGTAATGAAGTGAAGTATAAACATCGTGAGAGTGTCTCCGATTGCTGTTAAACACCTTTTCCACCTGGCCCTTATTCAAAACCATGTAGATCTACACATGGAAGATTGTTTTCCTTAATTCAAATTGTGTATTCTTTGATGTCAGGATGTTTGGGTTCTCTCTCTTTCTCTCTAAATCCATCCATCCATCCATCATGTGCCATGCCCATAAGCGTGGGCGGTCATGTTCTGCCATCTCAATCGATCACCAGAGTCGTGGATCAGCTCTGTGTTCCTGTCTCGACCATGCCACGTGGCCAAGCCATCCAGGTATTTACTTCTCGGTCTTCCCCTTGGTCTCTTCCCTTCGATCCCAAAAATGTATATCACAGTTGTAATTCTAATATATGTTGTTTATCAGGCATCTTCAGTGAATATTTGATCAGTCCATTATATTGAAGACCAAATATTCTAGCATAAAAAATTATTTTATTACAGAAACAATTACCCCGTTCATAAACTACTACTTACAAATCTTTTCAATAAATCCTTTCTTTTCCTTAATTGGATAGCGTTTCTTCAATTCTTGATCAAATGCCTAGAAGGTAGGAAAAAAACAACCAACTGTAATAATAATGAGGTGTAAAGGAAGAAAAGTTGCAAATTAGCATATCATAATTTAATTTTTTAATAACAATATTATCATCATGCAACAGGTCTTTGCGGAATGTCACTCTCATCATGACCCACCAAAAAAAGATTCCCGATTCTTTGTCAGTTCCCCTGCCTCATGCATTTTGATGCCCAAGGTTTCTTCAATGTCCTGTGTTCATCCTTGCACTGGTTGACCCCTGTCACTTATTTGAGGAACCATGTCCTTCATCACTGTTCCAGGGTTGCCACTTTTTTTTGACCAAAAGTATCTAGAAACGGCCTAAACAACATCCATAAATATCTAGATTTCGTTGCAAAGTATCTAGGAAAAATATCCAGATTGAGAAAGTAAGAAATTACATATGTATTGATGTGACTGCCGCTCTCCCTGGCGAAAAGTTTACGGCTATCGCCGTTATCCTGTATATTCTCGTGAGTAACTCAGCTGCGCCCGAACCGACAGCGGTTCGAGCCGCGCTGGTAACTTACAGGGGTATGTGAACCGGTCGCTCAGAAAGCAATGGCAAACTACTGAGCATAATCTTGCCTTGTACATCAACAGCAGCTGAAAAATTCTGATGTTGACTGCACCATCCTGTAAGGGATATGCAATATTTTAAAAAAAATTGATGTGACTTACCTATAGAATCATGTCCTCATCTTCACTGATGCCTGTCTCACAAGATGCACTTAGCTTGGATGATGAAGTTGAAGCTTCACATTCAAAATGACTCTGGTGTACTTTAGCTGTTCCAATTTCTTTTATTATATGATCAGGGAGCTGATAAGTTGAACAGCATTTTCCTGCTCTCATCAGGCCAAATCTTATTGTCAATATAGCATTTAAGAGATCAAGTTTCATCCTGTTTCTTAGTTTACATTTTGTATAATTCACAGTACTGAAAACTCTTTCCGCATCAGCATTTGAATGGGGTAGTATCATGGCAGACATCGCACATTCAAAGAGCTCACGGAATGGACTGTTACCTGAGACATCTTTAAATTGTCTTACTTCGCTCCAAAAAGCTTCAGTTTCTGTTTTGTTTGTCCAGTCAACCAAATTTATTTTTGTTAACTAATATTCTGCTTCCGCCACACTAGCCCCTAAAAATTTAATAACTTGACAATATTTAGGTATGTCCTTTACTGGCTGAGGTATGTTGTTAATAGAAAAGAGTGAAATATTTTTCAATACATCTAAATTTTCAGGAAGTCTCTGCTTCAGTTGATCGAATAATGAGACAAGAAAATCTTGACAGCGCTTTCTTAACCCCTTTACCGTGTGTCACGAGTTAACTCGTCATAAAAATTGTTGGCTTTAACCGTGCATCACGAGTTAACTCGTCATCAGATGTAAAAGTCTTCTGTGTGCCGTGCGTCCCTAAACCTCTACTAAACCTCTGTTGGAAACGCCTTGTGTTCGGAAAGTTATGAGTGAACAGCGATTCAGTCTAATTTCTAAAAGACAACTCATTTTCACTTAAAAAAACATTTTATTTTGCCAGGACAACATAACATATCAAATTATGAAAGAAAATAAATACACAGTTTGCATAACAAAAAAAAATTTTTTTTTCCACGGTAAAAGGGTTAAGTTGTTCTCTTCATTTTCTGTTAACAGTCCTTTTGTTTTTAAACCATCAATTTTTGATTCGATTTGGTATCCCAGGTACGGCTTGGGAGCCAAATAGCTCTCTATAGTGCAAGTGAACAAGTCCGCTTTACAAGTTGGCAATATAAGTCTTTTACCAATTGAGTGAAATAGCAAAGTGAGGTCGTCAAGTAATTTAACTTTATCAGTAGTAGTAGTAGTAGGCCTCTTTCAGTCCTGAAGGACTATAGAGTTGTGCCGCTTGGGAGGTGCCTGGCAGCACCGCTGGTGACTGTATAGTCCAATTCGAGAATGACAATCCCTGTCACAGTTTCCGCATCTGTAAGACGAGGCAAGTCCCGCAGTAAGTGACTGCTCTTTGAGCCTGTGCCGTCTCTCCTCAGTTTTTTTGATCTGATTGCGCTCAAAGAGCACCAGTCCGTTTCGTACATCTCTGCTCCAGGAGCATCTGTCTGTTGCAACTCTCTCCCACGTGTCTGGATCTATTTCAATGGTTTTCATATCTTGTTTACACACATCCCTATATCGCATTTGGGTTCTTCCGGTTGGCCTCTTTCCTGTGGCTAGTTCTCCGTAAAGGAGATCTTTGGGAATATGTTCGTCCTCCATTCGAGATACGTGGCCCAACCACCGGAGGCGTCTCTGCTTGAGGAGGGTGTGCACTGTGGTAATATCTGCTCTTTCAAGCACCTGTTTGTTTGTTATGTGGTCTTTCCATGTTATGCCCAGTATACGTCTCAGACATCTCATGTGGAAGGAATTCAACTTCCTTTCCCGTCTTGAGTACAGGGTCCAGGATTCAGACCCGTAGAGTAGTGTGCTAACAACACAAGCTTTATATACTTGAGCTTTTGTACGCTCTGTTAGTCTATTATTCTCCCAAACTCTTTTAGCTAGCCTGGAAAATATTGTGGCTGCCTTTCCAATGCGTCTGTCGATTTCTGTCTCTAATGAAAGATTATCTGATATTGTCGATCCCAAATACACAAAATCGTGGACGACCTTCAATTCGTAATTAGAAATTTTGATTGACGGAGGCGCATCAGCATCTTGTTCCATCACCTGTGTTTTATTTAGGCTAATGGTGAGCCCAAAGTCTTTGCAGGCAGCTGCAAAACGATCTATGAGCCTTTGGAGATCTTCTGCTGTATGAGTAGTCAGTGCTGCATCATCTGCAAAAAGTAGTTCTCTTACGCATCTTGATCTTATTTTGGTCTTTGCCTTGAGTCTTGATGGGTTAAAAAGTTTGCCATCAGATCTTGTGTGGAGGTATATGCCTTCAGTGGCAGTCCCAAATGCTTGCCTTAAGAGAACAACGAAGAAGATACCAAAGAGTGTAGGAGCAAGCACGCAGCCCTGCTTTACTCCGATGCTGATGCTGAATGACTGGGATGTTGAGCCGTCAAATAAAATGGTCCCCTGCATGTTTTCGTGGAATGATTTCACGAGACTAAGAAGGGTGGGTGGACATCCAACCTTTTCAAGGACCTTAAAAAGGCCGCTTCTGCTCACAAGGTCAAATGCCTTTGTGAGGTCGATGAAGGCAATATATAATGGCTTCCTCTGTTCTCTGCACTTCTCTTGGAGCTGCCGGAGTGAGAAAATCATATCGATGGTGGACCTGTTGGGTCTAAATCCGCACTGCTATTCGGGGTAGATTCTTTCAGCAAGAATGTGTAATCTTTTAAGGATTACTCTGGCAAAAATCTTGCCTGTAATGCTGAGAAGGGAAATGCCGCGATAGTTGTTGCAGTCGCTTCTGTCGCCTTTGTTTTTATAAAGGGTAACGATGTTTGCGTCTTTCATATCTTGTGGTATTGATTTTTCTCTCCAACAGAGCTGTAATATTGCATACAGTTCTGAGATGATTGTTTCTTTGCTACATTTTAAGATTTCAGGGGGAATACTATCTTTTCCAGGTGCCTTGCCAGATTTGAGAGAGTCTAGTGCTTCGCTGATTTCTGTGAGGCAAGGTTCGTTATCCAAGGCATGCATGACGGACTGTTGATCGATGGCTTCCAGAGCTTCTTCGCTGACAGTGTTATCCACTGAGTATAGCTCTGAGTAGTGTTCTACCCAGCGATCCATTTGTTTCGCTCGATCTTTTATGATTACCCTCTCAGTTGATCGTAAAGGGGCCATCTCATTTTTTGATGGACCGACAGCTTGCTTGATGCCCTCATACATTCCTCTTATATTTCCAGTGTCTGCACAAGTTTGAATTTGAGCAGAGAGCTGTAGCCAGTACCTGTTCGCACATCTTCTTGCCATCTGTTGTACTCTATTTCTGGCCGTTCGCAATGCCTGCAGTGTTTTCTCTGAAGGTGATGTTTTATACATTGAGAATGCTTTCTCTTTATCTCCAGGACTGGGAGCATCTCTTCAGAGTGTGCTTCAAACCAGTCGGTTGACTTAGTTTGCTTCTTGCCAAATGTTGATAGTGCTGTATTGTAGATGGTGTCGCGAAATGACTCCATCTCTCTGTGGAATCTCCGTCTGTGGGGCCGGGCAGAGTATCCGCTAGAGCCTGCATGAATTTGTTGACCTTCTCTTTATTTTGGGTGCCACTGGTGTCAATGCGTGGTCTTCCTTCTGTTCGGCTTCTGTAGATTCTCTTGGGCTTTATCTTCACCTTGCTGGAGATGAGTGAATGGTCGGTGTCGCAGTCAGCACCATGATAGCTGCGAGTCAGCCGTACATTGCGGAGGATGCTGCGTTTAGTGAGCACCAGGTCGAGTTGGTGCCAGTTCTTTGATCTGGGGTGCCTCCATGACACCTTGTGTTGAGGTTTCGTGTCAAAGAAGGTGTTGGTCACGCACAGATTATGGTGGCTGCAGAATTCCAAGAGACGTTGTCCATTGTCATTGATCTTCCCAACGCCAAACTGTCCTAGACATGAAGGCCAAGATTCGTGGTCGGAGCCAACCCTGGCATTGAAATCCCCCAGGATAAAAAGATGTTGTTTCTCTGGTGTTTCACTGACTTCTTTGCTAAGGTCGTCATAGAACTTGTCTTTAGATTCTGATGCTGCAGTTAGTGTTGGGGCGTAAACGCTTATAATACTAATTGGGCCTGCCTCTGTCTGGAGTTGGAGCTCTAATATTCTTTCAGTGCCATCACTTGGTGGTATGATGGAATTGAGCAGCTTGTTTCTGATAGCGAAGCCAACTCCATGCTCCCTGGTCTCTCCGCACGGCTTGCCATGCCAGTAGAAAGTGAAGTCCCTCTCCTTGATGCTTCCAGATTCTTGGAGTCTGGTCTCTTGCAGGGCGACAATGTCTATCCCCAGTCTTAGTAGTTCGTTGTTTATCACTGCAGTTTTGCGGGCATCCACAATCTTGTTTAGATCGTCTGAGATGCCAGGGGTCATGGTTCTTACGTTCCATGTTCCCAGCCTTAGGGCTGGTTTTTTTTTTTTTTTTTTTCTTGTTGCTAGGTGTATAGATTGTGGTCCATGTGTCAGGATTTTCCCCTAAGCTCCACACACCCTCAGGAGCAGATGAACCGTAGCTAGACAACACCTTATTGACTGGGGGCTGCCCAGCTTAGGCGGGCGGTAGCTGTCTAGTGAGATACGATGATCTATCCCACCGTCGGAAGTAGCCCCTGGCGCCTTGCTCTACGCCAATCGAGCATTAAGACTTATAACCGGCAAATGCTGCTTCCCGTGTTGTGTCACCGCTTTACGCGGTGCTGAAGTGATCCTCTTCAGGGCACAAGCCTGGGCAATGGAAATCGGAGAACCAGCTGTTGCCCAGTAGCATGTTCCCCCCTCTCCACGTCGCCGATGTTGACCAAGGGAAAGGCAGTAGCCAATGCAACTTGGCATCGGTGCCGTCGCAGGAGTTGCCAGAACTATGTTGTTTACAACATGGAACTGCCTTAGGGGACTCCATCTCCGGATTTGTCCTCAGGGTTTACTCCCGAAGCCTTTCCCATATGGGTATACCCGCAAGGCAGCGGAGGTTTGAGATTTAGAGTTCCCTCTCTTAGAAGAGATACCAACCAAGGCTGACGAGCCTCCTCTGCCCGGGAATCAATAAGGAGGAAAGTCTACCATTCTTCCTTCCTGGCAGTGACCATACTGATCGGATGACCGTAGCCATTGTCTCTACTGAGAGATCCTCTGCCCACCGTCACTGACTTGAAACCATAACCAACAACTATCTGTCGGCTGTTCCCAAGTCCAATCCACCACCTGCTCATATGGCTTTACGTTACCCTGTTGGGGGGGGGGGGGGGGCTAAACGGGTACTCCACCTTGCCCAAGGGTGTCCCCGTAGGCTAGCGGAGGGAAGGAGGCACCTTACTTCTCCTTTGATAGGGTATACCCTTATTAACTTTTTGCACTTCACTTAAAATGGGTTGTGAAAAGAGAAGGAATGCCAAATTTTTTTCATCACTGTATATTCCATATAGTATTTCAGCTGTGTAGCACTTTTCATTTTGTCTTGTTATTCCTCATGCTCCAGGAGCTAAATACAGATAAATAACATTGCCCTGGGTACGCCAGTTATATAAACCCCTGGGGAGCTACAGGCCAGGAAAAGATACCTGGTCAAATGCAGCCACTTTTGCCTTTGATGTTTATGAGGGGTTCCAGAGTAGACAGGAAACGATGGCGGTAGCGCTTGATCTCGAGGATGCGTACAATAGAGTTCGATATGATATTTTGATGACCGCACTGATGGAGAAGGGGGTCAATCCCTGGTTGGTGAACTGGATAGCAGCCGTCCTGCACTCTCGTCGGGTTGTTCTCCGTCTGGGCGCATGGACCTCAGAGCCACATATGTTAACCCCAGGACTGCCACAGGGATCTGCAGTCTCACCGGTGCTCTTTAATGTGTATACGAGCAAGATTGCAAACCTAGAAGCACCAGGGGTTGGAAGAATACTAACATTTGCAGATGATATTCTTGCATACAGGCAGGGGAGAGATAGGGAGCAAACAGCCCAGGAGTTACAGGCGACAGTAGATAAAGTGATTGACTGGTGCACAGAAATGAGTGCTGTCATCCACCCGGAAAAGGCGGCTGTTTTGTGGTGCTCTCTGGACAACAGGATTGTAAGAGCTGATGTCCCAAGCCTCGCGATAGATGGTAGAAATGTCAGCAGAGAGAACAAACTGAAGTATCTGGGGATCACATTTAATAGGAGCCTATCCTTCAAGGACCATGTGGAGATGGTCGTGACAAGATCTCAAAAGAGACTCAATGCACTTAAAACTATGGCTGCAATGGACATAGAGCAGAGAATGCTTTTCACACTATACCAGCACTTGATCCTCTCAGTAATTGATTATGGATTAGGTCTGCTCACTGTCTCAGAGAGTCAGCTGGTGAAGTTAGAGCGCATACAGAACGAAGCTATGCGGGTCATTCTGGGATGCACTAGAGACACCCCAGTAGTGTGTATGCGTTACATCCTTGGTCTGCCGACTGTTGCTGGTAGGCTCAAGGTGATGCAGGCGAAAGCATACCTCAGAGTAGCTGCAGACACAGACCACCCACTGCATGAGGCGCTGGACGCAGTTAAGGGTCAGCGACTGATAAGAGGGAAATCATGGATGGCTCAGGTGGAGGATACGATCAGACAGGTGTGCCCCTTGGAAAACATTAGGCGTGGAGAGGAGTGGGTCAGAGTGCCAGCGGAGCAGTCAGACTTGTGCAGAGTTATAATCACATTAAGCCGGGAGTTCAGGGAGTGGCCAGCAGGGGCCACGGAAGTGGAAATCCAGCAAACTAATTCAGGACAATGCTCACTCGAGTGATGTGATTATCTACACAGATGGTTGGAGTATTGATACATGACAAGGCAGACGTGGCTTGCGGCCTTGTGGGAGCACGTGCACACCTCGGAGGAGCAAATGGATTACCATGGTCTGGCAAGAATGAGACAACGAGGAGTGACGAAGGGATCTGGCCGACGCTCGACGCTCAGAGGAAAGGCGAGACGGACATATAATCAGATTGCTACTGGAACTATTAGTGTTGGAACTCTTCGCTGGCTGCTGGGAATGGGGACGGAGCGCTTATGGGAATGTCCCGAATGCTGTGATGTCGGTTCCTAAATCAATCAATCAATCAATCATTTCTCAGGTTTATTATCTGGGGTATTTTTGCATATTTAAACATTTATCTACTGTAAACCTTCCATCTTTCTAGTATACTTTCTGTTAAAGTGTTGCCATTTCTATCCTTTATTACGTGTAATGATGGCCTAAATTCACCTGTTGATGTTCTGATTTCCTTGAACAATTCTTTATTCTTTTTCTTGCAACTTACTCTACTGTATTACAAATAATAAGAAAACTATACATCTGTACAAGTTTAGGTCAGTTCAATTCACATTATCCCAATTAACTCCAGTGTCCTTAGGTGCTCAGTCTCTGCCTTAATAAAGCCATCTGCCTTCAAAAATAACTATGGCAGTTCAGTGTTCCTTGATGAGTCTCCTCATGGGCTTTGTGTGAATGCTTTTCAGGTTAGACCAATATTCAATCCAAAAGTTGGCATTATAGCTACTGAAGTTAATTCATTGTTTAAAATCTTAAAATCTGTCCAATTCTCTGGGGCTGTTTATAATGTTGGCTTGATCCATTTGGTGACCTTCAGATACAGTGGTGCAGTCATCCTATGTTATCTCACACTGTTTAACACCTGCATATCCTGGTACAAAGAAGAACACAATTTTATGAATTGTGGATCTCAATAAAATGACGGCATGCAAAACCTACCTCAACTTTCTGCATCAATGAAATCATTGTACAAAATCATGAGTATAGTTTCGAAATTCCACCCACAATAGTACCACTGGGACATCCACACTTTGATTGTCATACAGCTTGTAATCAAAACAAATGCAAATTTGGCTTCCTTAATGATCCTGCCCTATGAACATGCCTAGAAGGCTCATACATACTTTTGATACTGAGCTACTGACATGTCTGTGTGAATAACAGCACGCTAATCATCACAGTTGTTATTAATGAGTCTTGGAATCTGCATCTACTGCTCCAGAATTTTACAGACTGCATCTCTTGTCAGATTTTTTCAAAGGATAGAGTAGATGTCTCTAAATGTTGCAAAATCTGGTGTACATTCTTTTCTAGAGTAAATAATTGTGAGCTTACATACACTGTCTTCAGTTCGATCTAACCATAATTTACCTCTTTTTAATCTGTTAATTTTTTTCTTTTCTTGAGCGCTTCATGCAATGGATGCTCCTTTTCAGTACTAATTTTAAGATAAGCACATACACTAGCCATCCTTACTGTATATTTACAATCTTTAAAACTATTACATACCTTTCTATAATCTGGATCCTGGACAAGAAAAAATAACTGTCTGTTTCTTTCTAACAAGTGGGTGTTTTGTGCTATGTTATCCAGCTTTCTGAAAAAGATCTGTACTAAATATTCCTCAGGGTACTTAGACATCATCTGCACTCCTGGTGGAACAATGTACACGACCTCATAATGTGACCTGATGCATTTTTCCAATAGGTTTTCAATAACCTAGAAAAGGAAGTAAACAAATAAATATATTAAAAAAATAAGAGAGAGAGAGAGAACGAGAGAGAGAGAGAGAGAGAGAGAGAGAGAGAGAAATAGAGAGAGAGAGAGATGAGAAGAAGGAGAGAGAGAGAGAGAGAGAGAGAGAGAGGAGAGAGAACGAACGAACGAACGAACAAACTTTATTTTCAAAGGGTTAAGAATTGGGCACGCAGGCCCGTCTAACATTCTGCCCTTCTATCACTCTCTTTCATACATTATTTCATTCACGCATCATTCAAGGCTAACAGAGAACAGCAACAATATAAAAGATATGCATTATAAAGGCACGGGCAAAATGCGAACATCAAAACTACACGACACAGTAAAATTAGATAATGGTCTGACACTTGTTATTAGCCATGTGGAATATACTGGCCTACCAAAAGGGGACTGGCTGTTATACTAGGGATTTTGTTATTATTATTATTATCTCTATTATTAAGGGGAAGATAATCCGTACTGAGGTAGTGTTCGAGTAATTTGCGATCATATGAATAGGGATTGGTGATGTCTTTGATTTCTTGTGGAAGATTGTTCCACAGCTGAGCTGCAGAGTACGTTAAGCTTGTTTTGTATAAGTCAATCCTAGGCTTCGGAATGTGTAAATATTTAAACGTTTACTGTGTCTAGCATTATATTTAAACAATGGCCAAAGGTAATTTGGGGCATTCCGATGCAGGATTTTGTGAATTAGTTTAGCTTTATTAAAAGCAGGCGTTTGCGGAGTGGTAGTAACTGAAGGTGTTTATACAGGCTAGGATTGTCAGATAAATGTTTGTTATAAATTAGACTCATGGCCCGTTTCTGGAGTGAGTAAAGTCGCTTGGTGTTTGAATTAGAACAACCGTCCCAGATTGTAGAGCAGTAGTAAAAGTGTGTCTGTATATGAGAAGTATAGAATAGTTTCCTTGTGTCCTCATCAAGGAAGTTTTTAATTTTGGCGAGTTGGTAGACCTTTTTCGCTGTTTGTTTAATAAGCGCTTGAACGTGGGAATTAAAGGTTAGGTTTCTATCAATGATGAATGAGAGAGAGAGAGAGAGATGAGAGAGAGAGAGAGAGAGAGCAGAGAGGAGAGAGAGATAGAGAGAGAGAGGAGGAGAGAGAGAGAGAGAAGCGAGAGAGATGAGAGAGAGAGAGAGAGAGAGAGAGACTAAATTCATTATTTATGTTTGTGTATTTTTCATGGACTGAATAATATCAGCACTAGCTTTATTATTCATAAATTCTGCTTATTTTTAGGGTTTCTGGTGTATCCTTACATTTTGTTTTTGTTCCCATTTTCCAACGTCAGTAGAAACTTTTGCCTTTATCTGTGTGTGTTTTTCCATCAGCCAAACTTGTCAGTCATAGTTTGTTTTGGAATTGATATTTATAGAATTATCACTCACATTTTGAACTGATTATTGCTTGGTTAAGGCTCAAAATATTTCAATAAAAAAAAAAAAAATAAGGAAAACCTATTTCATGAATGCACTCCCCAGTTTGGATGAGAAGATTAGATTACAAAACAATGTGCATTATATTAGGGATTTAATGTTAATATGTAAAAAAAAAAGATCCCACATAATTGTATATTTAAAGTTAACAGTATTCATTTGGGGCTGGTAAAGAAGTCACAATGAACTATAGAAAAGTATGTAAACAGTGGTTTTAGAAAGCGAAAAATGGGCATGTTTGAATAGGAAGACAGAAGTAATGGCAAGATCACTGTGATACATCTCCCATTTCATGTTACCTATGAATTAGAAAATGAAATATTTGTATTTCTTAAAATCAGTTTTAGTTTATGGCAAATAAGAACATATTTTGAAGCCACAGAAAAGTGAAGGAATAATAAAATATACTATGAACACCACAAATGAATAATCTAAACATTCTGAAAGAGGTCATGACATCTCGGAAAATTACAGGAATAAAACAGATCATGTAACAGTGATGTAAGACAGCCAAGCAGAAGAAAAATGACAACCTAAAAGAGAAAATAAAAACTCAAGTACATAAGATATTCATTGCCTAGCATTTATAATCATGCAATCTCCAACCTGAAAGGGGGAAAGTGTGCTGATGTTACACCATCACGTTAACTAATATAATGTGAAACAAAATATACGTTTAAACTAAAAAATGGATGGCGTAAAACGAGAAGTAGTGATGTGTCACAGTTATGACTTAAAATTTATTAATATGCTAGCAGACATCTTGTATTATGTATAAAATTTAAGTGGGTTGCATAGGGAAAACTACTTTTGATATTTTAACCATAGTTTGAGAAACATCATTCAAATAATGTTAGATTATTGAACAAGTATCGAAAAAAACGGGAGAAAATTATTTAAAATGTTCACTCACCAAAGCACATTTTCTTCATTTTGTGATGATAATTATCCAATTAAATTAAGTGAATAATGATATATGCACCACTTTTCTTCACCAATATCTCAAGAACTGCTTCTCAGTACCATCAGAATATACTTGTAACATCACAATTTGATGTACATAATTTTCAAACAAAACTGAAAAAGTCAGGAAAACACTAGGCAGATGTGTACTCAACAGAATGAGAACCACAATATAGACTATTTTCTATTTGGTTATAATTATTTACAATACTTCTCAGCTTATTTGTGATAAGCAAAGCAAACTTAGAGGCAAAAGTGTGGCCCATTAAGACAAACATAATTCAATAAGTGCCATCATATGATGACGTACACTCACTGTCAGTTTTGCTTTCCCTACTTAGTTAGTCGACAGATCATCCTCATTGCACATCGAACCATTCAGTCCATAAGTGCTCAGATCCCCTCCTCAGCAAATCCCACAGCGTGTTGTGGCTAATGACACCAGTTCTGTGTTGGTTGGCTTCCTGCGAAGTGTTCTTGTTTGGCCACCCCTCTTTTGATTTGCTGTTCTCGCAGTCTGACCATGGTTGTAGATTTACAGTCATCACTTGGCTCTCGCACATGTCTTACTTTTCGTAGAGCATTCAGAATGTCAGCCTGGTCCATGGTGCATCCATCCTTCAACTTAGGCTTAACTGCGAGCTTGTCAGCCCACTCATTTCCTTGTACTCCCGCATGCCCTGGCACGAAGATGAAACTAATCTTTGTCAGCCGAAACTGCTCCAAAGACAGCAACCACTCTCTTCGGATCCACCCCATCTCTATCCTCTTGATCATGCTCATTGAGTCGCTAAGGAAACATGAACTATTGAATGTCTGTGTCTCGAGCCACGTTATTGTTTTACTTACTGCCATGACTTCCATAGTCAGGCTACTTGTGGTCTCACAAAATTCACAATTCTCCCTCCAGCCCGAGCCGTGAAGGCCCATGAGCTTCTCACATGTCGGACAACCGACCCATCTGTGTAGATGACAGCATCACCATCTAACGAATTCTCGAAAATCAACGCTTGTACTTCCGCCTCCACAGCAGCCGGATTTTCTTGTCTGCATTTTCTGTCTAGTTGGATGCAAACTGAAAAGGACAGTACAGAAATCTGTTGGCACTTGTACCCACTCCTCGCCAGGTTCTAAGTCCTCCAGTGAACACACCTGTTGAAGAATGTCTTCGGCTTGACTCATCCACGACCTTCCTCTTTTTAACCTGCTGCCCTTCACCTTCCTAATTTCACTATGCAGTGGATGTTGTGTGTTTGCGTTAACTCTGAGATAGGCACGTGCTCTGCAAATTTGTAGTCTGTCTTCAATGGTTGGAAAATCAAGAAGGTAGCGCATCGCCCTGCATGCTGTATCTCTTGTACATCCAAGAATAATGTGCATAGCTTCATTTTGTATCCTTTCCATCCTTTCTATCTGCTTACGGCTGAGAGTCAGGATTGCCATCGCATACTCAAAACAGACATGACCAGCCCCTCATATAGGAGGCATAGATGGCGCTGCTCACAGTTTGCTGCCGCCATCATCCGCATCGCAGCCAAACCCCGCTTGGCCTTTGTTATCACCTGGTCTATGTGCTCGTTATAAGCAAGGCTTCGATCAAAACGTATCCCCAGGTAATTCATTGCCTGCGTTCTTTCCACAGTCTCTGAACACAGATTAACAGTTGGTGTTGGAGTGTTGACAATATGATTATTCAAAGAGAACCATGTCACTGTTGCCTTTGTTGGGTTGACCATTGCCCCAGCTTCAGAACACCAAGTACTTATGCGATTGAGTTCGGTTTGCAGTTCCACAGCAACCTGATCTCTATCCTTACCCTGACGATACACTAAAACATCGTCGGCATATGACAATGTCCTCCCCGGTCCAGTGATCTGCTCACTGGTGATTCTCACTGTGTAGGCGTCGAACAGCACCGGAGATGATGGTGATCTCTGTGGTAGGCCAGGATATATTGTTGTTGGTTCTGAAGTCCAACTGCCACATCTAAAAACTACTTTCCGTTGGAAGAGGGCTGCAGCGATCCAACTAAGGAGGAATGGACTTATCTTGAGTTCAAGAAGCTGAAGCATTAGAATATCCAATGTTACTCTGTTGTACGCATCTTCAAGATCAATCGCTGCAGCAAAGGTTTCAATGCCTAAGTGGAAACCTTCATAGACATCATGGGCAAAAACTGCTGCATTGGTCCAAGTTTCTCTTTTGGGACGGTACCCTCCCAGAGAAGGTGGGAAAACACCTTGCTTCTCTAACTGGCTTGATATGTTTCTGGCAATTAACTTCTCTAGCAGCTTGCCTATTGTATTCTGCATGGTGATCACTCGATATCCCTGAATTTTTGTGTGGTCATTGCCAGGCTTCGGCAAGGGAATCAGATAGATCTATAACCACTCCTCCTTGATGCTAGCACTCCCTATACTGTTGTTGTACTTGTCTGCTAGTTTCTCTAGCTCGTTGTCGGTACACTTATTGATGTCATCATATCTTATGCCATCTGGCCCTGGAGCACTATTTTTTGATCGTCAAAGCACAGCCTTGATTTCTTTCACTGTCACTGTGTCTTCATCCGAAATGATATGGGCCTTACATCTGTCTCAGGTGACCTCTTTGGCAAGGTTTCGGCCTCTCATGTCTGTCATGAGACATGCTCTATATAGCATTTGATGAGGTCAGCACCTTGGAAGTCAGAAATGCTCTTATTCTTGACTACACCACTCATGCTTTTATGTAGTCACCAGAACAATTTCAGTGACTTGTCTGTGCTTACTCTTTGACATACCTCTGCCCATTTTTCGCTTTTAACCATCTTGACCAGGTTTTTGAAATAGCTTACTTTTTTGTGCATCTGTCTTTCTAAGTGCATGCAGGAACCAGGATGGGCAACTCTGTTCTTCCTGACATTTTGCCATTTCCTTACAGTGCTACGCTTATCCATCCAGGCCTTCTCCACCTCAAAATCCCACCAAGGTGGCTGCTCCCAGCTGTTTTTCCTGCCCTGAAACTTTCTGCACTTGTTGCGCCTTGTTTTACTCATCACATCTTGCTCTGTACTGTCGTACTGGAAAGTCTTGACCGTCGACTTGTGCTGCCTGGTTCTGCCTTTCTCCACCAATATGCTGCAAGGGTGGTGATCGCTGCCGTGGTGTCCTAGGACACCCCATCTACACACTGTAGTGAGTGAAGCAGAAACCAGCGTCAGATCAATAGCACTGTCCTCATCACCTGGGCGGCTAGCTGTCCTGGTGACACAGCCCTGTGTGTTGAAGGAAATGTTTCCCCATGATCTGTCTTTAGCGTTGAAATCGCCACAGAAAATGACATTTTTTCATGACCTAATATGTCATTTAAGCGCTGCCACTTCTGGGAATCCACACACGCGTTACGGGCATAGACATTAACCAACACGAATGGTAGACTGGATTGAACTCTGACCGCCTGTATTTGTATGTCGTCATTGTCCCAGCTGGACATGTCTAGCTCTGAAGCAACCATACTATCACGGATGAGAATCGCCATTCCCAGATGTCGCCTGTTGTAGAAACAATTGAAGCTGACTATTTTGAGTAGCTGATCACCCAGTCTCGTTTCCTGGAGTGCTACAATGTCGTTCCTGTAAACCAGATTTTCGAGAACAGGGCCACGTTGTTTAACGCTGGTGCAGTTCCAATGTTAGTTAGTTAGTTAGTCGCAGTTCCAACTTCACAGCAATGGGTCATCCCCATTATGCTCCGTTCCTGTGCCAGTGAATATCACACAAAACGCTCCCCACTGCCCAATGTGAAAAGTGGAATAGACAGGAGTCTCGACAAACAACAGCCCGCACAGATACACTGTGCATAATGCCGCCACCAGAATGTCAACACACCAGTCCCCCACGAAACACCCTGTTCATCTCTGATGGAATTGGCAGTCACTTTCCTATCTGAATGTTTCCTATATGTTCACCCACACAGTCCACGAAAATACAGTTCATCGTCGATGGCAGTGGTAGTCAACCAAAAGCCCAGCAGCCACGCATTTCTGCAAAAGGCAAAAACCGGTCAACTCTGGGACATAGCCATCTGCCATCACTCCGAACATGCAGTCATGTTCCAAAAAACCTCAGGCAGATTCAAAAGCATTTCACAAAAAACTCACAGCTCACAGTGTTGCGCCACGCACTCACTCAGTAGCAGGGCGACGGAACCATCAAGCCTCCTTAGTCGCCTCTTACGACATGCGTGGTAGGCTACAGTGTTGCTATTCTTTGCTTTCCTTATGGGCCCCGGCAACACACAGGAGGCAGTTCCAATATAGGATGCGAGTATACCTGAGGCCCAAACGGTCACACTTAAGTTTAAAACGCTTTAAACAGATGTTAATACATTGTGCAGGTTCTCATAGAACTTGTTCTTGACACCATCTTCGTTGGTCATAGTTGGTGCGTAGACACAATGGTTGCATGCTTCCTTCCATTCAGCAGGGGCAACTTAATGGTCATGAGCCTGTCGTTTATAGCCTTTGGAAATCCAGCTAATTTGCCGACCAAGGCCGACTTAACGGCAAATCCCACACCGGATTGGCGTCTTTCCTTGCTTTTCCTTCCACTCCAGAAAAATGTGTAACCAGCACCTATTTCACAGATTTCTTCTGCAAGTCGTGTCTCACTCAAGGCTGCAATGTTGATGATGTACCTGCCCAGCTCTCTCCCATTCAATGCTGTTCGTCTCTCTGGACCCGTCGCGCCATCTCTGTCAAGTAGGGTGCGTACATTCCAAGTTCTAATTGTTAAGGGAATATGGTTTGCTCTTTTAGCTTTGCTTGTTTTATCTTTGTTTGTATGTCGACCGCAGTTAGGGTACCCACCAACCACGGCTAGCTGGTCAGGTAGTGATGAAGCAGACAATGTTTAGGGCACCTTTTCTAGCCCCTTCCTCATGCTATGGAGGTGAGCAGTGTGTTCCTATAGAGGGCTGCTCAGTCACTCAGGGGGCTGCCGAATCCCACTGCTGCTCCGGTCAGTAGAAGACGACCATATGGCCTGAGCCACCTGTGTGCAGGTCTGTGACTACGGCTGCCAGCGTACCCACGCCTGCCGCTTCGCCGCTCGCCCATCACCACAGGGCTTGAAGGTGATATATGACATTGGATGAAAAATGACTTGCGCGATGACTTGGATTAAAGTGAGGAAGAGTTGCGCAATTTGTCGACCTCACTGTCTCGCCTGAGTCCATCTAAGTCCAGTGGCAAGACAAGTCGAGACGACTGGAAACGAATACAGGTGCAGTGGATGACCAGGGTGCTCTACGTGCCTTGCCGTGCTCATTACGTTCCACAACGCTTTGCAGGTAAACGCCGTCTTGTCCATTGAATCAGAAATGATTTCTTCCGCACAGTCTGCCGAATCCTGTCTTCACGTGCTGCGTAGGCATACCCTAGCTTACCGCTTGGTTTGACACCAAATTGGCTACCCATGCCTGGTTTAGCCAGCCTCTCACAGCTGTTGCCCGGGGGGTGGCCGCTGTGGCAAAGAAATATTACCGGAGAGAAGCCAAAAAAAAGCTAAGAAAAAATGGATGAATGAAGAAATCTTAATGCTGATGGACAAAAGGAAATAGAATAAAAAACATGACAAACAAGAATATGCTAAGATACATAAAGAAATAAGAAATAAATGTGTGAAGGCAAAAGAAAGTTGGTTAAATGAGCAATGCAAAAAAAATTAATTAAAATACATTAAAGATAAAAAAAAAGTATGCACAGACAAATCAGTGAGCTCACAGGAAAAAAATAAGAATAAATACAGGGTGTTTGAAATCAAAACCAGGAAAGATTTTATTGGAGGAAGGTGCTATAATGAAGAGGTGGAATGAGTATATAAAAGAATTATATAATGGAGAAAGGGAAGAATTAACAGAAAAAAGTAACTTAGAAGGCCCACCTATTCTAAAAGAAGAAGTCGCTCACGCTGTGAAACGTATGAAGAAAGGAAAAACAGCTGGGCCAGATGAAATCACAGTAGAAGAATTAGAAGTATTGGGAGAATTTGGGGTAGATATATTAACCAAAATGCTGAATGATATTTACGGCAGTGGATATTTACCGAGTGATATGCTGAAATCTGTATATATAGCGATACCAAAGAGACCAGGAGCAATTAAATGTGAACATTTTCGTACAATTAACATCATAAATCATGTCACTAAGCTTCTACTCAGAATTATAATGAGAAGAATAAGAAAGAAAATAAAAATGAAAATTAGTGAAGAACAGTATGGTTTTATTGAAGGAAAGGGTACAAACAATGCAATATATATATTACGAACACTAATAGAAAGGTCAATAGAGAAACAGAGAGACATATATTTATGCTTCAAAGATTATACTAAGGCATTTGATAAAGTAAAACATGATGAGCTGATTAACATGTTGGAAGATATTAACATTGATGGGAAAGATTTAAGAATAATAAAGAATGTTTACTGGAACCAAGTAGCAGCAATTAAAATGGGAAATCTTGTCACCCAATCTCTTCTCCCTATATAGCAAAGTAATAATGAGAGAGATCAAAGAGATGCCAGGAATACTTATCGGAGGACATAATATAAACAATATACGCTAAGTAGATGACACAGTATTGGTGGCGGATAATGCAACAGACCTACAACAATTATTGGACATTGTAGAAACAGAGATTGCACAGAAAGGACTCTTCTTGAATATCAAGAAATCAGTAACAATGGTGATATCAAAGAAAATGGGGACACCAAAATGTGACATAGAAATAGAAGGGGAAATTCTCAACCAAGTGGATAATTTGAAATACCTAGGGGCACTTATAACATCAGATGGAAGATGTACAACAAAGATTAAGAGCAGAATAGGGCAGGCAAAAGCCGCATTTCAGAAAATGAAGAGTATCTTATGCAATTTTGATGTAAACGTCTCCTACGGTGTTCTGTAATTTTATTAGTGTTATATGTGAATTCCTTTGATTAATATTAGAGTGATAAGGTTACTTCACTTAACTACCAGATCCAACAAGAGCAGGTGGCAGGGATACAACTCGTTTGCCATCTAATTAGAGTGATCTTACTTTCTCTTTAAAGCAGTGACTTCCCTGGGCTCTCTGGGCCTACGATCAGGAAACCTATTTTATCAGTAGGGGATCTCACGAGCCAATTCCTGGTTTTCCTATAATAGGGGTCTACTGATAATTTGGGACATCGATTTCCCATTTCTGTTTTATAATACCGCAGTAATCCAAATATCTTAAAAAACATAAAAATAAACTAAAATGGAGCTTTCAGGAAACAAAACAAGACATGAAGAAAGATGTACATTAAGAAAAGTGTGATACAGATAAAGAGATGAGTTTTAAAAAAATAACTGAAATAATTATAATATCCAACCTGATCTATACAAAAATACACAGGTTAAAATGATCAAGTTGGTCAATTTTAACATTTTCTACACAACATTAAAGATTGCAATGTCTTACAAAATTACCATTCTTACTCTGTTTACTTTGCCTCTGTGGGTTAAATACTGATTTCAGAGGGGAAAGAACACTTGAAAAACTATAGCTTAAATATGTTACCAAAGAAGTATTTTATATCCAGCTGGTGGAGGAACAGGCGCTGTGACGAAAGGGGTTCTGGGTTCAATTAGTAATCCTGCATACTGTGTTCGAAACACAGCTGTGGGCAATTTGTCAGCAGACAACCTTGCACTAGTGTTTATACAATGATATGAGTTCCGGTGGTTCAGAAAGCAATGGCAAACTATTGAACGTAAACTTGTCAAGAAATCACAAATGGCCAAAATATGCTGCAAGTCCTGTAAAGGAAATGCAATTAAGGTGGAGGAAAATGTAAATTTGGTCATTAGTCGTGGTTCCTACATTACAACAAAGGGTCGTCCCCATTATGCTCCATTTCTGTGCCAGTGAATATCACATAAAATGTTCCTCACTGCCCCATGTGAAAAGCGGAAAAGACAGGAATCTCGAACGGCCCGCTAAAGCACATTGTGCAAAATGCCACCACCAGAATGTCACCACAAAAGTCCTCTACGAACAATAAAGTTCATCCTTGATGGAATTGGCAGTCACTTTCCCAACCAGCTGTTCACCTACAAAGTCTCGATGTTTCTATATATTGTTGTTTCGTTTCTAGATGTTTTCTAGTCAGCCACACCATTTTTTTCTCTGAAATATGTAGATCACGCAACAAAACAACCTCGAAAGATGTAAAGAAACATTTCACTGTACATAATGCTGTCGCCAGAATGCCAACACAAAAGTCCTCCTTGAAAACACAGTTCATCATTGATGGAAACAGCAGTCACTAGCAAAACCAGAAGCCACACATTTCTGTATAAGGCAAGAAAACCGATCGTTTTTGCGACACACCTGCCGCCATACATGCAGATATTTCTGGATGTTGTTGTTCCATTTCTGGATGTTATCTAGCCAGCAACGCCATTTTGAGTATGCAGATCACACCACAACACCTCGGACAGATGTAAAAAACATTTCACTGTACATAATGCCAACTCCAGAATGCCAAAACAACAGTCCTCCACGAAAGCACAGTTCATCGTCAAAAGAAGCGGCAGTCAACCAGAAGACCAGCTGCCACACATTTCTGCATAAGGCACAAAAACCAGTCAATTCTGGGACACAGCCATCCACCATTGCTCTGAACATGCAGATCATGCTCCACAACCTTGGGCAGATTTAAAAGCAGTTCACATGAAATTCACAGCCCACAGCATCGCGCCACGCACTCAACTCAGTAGCAGGGCGACGGAACCGTTAACATTAATGTACATTTAATAAGTTCAAACATCCGGGGTTTAAAAAACATCTACTGAGCAGACACAGTTGATGATAAAATACATCCTTAGTGTTGCATCAATATTAAACGGTTCAGTGCCAAAGAATGATATATCGTCTATTGCGACTTCTTTTTTTGACTGAATATGATATATCTGCATACTAGGGTCACTGCATAATCTCTTTTGCAGTCAGTTCTGCAATTTTAATGTCTAGTAAATGTAAGTTTACATTGTATACTTCCTTTATTCTAATTTATTGCACACCTACCTTCATAATGGCTCATGAGTTGCAGAATTATTTGTTTGTATGTGGTTAATTTTGTGAATTTAGAAATAGCTATGGCCAACAATTTTCGTCCTTGGCGATTTACATCAGAACAAGCTAGATTATGATTTGAAACAATTTTAGATGACAGTGATTCTGATTTGGTAAACTTTGCAAAAGATTCTGCTAGCACATACAGTAGTGATTCAGCTGGTGGTGATAAGGAAAGCAACTCTGACACTGAAAGTTCATCATCATATGACACAAGTCGAGCTATGTTTGCTCACGCCACACTTGTGCCACAAAGTTTGCTTTTCACCCTATTATGTATAAGTTGAGCAGTATTGTAAATACTGAGTCAGGTCTTAGTCAGATATGACTGAGCTACCGTATGACAGTAGACAGTACTACCTGCTTTCTGTCAGCGCCGATTGTTGGGCGGCGCTTACCAAACCCGACACCCCACATTGTGCCAACGGCTTCGAGCGGAAGAGCGCAATTGGGAGGGTACTAGCCTTATCCTGGTGCGAGGAAATGCAACCCAAAGACAAAATAAGTCATGGCACGGCAGACCAGGCCCTAAGCCTTGGTTGGCAGCTGGTCTAGGATCGAAGCTCCGACAGGCGGACAGTTAGAGCATTGCTTTGCTGATCCGGCAGCTTCTGCAGCTTGTCTTGTTCCAGATTATAGGTGTCAACTTTCCTCTGGAGTGAACTAGGCAGGCCGAGAGAGGGATTATGCTGCATGGGCAACACATGGTTTCTTTATTTTAGCCCAGGCTTTGTGCTATGGAGAGGCAATAACTCCATCCCTGGTCTTAACCGGTCTCGGAATCAAAGCGAGAGGCAACTGTTACGGGTTATAAGTCCTTGTCAGTTGGCGTAGACATGGGGCGCCACGCGTTGCCTCTGACGGTGGGAGACACCTACAGGTGTCACTGATCAGCTACCGCCCGCCTCAAGCTGGGCAGCCCCCAGCCAATTGGGTGCTGATCCGCCACAGCCTGCCTGCTTCAATGGGTGCTTGGGGCTAGGACAAAATCTGAATCGCAGGCTGTAAAACCAATGCACCAGGTACTAATAAAAAGAATAGAAACCTCAAGCTACGGCTTGCAACCTGGAACGTGAGAACCATGTGTCCAGGATTTTCCACTGACTTGACAAATATTGACGATGTGAGAAAAACGGCTGTGATTGATGCTGAACTCAATCGTCTTAACATTGATATTGCTGGCCTGCAGGAGACTCGCCTCGCTGAGGAAGGGTCACTCAGGGAAAACAATTACACCTTTTTTTGGAAGGGAAGAGGGCAGGCAGAAAAAAGGCAACATGGTGTGGGCTTTGCAGTGAAGAATTCGCTACTGGGAATGATTGATATCCCAGCTGGAGGTAATGAAAGATTATTATCACTGCGCTTGGCAACCTCTTGTGGATTTGCCACCATTCTCACTGCATATGCACCGACACTCGCTTCCTCTGATGATGTGAAGGATACGTTCTATGAGCAGCTAGACTCTGCGATCAAGGCAGTTCCAAAATCCGACTACATTTATATGCTCGGTGATTTCAATGCTCGTGTGGGCAAGGACTCGAGTTCATGGCCAGTGTGCCTTGGAAAATACAACATCGGTCGCATGAATGATAATGGGCAAAGGCTGCTGGAGCATTGCACTAGAAATGACCTATGTATTACAAACTCCTTTTTTAAAACAAAAGAGATGCATAAGGTCACATGGAAACATCCAAGATCCAGCCATTGGCATCAGCTGGACTTCATTATCACACGGAGACAACATCTGAACCATACATCATTAACTCGAAGTTACCACAGTGCTGACTGTGATACAGATCATTCTTTGGTTGTTGCAAGGGTTAGACTGAGACCAAAGAGAATCTACACAGCTAAACACAAGTCTAGCCCCAGGATTAATATTACTAACACTCACGATCCTGGAAAGTGCTTTGAATTTCAACAGCAACTTGAAGACGCTTTCAATGATACATCAGAAAATTGTATAGTAAATGATAAATGGAGTAAACTTAAGGAAACTATTTATAAAACAGCGGTAGGGGTTTACGGCACTGTGGATCATAAGAGGCAGGACTGGTTTGCGGCAAACAGCCAGATACTGCAGCCCTTGATTGATAAAAAGAAGATAGCTCTCTTAAGAAACAAGGAAAGACCAACGCGTAACACTCTGAGTGAGCTGAAGCAAGCGAGGAAGGATGTACAAAAGGCTGCCAGGCAGTGTGCGAATGACTATTGGATCAAGTTATGTGAGTCCATTCAAATCGCAAGTGATAAGGGAAACATCAGAAGCATGTATGAAGGGATAAAGAAAGCCTGTGGTCCAATGATCAAAAGAAGTGCACCGCTGAAAACCTTGACTGGAGAAATCATCACTGATAAGAAACAGCAGATGGATAGATGGGTCGAGCACTATTTAGAGCTTTACTCAAGTGAGACCAAGCTAGCGGATGATGCCCTCAACGCCATAGAGGCCCTGCCAACTCTTGACCACCTGGACACACTTCCCACTATAACAGAAGTTAAGTGTGCTATAAATGAGCTTGCATCTGGCAAGGCTCCAGGTAAGGATGGGATTCCAATAGAGGTAATCAGGAGTGGGCAAGACACACTCGCTCTACAGATCCACCAGCTAATAGAGCTATGCTGGCGAGAAGGACAAGTCCCACAGGATTTCAAAGATTCAAACATCATAACGCTGTACAAGAACAAGGGAGATCGGAGCGACTGTAACAACTATAGGGGTATCTCACTTCTGTGTATTGTTGGGAAAGTATTTGCCAGAATTGTCCTGCACAGACTTCAAGTCCTGGGAGATCAAGTCTACCCCGAATCACAGTGCGGCTTCCGTCAGAACCGGTCTACCATTGATATGATATTCTCATTGCGACAGATGCAAGAAAAATGCCGAGAACAAAATCAGCCACTGTTTATTGCCTTCATTGACCTCACAAAGGCATTCGATTTGGTCAGTCGTGAGGGTCTGTTCAAAGCACTAAAGAAGATTGGCTGCCCACCAACTCTTCTGTCCATTGTGGAATCGTTCCACACAGGCATGAAAGGTATAATCAAGTTTGATGGCTCAACTTCAGAAGAGTTTGAAATCAAGAGTGGAGTTAAGCAAGGTTGTGTACTAGCCCCCACCCTCTTTGGGATATACTTTTCACTTCTACTGAAATATGCCTTTCGTGATCAGGATGACGGTATATACATTCACTCACGCTCAGATGGTGGCCTCTATAATGCTCAGAGATTGAAGGCCAAGACGAAAATTAGCAAGGTACTAATCAGAGAGTTGCTTTTTGTGGATGATGCTGCGATTACGACCCACTCTGAGGAAGAAATACAACATCTACTATCTGCATTCTCCAATGCTTGTTCTGAATTTGGTTTAACAATTAACAAAAAGAAGACACAGATTATGTCACAAGGTGCACATGGTGTACCATCAATCTTTATTGACGACGCCGAACTGGAGATAGTAGACCATTTTACATATCTAGGATCAGAGGTAAATAGCAAATTATCCCTCGATCAGGAAATCAACATCAGGATTGGCAAGGCAGCAACAACAATGAACATGTTAGCAAAAAGAGTCTGGGAGAACAGGAAGCTTACTGCCAAAACAAAAGTCCTCGTCTACCAAGCCTGTGTCCTTAGTACTCTTCTTTATGGCAGTGAAACCTGGACAACTTACTCACGCCAAGAGAAACGTTTAAACAGCTTTCATATGCGGTGTCTGCGAAGAATACTTGGTATTAAGTGGCAAGACAAAATCACAAATACTGAAGTATTGGAAAGATCAGGTTGTGTGACGGTGTATTCCATGCTCAGTCTTCGTAGACTTAGATGGATAGGACACGTTAGGAGGATGGATGATGGTAGAATACCAAAGGACATCTTTTTTGGTGAATTACAGACGGGTAGGAGATCTCAGGGTCGGCCTCTACTACGATACAAAGATGTGTGTAAGCGGGACATGATTGATACAGGCATTGATAATGCACATTGGGAGCACGTCGCCGCTGAACGTGTTGCATGGAGGGCAACTATCAGAAATGGAATAAAGACAAAGGAGAAAATGATTGCAGATAAAGCACACACAGAGCGTGAGAGACGTAAGATGGTGCAAATGGTGGAAATGACCACTGTGTTCACATGCACCCACTGTGAACGGACATTTACAGCGCAAATTGGCCTTATCAGTCACACTCGCTACCGCCATAGTTAAAAGTTATTATGCCTTTTTAGAGCACAAACTATCGTCTGTCAAGACGGCAAGGTGCCAATGAATGAATATAATGTATTCTAGCATTTCAGATGATAGATGTTTATACAGTATTATACTTTTGCTATTTCAAATTGTGTAGAATATATAATCATGTCTTTCAGATAATTTTTATATTACTATTGTGCTAGACATTTTCATTTCTGCCATTTCTATCAGGATATTTATAACTTTTGAACAAATGACATAAGAGATGATTTATAACTTACATAAATATGGCATACATAAATGCTTTAACTTAATGCTAACTAAAAAACTATTTACATTTCTTTTCCATTGCTCCATTTGCACTGCATGTAAGTGTTAATGTTTATTTCAAAAGTGATGGAAAGAATTGCGAAGTCCATCTTTTACATTCAAAACATAACACTTTTACTAAGAAAAGAGTGCAATCTTAATGTTCTAAAATACCTTGCCACTATCCATTCCCCACTTGGGACTACAGTATACAATAGCATTTCTGCTATCCTGAAATCCCTTCAGAGGAGCCATGTCACCGGGCACGAATCCATCTGGGTATTGGTGTTGTATGTCACTGATTGATGATTTTAATGACCTCTCTACAGAACTGTGGTCCTTTATGGCTGGGCATGTACTGATGTCCAAACTTGGATGAATTGGGTAGAAGACACAGGCATTGTTTCCCTGAGTATATGAAATAACAAAAGCATTTCAAAAATGTAAATTTCCATGTAATGTCAACTTTGTTCAGGAAAGTAATGAAACACTTGTGTATATGGTTATTATGTCATATGTTAATGAAAATTGCTGCAATTATTTCATTTCCATTTTAATACATGTTTTAATATAATAGATAAACAAAGAAATATAAAGTTATATTTGATAATTAACAGACTACATATTTTACTTGCTTGGATGGTCTGCTCTCTTCTAATCTTTTGTTCACTAATGTTACCTAAATTCTAATGCAGAAAAGTGATTTTAAGATTTATTTCTTTTTATGACACAGAATGTCAGGATCGTATGATGTGAAACAGAAAGATGTATCTCAATGCTGAAATGGGTGTGTCCTTAATGCATTGCAGCATTATTTGATTTCATTATGAATGAATGTTTCAGTCAATCACGTTATTTTAGAGTTCTACCCATGAAAACAATCCACACAAGAATAAATGTTACCTTTATTGTAACTTGTTTCTTTTTCTGCTTCTTATTTCTGCCTTTAATCTCCCATGGAGCTTAGGCACTCAACTAAATTACACCAAGTACTTTTGTGACAAGGTGACCCCTAGATCACTATGAGAACATCATGCTAGCTACAGTAGGGGGACTAATGTTAGAATTATTTCTGATATAATTATAGTGTTATAATTGCAAATTAAGACTTATGCAATGCTGTTGTAAACATATGCAGCAGTATTAGTTACATTAGTTATTATACTGGAGTGAAATGTATGATATGAATGACTGTGAGGATATGAATTAGATACATGAACCAATGACAACAGAGACAGCACCTGAACCCTCATTAGATGAAATTGCATGGGCAATAAAGAACTAAAGAATGGAAAATCACCAGCATGTGATGAGATACCAGCTGAATTAATTAAAGCGGGAGGAGAAGAAAGCATACAAATCTATCATGCATTATGTAAAAAGATATGGAAATATGGTATATACCAAAAAAGGGCAACCTGAAATTATGCACCAATTATAGAACTGTTGCCCTGATCAGTCATGCAAGTAAAATTCTACTAAAAATCATAATGGGAAGACTTCGTAAAAAGAAAATCATCATCATCATCAAGTGCGATGCCGGCTGGCGTAGGCATTCATGACTTTCCACAGATCTCGGTCTTTGGTTTTCTGGATAAACTCCACTGATGATATTCCTTCATGCCACTGTCTCAATCCATCCAGCATCATTTATCTTGGTCTACCTTCTACCCTCTCTTCGCCTCAATCTTTCCAGTTGTCACAATGTTCTCCAATGCCTCTCTTCTCATCATATGACCAAAGAAAGCTGTTTGTCTCTTTCTTATTGTTGCTTATAATGTTCTAGTTTCATTAGATTCTTTCAGGCAATTGTTGTTAGTTACTTTGGCAGTCTTTTGCAGTTACTTTTGGCAGAATTCACAACATTAGTCTTAGGAACCCATCTCTGCTGCTTCCAAGTTCTTCCTAATTTGTTCATTTGCATTTCAAAATTCACTGTCATACAGCAATACAGGTTCTATATAGCATTTTAGCATACTCTATTTTTTACATTCAATGATAGTGACTTATTGCATAGGATACTGTTCAGCAAAGGAAGTAGGAACAGCTTGGCTACATAGACTATTCAACCATGTTTGGGTAGAACAACAGACACCACGAGACTGGGGAAGGCCATAATTATCCCAATTTGAAAAAACACAGGCAGCAAAAGATAGTTAGTCAACAGATCATCCTCACTGCACATCGAACCATTCAGTCCATAAGTGCTCGGATCCTCTCCTCAGCACACCCCGCAGCGTGTAACGGCTAACGACACCAGTTCTGTGTTGGTTTATCAATCTTCTTTGGCTTCCTGTGTAGTGTTCTTGTTTGGCCACCCCTCTTTTAATTTGCTGTTCTCACAGTCTGGCCATGGTTGTAGATTCACAATCATCACTTGGTTCACGCGAAAGTCTTACTTCTCATACAGCATTCAGAATGTCAGCCTGGTCCATGGCGCATTTGCCCTTCACTGTAGCCTCACCTGCAAGCTTGTCAGCCCGCTCATTTCCTTGTACTCCCGCATGCCCTGGCACGAAGATGAAACTAATCTTTGCCAGCCGAGACCGCTCCAGAGACAGCAACCATTCTCTTCGGATCCACCCCATCCTCTATCCTCTTGAGCATGCTCACTGAGTCGCTAAGGAAACATGCCCTAGTGAATGTCTGTGTCTCGAGCCATGTTATTGCTTTACTTACTGCCATGACTTCCATAGTCAGGCTACTTGTGGTCTCAGTGAAAGCACCAGAGTCCTCCTTCACAATTCTCCCTCCGGCCCGAGCCTGTAAAGGCCCATGAGCTTCTCACATGTCGGACGACCGACCCATCTGTGTAGATGACAGCATCACCGTCTAGCGAATTCTCGAAAATCAACGCTTGTACTTCAGCCTCCACAGCAGCCGGATTTTCTTGTCTGCATTTTCTATCTAGCTGGATGCAAACTGAAAAGAATGTGCAGAAATCTGTTGGCACTTGTACCCACTCCTTGCCAGATTCTAAGTCCTCAAGTGAACACACCTGTTGAAGAATGTCTTCGGCTTGACCCATCCACGACCGTCCTCTTTTTAACCTGCTGCCCTTCACCTTCATAATTTCACTATGCAGTGGATGTTGTGTGTTTGCGTTAACTCTGAGGTAGGCGCGTGCTCTGCAAACTTGTATTCTGTCTTCAATGGTTGGAAAATCAAGAAGGTAGCGCATCGCCCTGCATGCTGTATCTCTTGTACATCCAAGAATAATGCGCATAGCATCATTCTGTATCCTTTCCATCTGCTTACGGCTGAGAGTCAGGATTGCCATCGCATACTCAAAAACAGACATGACCAGCCCCTCGTACAGAAGACATAGATGGCGCTGCTCACAGTTTGCTGCCGCCATCACCCGCATCGCAGCCAAACCCCGCTTGGCCTTTGTTATCACCTGGTCTATGTGCTCATTATAAGCAAGGCTTCGATCAAACCGTATCCCCAGGTAATTCATTGCCTGCGTTCTTTCCACCGTCTCTGAACACAGCTTTACAGTTGGTGTTGGAGTGTTGACAATATGATTATTCAACGAGAACCAAGTCACTGTTGCCTTTGTTGGGTTGACCATTGCCCCAGCTTCATCACACCAAGTACTTATGCGATTGAGTTCGGTTTGTAGTTCCACAGCAACCTGCTCTCTATCCTTACCCTGACGATACACTAAAACATCATCGGCATATGACAATGTCCTACCAGGTCCAGTGATCTGCTCACTGGTGATTCTCACTGTGTAGGCGTTGAACAGTACCGGAGATAATGGTGATCCCTGTGGTAGGCCAGGATATATTGTTGTTGGTTCCGAAGTCCAACTGCCACATCTAAAAACTACTTTCCGTTGGAAGAGGGCTGCAGCGATCCAACTAAGGAGGAATGGACTTATTTTGAGTTCAAGAAGCTGAAGCATTAAAAAATCCAATGGTACTCTGTTGTACGCGTCCTCAAGATCAATCGCTGCAGCAAAGGTTTCAATGCCTGAGTGGAAACCTTCATAGACATCATGGGCAAAAACTGCTGCATTGGTCCAGGTTTCTCTTTTTGGACGGTACCCACCCAGGGTAGGTGGGAAAACACCTTGCCTCTCTAGCTGGCTTGATATTTTCCTGGCAATTAACTTCTCCAGCAGCTTGCCTATTGTATTCTGCATGGTTATAACTCGATATCCCTGAATTTTTGTGTGGTCTTTGCCAGGCTTCGGCAAGGGAATCAGATAGCTGTGTAACCACTCCTCCTTGATGCTAGCACTCCCTATACTGTTGTTGTACATGTCTGCTAGTTTCTCTAGCTCGTTGTCGGTACACCTATTGATGTCGTCGTATCTTATGCCATCAGGCCCTGGAGCGCTGTTTTTTGATCGTCGAAGCACAGCCTTGATTTCTTTCACTGTCACTGTGTCTTCATCCGAAGTGTTCTGGGCCTTGCACCTGTCTGAGGTGACCTCCTTGGCAAGATTTCGGCCTCCCATGTCTGTCTGGTTGCTCTGCTCTAGATAGCGTTCAAAGAGGGCTTTGCCCTTGTCCTCGTCAGTCCTCTGCCAGATGAGGTCAGCACCTTGGAAGTCAGAAATGCTCTTATTCTTGACTACACCACTCATGCTTTTATGTAGTCGCCAGAACAATTTCAGTGACTTGTCTGTGCTTACTCTTTGACACACCTCTGCCCATTTTTCACTTTTAACCACCTTGACCAGTTTTTTTGAAATAGCTTACTTTTGTGTGCATCTCTCTTTCTAAGTGCATGCAGGGACTAGGATGGCCAGCTCTGTTCTTCTTGGCATTTTGCCATCTCCTTACAGCACTACGCTTATCCACCCAAGCCTTCTCCACCTCGAAATTCCACCAAGGTGGCTGCTCCCAGCTTTTTTTCCTGCCCTGAAGCTTTCTGCGCTTGTCACGTCTTATTTTACTCACCACATCTTGCCCTGTACTGTCATACTGGAAAGTCTTGACCGTTAGCTTGTGCTGCCTGGTTCTGCCTTTCTCCACCAATATGCTGCAAGGGTGGTGGTCGCTGCCGTGGTGTCCTAGGACACCCCATCTACACACTGTAGTGAGTGAAGGAGAAACCAGCGCCAGATCAATAGCACTGTCCTCATCACCTGGACGGCTTGCTGTCCTGGAGACACAGCCACTGTTGATACAAATCAGGTCAATGGTTTCAAGTGCAGTCTCGAGCTCTTCCCCCTGTGTGTTGGAGAAAATATTTCCCCATGATCTGCCTTTAGCGTTGAAATCGCTACAGAAAATAACATTTCTCTTGTGATCTAATGTCACTTAAGCTCTGCCACTTCTGGGAATCCATACTCGCGTTGCGGGCATAAACATTAACCAACACGAATGGTAGACTGGATTGAATTCTTAACGCCTGTATTTGTATATCGTCACTGTCCCAACTGGACATGTCTAGCTGTGACACAACTATGCTGTCGCGAATGAGAATCGCCATACCCAGATGTCGTCTATTGTAGAAACATTTGAAGCCGGCAATTTGGAGTAGCTGATCTAGCGGAGTAGCAGTCTAGTCTCATGGAGCACTATAATGTCATTCATGTAAACCAGAGTTTCTAGAATAGAGCCCCGTTGTTTTGCGCTGGTACAGTTCCAATACAGAATACGGATATTCCCGAGTCCCAGATGGTCACACTTGAGTCTAAAACGCCTTAAACCACCACGCTTACCTTGTCGCAAAAGAGACTGCACAAAATACAGAGGCATTTCACTGTTGAGTCATACTGGGAAAATATTTTGCAAATTCTTGAAAAAAGATTACGAACTACTTTAGAACCCCAGCTAAGCAAAACACAACTTGGAATTAGGAAAAACAAAGGATACACAGATGCCATTTTTGCTCTTAGACAACTTATAGAAAAATCAATCGAATTCAATGAAACACTCTACTATACTTAGCCTTTGTGAACAAGAAAAGGCATTCGATAGAGTAGATAGAAACAAACTGTGGGAAATCCTTAAACAATATGGAGTATCTAAACCTATAGCAACAGCAGGACACTCAGAACCCTTCACCATAAGATCTGGAGTACATGTCCTGTCCCCTCTCTTGTTCATAACATATATAGACAACATATGTAAAAAAAAACAGCCAAACAGAGACCAAAGAATACCGCATGACGAGAACACAGAAGAAGAAGCATCAGCAAATCTAACCATTAGAGAATTCCAGTTTGCGGACGACCAAGCACTAATAGCAAAATCAGAAGCTGAATTACAAGACCGCATGAAGTCTAAACGAAATGTGTAGGGAACATAACATGAAAATTAGCACAAGCAAAACAGAGGTAATGACTATAACTAAAGAAGAACAAACAACAACAATTCACCTGAACAAACATCCCTTGAAACAAGTAAAGAGTTTCAAGTACCTAGGAAGTATAATATCATCAAATGGCAGATCAGAAGATGAGATCGAAAATAGATGCAATAAGGCAAACCAACTCATTGGACAAATGGCACCAATACTAAAGAACAAACATGTATCAATAACTACTAAGAAAGCACTTTACAACACAATCTTCCTACCAACTCTATGCTACCAATGCCAAACCTGGACAATGACAGAAAAAGAGAAAAGACATAACAACAACAGAAATGAGATTCCTGAGAAGAATACTCAACGTATCAAGAAGAGATAAGATCAGAAATGAAGAAATCAGGACTAAAGTGGGGGTTAAAGCAGCACTAGATTTTATTAGAAAGCAGCAAGTCAAATGGTTTGGCCATGCAAGTAGGTTACCAGTCAACAGCATACCACAACAAGCAATGATGTACAGACCAGATGGAAACAGAGGAAGAAGCCGACCACGTAAACGTTGGACAGAGGGAATAGCAGAGTCCATGGGAATATTGATACATGAAGCCCATAATCGGGCACTCTCACGATGTTTATACTTCACCTCAACACCGCAAAGTACAAGAGGAACATGATGAGATGAGATGAGACTCTTCATTTTCCAAAATGCAGCCTTGGCTTGCCCCTATTCTGCTCTTAATCTCTGTTGTGCATCTTCCATCTGATGTTATAAATGCACCTAGGTATTTAAAACTATCCACCTGGTTAAGAATTTTCCCTTCTATTTCTATTTCACATTTTGGTGTCACCTTTTTCTCTGATATCACCATCAGTTTTCTTGATATTCAAGGAGAGTCCTTTCTTTGCACTCTCATTTACTACAATATCCAACAATTGTTGTAAATCTGTAGCTTTTTCCGCAACTAATACTGTGTCATCTACATAGCATATATTGTTTATATTATAACCCCCAATAAGTATTCCTGGCTTCTCTTTGATCTCTCTCATTATTACTTCGCTATAGCGGGAGAAGAGATCCGGGAACAGGAAACATCACAGCCATACTCCTAGCTTTATTTGTGCATTATTGCCCAGTTTATTTCCCATTTTAATTGATGCTACTTGGTTCCAGTAAATATTCTTTATTATTCTGAGATCCTTCCTATCAATGTTAATATCTTCCAACATTTTTATCAGTTCCATCAGTTCATTATGGTTTACTTGATCAAATGCTTTAGTATAATCTGCTGGTCTCCCTGGCCTAGGGGTTAACGTCATACTCTGAGGAACGTAAGCGCGTGAATCAGAAGCGATAACTTATAGTTATAGGGTATGTGAGATGGTGGCTCAGAAAGCAATGGCAAATTACAGAGCATAATCTTGCCAAGAAATCAACAATCAGCTGATAGATGCTGATGTTGACAGCAATGTCCTGTAAAGGATATGCGGAAAAAAAAAGTATATCTATGAAGCACAAATATATGTCTCCCTTTCTGTGTCTCTATTGATCTTTCTATTAGTGTTCATAAAATATATATTGCATTGTTTGTACCCTTTCTTTCCACATATCCATACTGTTCTTTACCAATTTCAAATTTTATTTTCTTTCTTGTAAGAAAATGGAAGAAGAAATTAACCTGGTTCAAGCTGGATTTAGACACGAAAGAAGAACAAGAAATCAAATACTCAACATGCGTTTAACAATAGAGAAGTGCAGAGAATTAAATGTAAACCTGTTCTCATATTTTGTGGATTATTCAAAGGCAATTGGCTGTGTACAACATCAAAAACTTTGGGAAATGATGAGGAATATGGGCTTTCCATCACATGTAATACAACTCATAAAAATGCTCTATTTAGACCAGCAAGGAGTGGTTAGAATAGATGGCGAGACATTAGATTGGTTTAACATCAAGCAAGGAATCCGTCAGGGATGTGTGCTGTCCCCCTATTTGTTTAACTACTATGCCAAAAATATAATAAGAAATGTCCAGATGTATAAACAGGGAGAAATATTATGCCTAAATATCGGTGGTCATGACATACCAGAGATTCGATATGCTGATGATACAGTATTGCTATCCACAACACAGAATGGTATAGAAAACCTAATAACCTCAACCCAACTGAATAGTGAAAATCACAACTTATATCATAACATAGCAATAACAAAGATAATGCATACATATAAAAATACTATGGATAAAGAAATATATGTTAATGAGGACAAATTGGAGGTGTTGGAAAATTTTGAATATCTTGGGTTATTGATTACCAACAATGGTGACACAATGAAAGAAATTAAAAGACAACTATCTATTGCTCATCAAAGACTAAAACAACTGAATAAATTATGGAGTGGGACAGATAGATCTACAAAGATTAGATTTTTAAGAGTATGCATCTTTTCCATAGCAGCATACATCTATGAGACCTGGACACTTACTAAACAAGCTGAACAGCGCATAAATCCTTTGATTATAAATGTTATCGACAAGTTCTCAGAATATCTTGGATAAAGAAAATAACAAATGCATCCATACTTCAAGAGATGACTACTGAAGAAGGTTGGCTATTAAAGATGATAAAACAAAGAAAACTGAAATATTTTGGTCACTTGAAACGTCACAAAAGTTTGGAGAGACCAATAAAGGAGGGGTATATGCCTGGGAAGAAAGGAAGAGGAAGGCTAAAGAAAAAATGGGTGCAAGATGTGGCGGATGATCTCTAGATCGGTGTATCGGACCCAAGACATCTTGCTTATGATCGAGAGGTTTTCCGCTTGTTGTTATGGGAGCGAGGTTCTGCAAAGGATATGCTACTGAATATATATATATATATATATATATATATATATATATATATATATATATATATATATATATATATATATATATATATATATATATATAGAGAGAGAGAGAGAGAGAGAGAGAGAGAGAGAGAGAGATTTTATTTTAAGTTGCACATCTCTTACAGGACAGCATTTTTCAGCTGTTGTTGATGTTCTTGGCAAGATCATGCTCAGTAGTTTCCCACTGCTTTCTGAGCGACCTACTCACATACCCCGAAAGTAACAAATGCAACATGATCCATTGCCGAATCTCGCGCAGCTGTATTCCTCACATGGATATACGGGATTACGGAGAAAGTCGTTGACTCTTCACCAGGGAGATTGGCATGCATATATATATATATATATATATATATATATATATATATATATATATATATATATATATATATATATATATATATATCATAACGTGCCATGCCGGCTGGCGTAGGTGTTCATGGCTCTCCACAGATCTCGGTCTTTGGTGTTCTGGATCAACTCTACTGATGATATTCCTCCATGCCACCGTCTCAATCCGTCCAGCATAATTTCTCTTGGTCTGCCTCTGCCTCTCTTCCCCTCAATCTTTCCAGTTGTTACGATGTTTTCCAATGCCTCTCTTCTCATCACATGACCAAAGAAAGCTGTTTGTCTCTTTCTTATTGTTGTATATAGTGTTCTTTCAGGCAATTGTTGTTAGTTACTCTGGCAGTCCAAGGAATTCGCAACATTCGCCTTAAAAACCACATCTCTGTTGCTTCCAAGTTCTTCCTAATTTGTACATTTACATTCCACGATTCGCTGCCATACAGCAAAACTGGTTCTACATAGCATTTTAGCACTCTCTTTCTTATATTCATTGATAAAGACTTATTGCATAAGATACTCCTCATTTTCTGAAATGCGGCTTTTGCCTACCCTATTCTGCTCTTGCCGCACTCCCTGGCCGAGGGGTTAGCAACTTTCTCCACAACCCTGAATACTCTTGTGGTTGACATGAGCGCACGAGAATTGGAAGCGTTTCGAGTCGCGCCAGTGACTTATGAGAGTATCGAGCCAGTCGCTCAGAAAGCAATGGCAAACTACTGAGAGTAATCTTGCCAAGAAATCAACATACAGCGGAAAGATGCTGATGTTGACAGCAATGTTCTGTAAAGGATATGCAAAACATTACATTCTGCTCTTAATCTCTGTTGTACATCTTCCATCTGATGCTATAAGTGCACCTAGGTATTTAAAATTATCCACTTGGTTGAGAATTTCCCCTTCTATTTCTATGTCACATTTTGGTGTCCCCATTTTCTTTGATATCACCATTGCTACTGTTTTCTTGATGTTCAAGGAGAGTCCTTTCTGTGCACTCTCTGATACTACAATGTCCAATAATTGTTGTAGGTCTGTTCATTATCCGCCACCAATACTGTGTCATCTGCATAGCGTATATTGTTTATATTATAACCTCCAATTAATATTCCTGGCATCTCTTTGATCGCTCTTATTATTACTTCGCTATATAGGGAGAAGAGATCGGGTGACAAGACACACCCCTATCGTACTCCTAGCTTTATCTGTTCGTAACTACCCTATTTATTTCCCATTTTACTTGCTGCTACTTGGTTCCAATATATATTCTTTATTATTCTTAAATCTTTCCCATCAATGTTGATATTTTCCAACATTTTAATCAGCTCATCATGTTTTACTTTATCAAATGCCTTAGTATAACCTATGAAGCATAAATATATGTCTCTCTGTTTCTCTATTGACCTTTCTATTAGTGTTTGTAATATATATATATTGCATTGTTTGTAGCATTTCCTTCCATAAAACCATACTGTTCTTCACTAATTTCCATTTTTATTTTCTTTCTTCTTCTTCTTGTCATTATAATTTTGAGTAGAAGCTTAGTGACATGGTTTATGAGGTTAATTGTACGAAAATCTTCACATTCAATTGATCCTGGTCTTTTTGGTATTGCTATAAATACAGATTTCAGCATATCGCTCGGTAAATATCCACTGTTGTAAATATCATTCAGCATTTTGGTTAATATATCTACCCCAAATTCTCCCAATACTTCTAATTCTTCTACTGTGATTTCATCTGGCCCAGTTGTTTTTCCTTTCTTCATACGTTTCACAGCGTGAGCGACTTCTTCTTTTAGAATAGGTGGGCCTTCTAAGTTACTTTCTTCTGTTAATTCTTCCCTTTCTCCATTATATAATTTTCTTATATACTCATTCCACCTCTTCATTATAGCACCTTCCTCCAGTAATATCTTTCCTGTTTTTGATTTCAAACACCCTGTATTTATTCTTATTTTTCTTCCTGTGAGCTCACTGATTTGTCTGTGCATACTTTTTTGATTTTTAATGGAATTTAATTCAATGTTTTTGCATTGCTCGATTAACCAACTTTCTTTTGCCTTCACACATTTATCTCTTATTTCTTTATTTATCTTAGCGTATTCTTGTTTGTCATTTTTACTCTGTTTTCTTTTGTCCATCAGTTTTAAGATATCTTCATTCATCCATTTTTTCTTAGCTATTTTGCCTCTCTCCGGTAATACTTCTTTGCTAGTTTGATGAATGGAGTCCCTTAACATTTCCCATTGTTCATTTATACTCTGTATTTTAGTTATTGCATTGTACCTATTTTTCACAGTCACTCTGTATTGTTCTTGCATTTCTTTATCTATTTTCAGAACCTCTTTATTAAGTCTCATGTTCTTAACCATTTTTTTCCCTCTCTTTAATCTTACTTTTATTTGTCCACATAGTGGTACATGATCACTATTATAGTCAGCACCAGGCATTGTCTTTACATTAATTAAAGCATTTCTAAATCTGTTATTAATTAGTATGTAGTCAATTTGGTTGCGTATTTTCTTATCAGGGCTTATCCATGTGTACAGTCGTCTTTTATGGTGTTTAAACCATGTGTTTCCAATTATCATATCATTGATATTTGCCCATTCTATTAGCTTTTCCCCTCTTTCATTTCTTGTACCTAAACCATAATTCCCCACTACATCCTCCATTTTTCCCTTTCCTATTTTTGCATTAAAATCACCAAGTATTATCTTTATTTCTTGTGATCCAATTTGAGCCATCGCCATTTCTATTTCATCGTAAAAGTGTTGTATTTCTTCATCACTACTGCTTGCTGTTGGTGCATATACTTGTATAATATTTATGTCTATTGGTTTGCCTTTGATTTTGACCATAATAACTCTATCTGAAATACACCAGTATCCATTAATTGACTTGGCTGTTTTTTCGTCTAATATTATTCCCTACACCTTTTTCATGTGTATCCCCTCCAGAATAAATTATTGTGTGATTGTCAGCTATAATTTTGCCCGATCCCTTCCATCTCATCTCACTAACGCCTAGTATATTCATTTTCATGCTATCCACCTCTCTTAGAACATTGGTCAACTTTCCTAGCTCATTTAATGTCCTAACATTCCATGTTCCTACTCTAAATTTATTTATATTAGTTAAGATTTTGCCATCAGTAGCTGGATGACGGTCTGGTGTCACCTGTGGCTCATGACTGTCCCTACCGGACGAGGATCCTACCTAAGACAGCCATGAACATCCTTCACTAACTTTGATATATGTTTTGCCATGAAGTCTTGGGAAGATAATGTGGTGGTTTCCCCTTGCCTTCCACATTCACATGGTGGTCTTTTTACCTCTGCCTTTGACAGCCATTTCCGACTGTAAGGACAAGTGAGTGCCCTGCTCTGATCAGCTGCAGAGTTGTCCACTTATTCCGGTGGATACTCGGTCCCCAGAGCTGTGTTAGCCACACCGTAGTGTGTTTCCATCCTCTACCGCGGGGAGGTGCAGTTGGAATTTTCCCTTCATAAAGTTATGGTCTCTGACCAAAACTCTCCAGTACTTTAGAGATATATATATATTACATATACACATACATACATTGGCACCTTGCCGTCTTGACAGACGATAGTTTGTGCTTTAAAAAGGCATAATAACTTTTACCTATAGCGATAGCGAGTGTGACTGATAAGGCCAATTTGCGCTGCTAAATGTCTAAATTTGTCATTGTATACACATCGTATACACATACATACATTGGCACCTTGCCGTCTTGACAGACGATAGTTTGTGCTTTAAAAAGGCATAATAACTTTTACCTATAGCGATAGCGAGTGTGACTGATAAGGCCAATTTGCGCTGTAAATGTCCGTTCACAGTGGGTGCATGTGAACAAGTGGGCATTTCCACCATCATGCACCATCTTACGCCTCAAACGCTCGGTGTGTGACTTATCTGCAATAATTTTCTCCTTTGTCTTTATTCCATTTCTGATGTTTGCCCTCCATGCAACACGTTCAGCGGCGACTTGCTCCCAATGTGCATTATCAATGCCTGTATCAATCATGTCCCGCTTACACACATCTTTGTATCGTAGTAGAGGCCGACCCTGAGATCTCTTACCCATCTGTAATTCACCAAAAAAGATATCCTTTGGTATTCTACCATCATCCATCCTCCTAAGATGTCCTATCCAAGTAAGTCTACGAAGACTGAGCATGGAATAAACTGTCACACAACCTGATCTTTCCAATACTTCAGTATTTGTGATTTTGTCTTGCCACTTAATACCAAGAATTCTTCGCAGACACCGCATATGAAAGCTGTTTAAATTTTTCTCTTGGTGTGAGTAAGTTGTCCAGGTTTCACTGCCATAGAGAAGAGTACTAAGGACACAGGCTTGATAGACAAGGACTTTTGTTTTGGCAGTAAGCTTCCTGTTCTCCCAGACTCTTTTTCTTAACCTGTTCATTGTTGTTGCTGCCTTACCAATCCGGATGTTGATTTCCTGATCTAGGGATAATTTGCTATTTACCACTGATCCTAGATATGTAAAATGGTCTACCATCTCTAGTTCGGCGTCGTCAATAAAGATTGATGGTACCCCATGTGCACCTTGTGACATAATCTGTGTCTTCTTTTTGCTAATTGTTAAACCAAATTCAGAACAAGCATTGGAGAATGCAGATAGTAGACATTGCAATTCTTCCTCAGAGTGGGTCGTAACTGCAGCATCATCTGCAAAAAGCAACTCTCTGATCAGTACCCTCCTAATTTTGGTCTTAGCCTTCAATCTCTGAGCATTGTAAAGGCCGCCATCTGAGCGTGAGTGAATGTATATACCACCATCCTGATCACGAAAGGCATATTTCAATAGAAGTGAAAAGTATATTCCAAAGAGGGTGGGAGCTAGTACACAACCTTGCTTAACTCCACTCTTGATTTCAAATTCTTCAGAAGTTGCACCATCAAACTTGATTATACCCTTCATGCCTGTGTGGAACGATTCCACAATGGACAGAAGAGTTGGTGGGCAGCCAATCTTCTTTAGTGCCTTGAACAGACCCTCACGACTGACCAAATCAAATGCCTTTGTGAGGTCGATGAAGGCAATAAACAGTGGTTGATTCTGTTCACGGCATTTTTCTTGCATTTGTCGCAATGAGAATATCATATCAGTGGTAGACCGGTTCTGTCGAAAGCCACACTGTGATTCGGGGTAGACTTGATCTCCTAGGACTTGAAGTCTGCGCAGAACAATTCTGGCAAATACTTTTCCAACAATACACAGAAGTGAGATACCCCTATAGTTGTTGCAGTCGCTCCGATCGCCCTTGTTCTTGTACAGTGTTATGATGCTTGAATCTTTGAAATCCTGTGGGACTTGTCCTTCTCGCCAGCATAGCTCTATTAGCTGGTGGATCTGTATAGTGAGTGTGTCTTGCCCACTCCTGATAACCTCTATTGGAATCCCATCCTTACCTGGAGCCTTGCCAGATGCAAGTTCATTTATAGCACACTTAACTTCTGTTATGGTGGGAAGTGTGTCCAGGTGGTCAAGAGTTGGTAGAGCCTCTATGGCGTTGAGGGCATCATCCGCTAGTTTGGTCTCACTTGAGTAAAGCTCCAAATAGTGTTCTACCCATCTGCCATCTGCTGTTTCTTATCAGTGATGATTTCTCCAGTCAAGGTTTTCAATGGTGCACTTCTTTTGATCACTGGACCACAGGCTTTCTTTATTCCTTCATACATGCTTCTTATGTTTCCCTTATCACTTGCGATTTGAATGGACTCACATAACTTGATCCAATAATCATTTGCACACTGCCTGGCAGCCTTTTGCACATCCTTCCTAGCTTGCCTTAGCTCACTCAGAGTGTTACGCGTTGGTCTTTCCTTGTTTCTTAAGAGAGCTTTCTTCTTCTTATCAATCAAGGGCTGCAGAGTCTCGCTGTTTGCCGCAAACCAGTCCTGCCTCTTATGATCCACAGTGCCGTAAACCCCTACGGCAGTTTTATAAAGAGTTTCCTTAATTTGACCCCACTTTTCATTTACTGTACAATTTTCTGGTGTATCAGTGAAAGCGTCTTCAAGTTGCTGTTGAAACTGAAAGCACTTTTCAGGATCGTGAGTGTTAATAATATTAATCCTGGGGCTAGATTTGTGTTTAGCTGTGTAGATTCTCTTTGGTCTCAGTCTAACCCTTGCAACAACCAAAGAATGATCCGTATCACAGTCAGCACTGTGGTAACTTCGAGTCAATGATATATGGTTCAGATGTTGTCTCCGTGTGATGATGAAGTCCAGCTGGTGCCAATGGCCGGATCTTGGATGTTTCCATGTGACCTTATGCATCTCTTTTGTTTTAAAAAAGGAGTTTGTAATACATAGGTCATTACTGGTGCAATGCTCCAGCAGCCTTTGCCCATTTTCATTCATGCGACCGATGTTGTATTTTCCAAGGCACACTGGCCATGAACTCGAGTCCTTGCCCACACGAGCATTGAAATCACCGAGCATATAAATGTAGTCAGATTTTGGAACTGCCTTGATCACGGAGTCTAACTCCTCATAGAACGAATCCTTCACATCATCAGAGGAATCGAGTGTCGGTGCATATGCAGTAATAATGGTGGCAAACCCACAAGAGGTTGCCAAGCGCAGGGATAATAGTCTTTCATTTCCTCCTGCTGGAATTTCAATCATTCCCAGTAGCGAATTCTTCACTGCAAAGCCCACACCAGTGTTGCCTTTTTTCTGCCTGCCCTCTACCCTTCCAAAAAAGGTGTAATTGTTTTCCCTGAGTGACCCTTCCTCAGCGAGGCGAGTCTCCTGCAGGCCAGCAATATCAATGTTAAGACGATTGAGTTCGGCATCAATCACAGCCGTTTTTCTCACATCGTCAATATTGGTCAAGTCAGTGGAAAATCCTGGACACATGGTTCTCACGTTCCAGGTTGCAAGCCGTAGCTTGAGGTTTCTATTTTTATTTTTGTTTGTACCTGGTGCATTGGTTTTACAGCCTGCGATTCAGATTTTGTCCTAGCCCCAAGCACCCATTGAAGCAGGCAGGCTGTGGCGGATCAGCACCCAATTGGCCGGGGGCTGCCCAGCTTGAGGCGGGCGGTAGCTGATCAGTGACTCCTGTAGGTGTCTCCCACCGTCAGAGGCAACGCGTGGCGCCCCATGTCTACGCCAACTGACAAGGACTTATAACCCGTAACAGTTGCCTCTCGCTTTGATTCCGAGACCAGTTAAGACCAGGGATGAAGTTATTGCCTCTCCATAGCACAAAGCCTGGGCTAAAATATAGAGATCATGTGTTGCCCATGCAGCATGATCCCTCTCTCGGCCTGCCTAGTTCACTCCAGAGGAAATGTAACACCCCTACATCTGGAACAAGACAAGCTGCAGAAGCTGCCGGATCAGCAAAGCAATGCTCTAACTGTCCGCCTGTCGGAGCTTCGATCCTAGACCAGCCGCCAACCAAGGCTTAAGGCCTGGTCTGCCCTGCCATGACATTTTGTCTTTAGCTTGCATTTCCTCGCACCAGGGTAAGGCTTGTACCCTCCCAATTGCGCTCTTACGCCCGAAGCCGTTGGCACAATGTGGGGTGTCGGGTTTGGTAAGCGCCGCCCAACGTTCGGCGCTAACAGAAACCAGGTAGTACCGTCTACTGTTATACGGTAGCTCAGTCATATCTGACTATATATTTATATATCTATATATATATATATATATATATATATATATATATATGCGGCCCCCCAATCGCTTTACATTTGTCAATGCGGCCCTACGCACAAAAAAGTTTGCCCACCCCTGATCCATATCAATTAGCATAGCTCAGATTATGCTGAGATTACATCTATAACAACATTAAGTGAATTAAAATGGCATGTTTCTTCAAATTCTTACCAAATATGGAATGTTTGATGATACTTCAATCCGACAGCCTCGTGACTTGACATGGTTGAAGTCTGGACATTTGTGTGAATCTTTAAGTAAATAAACAAAATGTTGATGAATTTTTAGGAAAACACAGGAAAAACAATTTATGAAAGACAAAAACATTATAATAACAAGAAAGATTAATGGAAAAAATAGAGAGATTAAGACAGTGAGAAAAGATTATTTTCAGCCTTTCATTATGACATGGAAAATTAGTACATGATTTAAATAAATCTGTTGGTAGGTCATAAGATGTTGAAAAACATGATTGATGTTTATGAATGGGTGTGTAGGCCTAATACAATTGTGGCTTCTGATGTGCTGTAGTTAATTTTTATGTGTCTTTCCCTCCCCAGACTGACAAGAACATTTCTTGTGTGCTTTCTTCTTTATTAAACCATGTCATATTTTTTGGGCGCTCATTCACTTTGAACTCAAGCGTAGTCCATAAACACTATTTATAGTAGTGACGGACTGAATTTTGCTTGAAGATTAGCTTCCCCTATTAACAGTGTCCCTCACCATCAGGCGAACCCACTTCGACTTCAGAGGTACTTGTAATTTATGGCCCCAACTCAAGGACGAGAGGTCAACATTGTAGTCCAGCTGTCCGGTGTAGGGGTTTAACCACTTACCTCGGCATCAGCACACCGGATGTTTAAGAACACGCATTCTTACCCATTCGGCCATGCGGATGTACCCAACCTTGTCTTTATTTTAAGTAAGTTTTACTGACAGTTTCTATTATTGTGACATTGTGCTTTTTCAGTGGGCATCAGTGTGTATTCTTTACTGTGAAATAAAATGTGTGCACTTTATCTGGCACTGATAGTCCAAGTGCAAATCAGATTACGGCAGCAAGAATTTGAATGATATTCTAAAGCAGTGGTTCTCAAAATTTTTTGGCCCATGCAATCTTTCACCATATGTTCAAAATGTCATTATTCCCCCCCCCCCCCCCCCCCCCCCCCCCAATTGAAAAATCACATTACAGCATGCGATCTTCATCTTTTTAGTTTGGGATGTTTCCTCTGACCTTAATAAATTTAAAAATAATAATAAACTCATAATAACTTAATAAACTCAAAAATTACACAGTATACGTAAATATGGAAACTAAATTTAATAACACACATAAGAACAAGTCTAGATGTCTACATAAAGTGTGATTTGCAGGTCTACTTACATTATAAAACAAATTTCAGAAGAGCGAGAAGTACAGAACCGTAAACTATGGAGGAAAACACAATATCAAGTAATCGGTTCTTGTATAACGCGATCTTGAAATAATCGGGGAATTTAACATCATGAGTACGCTTAATCTCCTTAGATTGGAGACACAACTGTACGCAATCTTCACACATAATTCAAGAAAGGGGAACAATCGTGTTTTGTGTGGTTCTGAAGCCAATTTGAGTCTGCCAATCTGTGGTATCATTTCTACACTGGCCCATGTTTGAATTAAAACCAAAATAACAAAGCAATCATCAACTGCCCCTCCATTTTGAATGTTGGCTGTTATGAGTCTTCATACTCGGTCCTGAATACAAGAAGAGGGACTTTCCCATAACATAGCTACATATATGTTTTTCATTATGACAGCTTTGCACTGAGCTTTTGCAATCAACTGGGCATGTAGATTGTAGATCTTACAAAACACATCTTTCTTTAGACACTAATCACAGTAGATCCAAGTAAAAATTTCCTTCAGCAAAACTGTTAGCAAATTTCATATTGTATACATTTAGTACATGTTACATATCTTATCCATCCACCTGCATAATACATGACATATTTCTACTTCCTCAACTAGATCTAGTCATACAAATACCTTTCAAACAAACTTCATACACAGATACACATATTACCAAGTTGATCATTGCATTAAATAACTAAGTCAGATCATACAATTAAGAGAATTTGATGAAATATTTGACAAAGAGGTCGGGTAAGCAACAGACATGAAAATTTCTTTAATCTTTTCAAATATATTAGTTTGTAAGTGGCACTACCATTGGAAAAGTTAAGCATCAAATAAAAATGATCTTCTCACAACCAAATATAAACGTTGTAATATAAGATGCTTGTGGTTTGTTCTGACATCATAAAGTGATACCGTTATAATTTACATTATATGTTGTGATAAAAAGACACATCCATCCATCATATACCATGCTGATAAGCGTGGGTGGTCACGTTTTGCCAACTCACTCGATCACCAGAGTCGTGGATCAGCTCCATGTTCCTGTCTCGACCATGCCATGTGACCAAGCCATCCGGGTATTTACTTCTCGGTCTTCCCCGTGGTCTCCTCCCTTTGATCTTGCCAGTTGCCACCAAGTTCTCCAAATCATTTCTTCTCATAACATGCCCAAACATTTTTGGCTGTCTACGTCTAATGTTTCTAATCAGTTTATGATCTTCATTTGTTTCTTGAAGGACTTGTTCATTGGTTTTTCTGTCTGTCCATGGTATTCTTTGCATTTTCCTCAGAAAACACATTTCCACAGCCATCAGATGCTCATTGTCCACACTTCACATCCATACAAAGTACAGGTTCTTTGTAGCAAATAAACACACAACAATAAGAATATGAACAAAATAACAAATAAAAAAAATAATCACAATTACCTTGATAACAAACTTTATTCCAGGCAAACTGTGATGGTGCACCAACAAACACCTGTCTGAGTTTTAGAAAGAACTCAAATGCTTTGAACACAGCTTCATTTTCAGGGTCACACACATAGATATCCATTGTATTCTCAGTTTGTGATGATGCAAGGTTCAGATCAGTTTGTTCAAATAACATTTCAATAATTCCTTTTGCAATAACAGAAGCTGGAAATGGGTGCTGTGATTTGGTTAAATGTGCTGTTGAAATAGCAATGCCATTGTGTTTCAAGTGTTTAGCCTGTTCAAATGCCACATATATTGCATCATGAAAACTACTTCTTAGGTTTTCAAAATGTGAGTGGTAACTGTCCTCATTTGGTGCAGACCACAGAGGAAGTTGTATAGTTACATTCTGGCTTGACCCACAAGATCTGGTCTCACAAGTTTCAACTGCAAATAAATAGAAAAGCATGTTTTAATTGATAAATACATTTAAACAAAATTTTACATGTATGTCACTGAATAAATATGGAATGTGTTATTCTTTCATGCCCTTACATCTTCAAACATGTGGGTTATAAGTTTAGTGTTAAAGAGTTATCTAATAAAGTTAGACCACATTTTGTGGATTTGAAGCCACACTATTCATTATGTGAAAATGCTGTTTGCAACATCTACGAGGGTTAGTCAATAAGTAAGTCACAAATGGCTGTAGAAAAATAACTAAATATGATAACAACTTGAAACCAGTTTATTTTTATACATACATTGTCCCTTTATTTCTCAACATAATTTCCACCAACATTGATGCACTTATCCCATCGTTTTATCAGTCCTCCCAAACCGGCTGCATAGAATTGTGTGCCTTGTTTTCATTTACCTGCCATCCCACAGAACTGCGTGACTAACTTATTGACTCGCCCTCATACCTTTTTCTACCCAACTATGCACTGCTTTACAAGAAATCGCTAGGGGCTAAGTCCACTGATATCCCACCTGGCGGGAGACATTTCGCGAATGACGTTGAAGTTGAATGAGATGTGAAAATGTGGTTTAGAAAACAGAGCACACAGTTCTATGCCGCCGGTCTGGGAGGACTGATTAAAACAATTGGATAAATATTGGTGGAAATTATGTTGAGAAATAAAGGGACAATGTATGTATAAAAATAAATTGGTTTCAAGTTGTTATAATAGTTAGTTATTTTTCTACAGCCATTTGCGACTTACTTATTAACTTACCCTTGTTTTAACACAGTATTACATCTTTATTAAATGTCTTAGTTATATGAATAATATTTATTTTGGGAGGATGATTATCAGAATCTCCAATAAGGCTTTAGAGAGTTAATAAGAGTTAACACAAGTCTAGTAGGGAGACACCAGACAGGAGAGACACAAGCGCTATAAATAGCTTCACAAGGGGACACATTGGTGTCAACCAAGGGGGCAATAAGGACAAGTGAGCGAGGGCTTCCCCAAGCCATTGGGAAGCTTGGCCTGCGAGTAACCGTGAAGTGCCCGGTTACTCAAGCTCACGAGCCAGCGTGCTTGGGACTCCATGCACGCAAGACTAGCTACTGCACGGAGGGGACAGCGTCCGTGCTTGACCACGCAATGTGTAGCGTGTGGACAGACCCGACTGGAGACGGTAGAGAGTAGACGTGTTCTTGACAAATGCTATAAGTTTCTAGGCAATAGTTAAATATTAGGCTGTAGATTTAGATTGTGATTACTAGCATCATTTCTCACCACTTCATTGCATTCATGTTGTTTAATGTTAATGAAGCATACCGCTCGCAGAGCTATTAAATTGCCAGCTCTAAATAAATTGCATTCCTTTTGCAAATGACACGAGTTGTTATTTCGTGTGGTGCAAAAGTAGGGGAGTCCTGAAAGACCTGTAGCAAGCAAGTTGCTGACAGGCAGGACCCCAATTGGTGTCAGAAACCACTGAACCAACGCCAGCAGTCAATTGGTGTCAGAAACCACTGAACCAACGCCAGCAGTCAATTGGTGTCAGAAACCACTGAACCAACGCCAGCAGTCAATTGGTGTCAGAAAACCACTAAACCAACGCCAGTAGTCAATTGGTATCAAAAGCCACTGAACCAACGCCAACAGTCAATTGCACGATTCAACATTATTGCTGTGTTAAAGTATTTGAAAGTAATGTAAATTTGTTTGCATATATGGCAGAAATAATTTTCTCTTGTGAATTATTACGATCATACCATTTGTGGAGCTTGAACCACAATGAAGCAAAAGTAAATTATAAATTGTGAAATTCTACGAAAATTAATTTGAAAGTGTGTTATTCTACGGAAATTAATGAGAATGTATACAATCAATACAATGTCACCATTCTTGATATTCAGTAAATAGATTAGCTACTGAACTGAAGCCTAGAACGAAGTTATACCAAACTAGTCAGAAAGTGAAGACAAGACGACATCGACTGTCATACAACGAATCATCTTACGAATCATGACAATCATTCAGACGATCATATCATTCATTCATTAACACCATTTGTCGACCAAGAAAAGGCATTTGATAGGGTAGATAGAAACAAGCTGTGGGAAATCCTTAAACAATATGGAGTGAGTACACATCTAACAAACCTATGCAGAAGTTTATACAACAACAGTGAATGCATAGTGAGAGCAACTGGAGAACACTCAGAACCCTTCACCATAAGATCTGGAGTACGACAAGGTTGTGTCCTGTCCCCTCTCTTGTTCATAACATATATAGACAACATATGTAAAGAAACCAGCCAAGCAGAGACAGCAAGAATACCGCATGACGAGAACACAGAAGAAGAACCATCTGCAAATCTAACCATTAGAGAACTCCTGTTTGCGGACGACCAAGCACTAATAGCAAAATCAGAAGCTGAATTACAAGACCACATGAATAGTCTAAACGAAATGTGTAGGGAACATAACATGAAAATTAGCACAAGCAAAACAGAGGTAATGACTATAACTAAAGAAGAACAAACAGCAACAATTCACCTAAACGAACATCCCTTGAAACAAGTAAAGAGCTTCAAGTACCTAGGAAGTATAATATCATCAAATGGCAGATCAGAAGACGAGATCGAAAATAGGTGCAATAAGGCAAATCAACTCATTGGACAAATGGCACCAATACTAAAGAACAAACATGTATCAATAACTACTAAGAAAGCACTTTACAACACAATCTTCCTACCAACTCTCTGCTACCAATGCCAAACCTGGACAATGACAGAAAAAGAGAAAAGAAAAATCGCAACAACAGAAATGAGGTGTCTGAGAAGAATACTCAACGTATCAAGAAGAGATAAGATCAGAAATGAAGAAATCAGGACTAAAGTAGGGGTTAAAGCTGCTCTAGATTTTATTAGAAAGCAGCAAGTCAAATGGTTTGGCCATGCAAGTAGGCTACCAGTCAACAGCATGCCACAACAAGCAATGATGTACAGACCAGATGGAAACAGAGGAAGAGGCCGACCACGTAAACGTTGGACTGAGGGAATAACAGAATCCATGGGAATGTCGATATACGAAGCCCATAACCGGGCACTCTCACGAAGTTTATACTTCACCTCGACACCGCAGGGTACAAGAGGAACATGATGAGACATGAGACATGAGACATGAGATTAACACCATTTATCATTATCTATCACATTTTTTCATTCATCATTAACATGAAAGATAAATTTGTATTTACAACATATGCGTGTGTCTAATTTTTGATGCTCTACTAAACAGAAGCATCCATTGTGTTATCAAGTCAATCATTTTGTGAGTGTGGAAGACAGCGGTGGAACATCCCAAGAACCGTATTTTCCAAAGAATTAGATGAGTATATTTTCAGAATATTTTGGTATGCTCTAAATTAATCATGCATCTTCTTTTTCAGTAAAGATGTATATTTACTAACACATTATTACAAACTATTGTGCGAATATTATTGTGATATCATTATTGAACTAACATTATGCCACATAATGGCGTCACTAAGTGAGTGTATCCAGGCAGGTAAAGAAATGGGCCACACTGGAGATAAGTTAGAAAAGTGGGCGGATCAAAAGTATAAAGAAGAAATAGCTCTACAGAGAGAAGAGACAGAGAGAAAAGCTGCTCTAGAGAGAGACAAAAGAGCACTAGAAAGACAACACCAAAAAGAAATGAAAGAGATCGAAGAAGCTACCAAACAAAAGCAGATACAAGTAGACTCAGAGACTAAATTAAAGATGAAGGAAATGGAGGTAGATTCTAACATACAGATAGCCTCTAGCAAACAAAAGAGCCAAGAAGAACAGAACAAGTTTAGTAAGTATAAAGGCCTTATAAAACCATACAGTGTAGGGGATTCAATTAGCGCATGGACTGAGAACATAGAATTCCAACTAAAGACGCAGAAAATACCTTTGGATGACTGGGCAATGATCTACATGAGAAACCTCAGTGGGGAGCCGTTAAAAGTAATAGAATCCATACCTACAGAGCTAAGGAACAATTATCAGTACATTACACGATAGGATAATGCAACACTTTCTTTTAGACGCCACGGGGTACCAAATTCAGTTCTCCCAAATTAAGCCAAAAGCAACTGAAACCTTTTTAGACTACATCTCTAACGTGCAGAGCACATTTAAAAAGTGGACTAGAGCGGCGAAAGTGGGTAACAACTATGAAAAATTAGAAGATCTTATGGTAATGGACAAAGTGATATCTACCGTTCCTACCCCTTTTGCGAAGTTTCTACAACAGTCAGATATTGAATCCATTCAGCAATTAGAGAAACGGGGGTCAGCATATTTTTCATCTAATCGGGACATATTTAAATCTACAACACATGATACAGAAATCACTGCTTTTGCAAACAAAGTACCTGATAGATCTTACAATCAGAAAGATTACCGTAAGAAGGACAAACCATATCAGAAGCCACCTCAATGTGGATATTGTAGTCTTTTTCATCCTAGCTACTCTATGTGTGATAAGAACCCTGCATATCCGTCACACTTAGAAGCAGTGTTAAAGAAGCAAGAAAGCAGAAGATCATCATTTAAACGTGCTGTTAAATGTTACTTTTGTTCCAGTTATGGCCACTATAGCAATAAATGTATTGGTAGACAACGAATGAAGGCAAATAATGCAGCACTCATCGATACATCATCAGACGATGAGAGTGACATTGATCCGGAACTTGTGAATGTGTTGCCAACGAGTGAATGAGACAGTGTAGCATTATTAACAGACATATTAGACTTTAAGAAATGTGACGTATGCCACCAGTTTCATGCGGATGGTAAATTGAAATGTGGGCACGTAATACCATGTTCAAATGAAGATGCTAACGCAGCGAGTGCCTCCAGAGGTAAACTTAAGTTCTACGATGCACTGGTCAATGATCAACCATGCCAATGTTTAATTGATAGCGGGAGCACTCTACTGGGTTTAAGGAAAGAACTTGCTAGACCAGAAGATTATACGGGTGAATTTGTCAAATGCCGTACTTTCTCTGGAACCATTGAGAAATACCCACTGGCAAAAGCGCATATCAATACCCCGTTCCTTACCGGCACATTTACTTGCGCAATCCTGCAAGATCCATGCACGGATCTCATTTTAGGATGCCTAGATTCATTGAAACAATGTACAGACGACGACATAAGAGCCTGGAAACATACACACATGGCTAACGCTGTAACAAGGTCAGATACACAAACAAACTATACTGACTTACAAAATGAAATGCTACAGCTATTAACACCAAGTGGTGCAGATACCAACACTACTCGACAGAAATTTATCGAGGCACAAAGCACCGACCAAACAATCGCACCTTATTTTAAATTGTTGGGTGAGCGAGCGAAAGTGACTAAAAATGCATCTTGGTACTTTAGAAAATTTAACGGAATTCTCATGCGTTATTACACAAATAATAACCATGAAATTCAGCAGACGGTGTTACCTGTAACATACCGACAAAATGTGCTAAAGATCGCACATGAGTCACCGTTTGCTGGACATTTGGCCTATGATAAAACGCGAGCCAGAGTTTTGTCACACTTTTACTGGCCTAAATTCTGTTCTGACATAAAATTTTTCTGTCGTTCGTGTACTATTTGTCAACATCTTGTACGAAAGGGAAAGCATGTGACGGCCGAAGTTCAACGGTCATTATTAGCATCTAGACCATTTGAGTGTGTAGCGGTCGATATTGTTGGACCCCTAAATCAGGTGTCAAGCAAAGGAAACCGATATATACTTACTCTCGTGGATCTATGCACCAGGTGGATCGAAGCTATTCCACTGAAATACATCACCTCCAAAGATGTGGCAAATGTATTTTTGCACCTATTTTCTCGCTTTGGCTTCCCACGATCTATCTTATCAGATCGGGGAACGCAGTTTATTTCGGCTGCTACGCAAGCCTTAACAAAATTGTTAGGAGTAGAGCAGCATTTCTGTACCCCGTACCACCCAATGAGCAACGGGATCATAGAAAAAATTAACGGGGATCTCAAACACATGCTGGCTAAAGTAACAGCGGAGAACCCATCTGATTGGGACACACTATTGCCAGCAGTGCTATTTGCCCATAGAGAAATTCCGCACTCGAGTACGGGTTTCTCACCTTTTGAGTTAGTTTATGGGGCGAACCCTCGAGGACCCCTAACCATTTACCATCAGCTAATTACTAGCTTACCAGACAATCCAACAGCAGTAACACCGTATGAGATGGTAACGGAGACACGCGATAGAATAATGAAAGCGTGTGTAATAGCCAAGGCATCTTTGGAGAGGAAAGGACAGATGTACCGCGACTATGCAAATAAGGGTGCTAAAACTATTCACCTTGAACCAAATCAGAAGGTTTTGCTTCTACTACCTGATAAACGTAATTTGTTACTAACATCTTGGCAAGGGCCATTCAACGTTGAACGTAAAATATCAGATGTGGATTATGAAATATCGATAAAAGGACAATTAAAGATATTTCATATCAACATGCTGAAACCATACTTCTCACGACAAGAACAACAGACAGACGAACAAAATGCACCAACACCAAGTAATCGGACGACAGACGTACACAACACAACTTCACTAGGTAGGGCGACACACGACAGCGACAACGCAAACACACTTAGCCAGGTAACAGCACACACAGCTAGTACCACAACAGTATTGAACGAGACAGACGAAGACGAGATGGAATTACCAGTCCCTACTGTAGACACGACTGCGACCATTGACAGCATAAAGATAGAAACTAAACTTACAGACGACCAACGACGACAAATAATAGAGCTAGTGACGGAATACAGAGACATATTCTCCGACATCCCAGGAAAGACAGACAGAATAGAACATTCTATCATTCTGACTGACAACACACCAATCAAGTGTCGACCTTATTCTATCCCTCTAAACTATAGGTCGAACCTCGACAAAGAACTACTATCTCTCGAGTCGAGCGGAATTATTCAGAAATCTCAGTCAGAGTATTCTTTCCCTATTGTCCTTGTCGCCAAAAAGGACTCAACTATTCGACTCTGCGTCGATTATCGCCGTTTAAACAAAATAACCAAAATTGATGCTGAACCAATCCCAGCATGCGAGGATTTGATCTTGGACATGTCTACATCTCGCATATTTAGTAAGCTTGACCTCACGAAAGGTTATTGGCAAGTCCCGATGGAAAGTAAATTCGATTCATTTAACAGCTTTCTCCACTCCTTTAGGTCTATATGAGTGGCGCTTTCTTCCTTTTGGCCTTCGTAACGCTCCAGCAACTTTCGTCCGTCTAACTAGGGATCTTCTCCATGGGATGACCAATATTTCTACATATATAGACGACATATGTATCCATACGGAAGACTGGACAACACACCTACTGAAACTACGACAAGTCTTCGACAGGTTGCGAGTATTCGGGCTTACAGTGAAGCCGACCAAAGTAGAGTTGGGCATGGAACAAATTGACTTCCTAGGTCATACGATCTGAATGAATGCAGATGGAAAGTTGGAGGACATCAAAAAAGAAATGGAGAGAGAGAAGATTAACATATTAGGAATATCGGAAACGAGATGGAGAGGAGCAGGGATAAGGACAGGAGAGGATTGTAAGATTATTTACTCGGGGGGAGAAGAACAGCAAAGAGGTGTAGCCATTATATTAGATAAGCAAACATCAAATTCTGCCAAAGGATATTGGGCTGTGTCAGACAGAGTTCTATTAGTAAAATTAAACGGAAGACCTTTTAAAATAAATGTAATTCAAGTATATGCCCCAACAAGTGAAAGCAGTGAAGAAAGTATAGAGGAATTTTATAATGACATGGAGTCTGCTTTGAAGAACTGTAAAAAATCAGAAATAAATATCATAATGGGTGATTTCAACGCAAAAATAGGAAAGCAAAGCGATGGATGCAGTGTAGGCAACCATGGTTTGGGAGAGAGAAATGAAAGAGGTTACAGACTTGTAGAATGGGCAAAAGAACAAGAAATGGTTGTAGGAAACACCTGGTTTAAACAACATCCTAGAAGATTATGGACATGGAGGAGTCCAGACAGCAGGATTTAAAACCAGATAGATTACATCCTGATAAGCAAAAGGTTTAGAAATGCATTAACAGTTGTAAAAACAGTTCCAAATGCAGACTGTTACAGTGATTACAGATTAATTACTGGCACATTGAGGGTAAAGTTAAAGAAAGACAAGTATACAGCAGGAAACCCTAAATATGACTTGTGCAAATTGAAAACTGACAAAGAAATACAAGATAATTTGAACATAGAAGTAAAGAACAAATTTGATTTATTGTCTGATCTAGAGATCCTATTTCAAGATGTAGTTGATCAATGGGAAATGCTGAAGAATTCAATCAGTTGTGCAGCAGAAAAAACTATTCGAAAAGTAAAGAAAGTGGGCCGTAAGACATGGATGACTGAAGAAATTTTACAACTAATGGAAACAAGGAGACAGAACAAAAATAATCCTGCCAAATATGAAGAAATTCACAGAAAAGTCAGAACCTTATGTAAGGAGGCTAAAGAAACATGGCTTGAGAAAAATTGCAGAGAAATTGAAAAACAACACAACAGTAAAAATGCGAAACTAATGCACAAAAGAATTCAGGAGATTACTAATCAAAGAACACGTACATCAGCAGGCTGCCTAAAGACAAAAGATGGAAGAGTCATAATAGAAAAAGATCAGATTTTGCATGTATGGTCAGATTACGTGAAAAATCTTTATGACGATAACAGAGACGAACAATATATTGTTCAAAATAACAATGAAGGGCCAGCAATTTTGAAGATGGAGGTTCAGAATGCTCTTAATCATATGAAATCTGGCAAGACCCCCGGTCCAGACAGCGTCACAACAGAAATGATTAATGCTTTAGAAGAATATGGAATAGATAAAGTTACCAGTCTGCTTAATACAATATATGATACTGGAAATATACCTCATGAGTTATGTAATTCTGTATTTATTGCAATCCCAAAGAAATCAGGAGCCTTGGAATGTGATCAACATCGAACAATTAGTATAATGAGTCACATCACAAAGATTTTGCTAAGAATTATCATGCAAAGAGTTAGGAGGAAAATACAACCTGAAATAGGAGAAGAACAATGTGGGTTTGTAGTAGGCAAGGGTACAGTAAATGCTGTGTATATACTGAGAACCGTAATCGAACGTTCTATAGAAGTAAACAAAGATCTACACCTTTGCTTTATTGACTACACAAAGGCTTTTGATAAAGTGAGACATGTCAACATGATAAGGATGCTTGAAGATCTACAAATTGATGGGAAAGACCTTAGACTTGTAAAAAACATATATTGGAAACAACAAGCTGCCATAAGAGTTGATAATGAAGTAAGCTGTTTTCCCTGTACAGTGAAAGTATTTTCAGAAATATTGAAAATATGGAAGGAATCAACATTGGGGGACGATGCATCAATAACATTAGATATGCAGATGATACAGTCTTGATTGCAGACAATGAACAGGATCTGCAAAATTTAGTAGATGCGGTTGTTACACACAGTGAACAACAAGGGTTAGAATTAAATTGTAAAAAGACACAGATTATGGTCGTCACTAGGAAGAACGAAATACCACAGTGTAATATACAAGTAAATGGGAATATTCTTCAACAAGTGAAGAGGTACAATTATCTCGGAACAGTAATAACATCTGATGGGAGATGCCTTGAAGAGATTAGAACAAGGAATCGCCATGGCAAAAGTAGCCTTTAGCAAGATGAAAAACATACTGACCAATAAAAAGATGTCAATTGAAACTGAGAAAAAGAGTGTTGAGATGCTACATAGAACCTGTACTTTTATATGGATGTGAAGCTTGGACAATGAGCAGCTCAGGCTGAAAAACATCTGATGGCTGTAGAAATGTGGTTTCTGAGGAAAATGCAAAGAATACCATGGACAGCCAGAAAGACCAATGAAAAAGTCCTTCAAGAAACAAATGAAGATCGTAAACTGATCAGAGACATTAGACGTAGACAGTCACAATTTTTTGGGCATGTTATGAGAAGAAATGATTTGGAGAACTTGGTGACAACTGGTAAGATCCAGGGGAACAGACCAAGGGGAAGACCTAGAAACAAGTATCTGGATGGCTTGGCCTTGTGGCATGGTCGAGACAGAAACACGGAACTGATCCACGACTCTGTTGATCGAGTGAGATGGCAGAACATGACCGCCCACGCTTACCGGCATGGCACATGATGGATGGATGGACCATCTGCAGGGGCCAATTAAGAACAGATGACAGAATCGTCACCAAGATTCTGAATTTGACAATGCCAACGACCAAGAAACAGGTCCGAAGTTTACTGGGTCTGGTAAACTACTATAGTAAATTTATTCCAAATCTGGCGGAAATCACCAGTGTTTTTTCTAACATCTTAAAAGCTTCGGCTAAATTATCTGTACAAGATGCAGGATTAATTAGCGCGTTATCAAAACTGAAATACCTTTTTAGTGTTCCACCTATCCTTCGTATGCCTAATCCAAAACTTACCTATTTTTTACGCACAGATGCGAGTGCCATCTCCATATCTGTAATACTAGGACAGTTCTACGAAGGGAAGTTTCACCCAGTAATGTGCGTAAGTCAGAAAATTAGCCCTGCTGAATCGAGATACTCAGCATCAGAATTGGAGGGCCTCAGTTTGATCTATTGTGTTAAGAAATTTCATAGATTTTTGGCAGGAGAACAGTTTGTGATCGAAACCGATAATTCTCCGTTGTCGGTGATGCAGTCTGGAATTCCCCACAATAACAGAGTCTACAGGTGGGCTTTGATTCTCCAAAATTACACATTTACCATCCAGCACTTAAAGGGAAGATTGAACACTGTTGCAGACATTTTGAGTCGACCGTCAACCATTGAAATACCCAATTGGCAGGAAGGGATCGACCACAGATCACCAGAAACAGTGACACTGTAAATGTTAGGTAACTCAGTGCCGTATGTGGTGATTAAGATACACTGTAAGTGTGTAATCATCGCCAAACATGTAAACTGTGTGAAAGTAACAGTGCTATGAAAAGTGTAATGAACAGACGCAGAAGTAACATGCGCTGACACACACATAAGCTATATTAACGTTGAAGTGTTAGCTATGAACCTACATAAGTTAGTAGGGAACTATATTTATACACTATCCATGAAGGAGAGCATAGAAGACTTTGCCGAAATGAACTATGTTATAATAGTCTACAAAGAACATTGCTCCATCTTCACACCGGAAAGGAGGACTTCAGTTAGTGTAATTAGATATAGAAATGTAACTGTGATATATATATATTATTATTTTATTAACAGTACACATAACTTCATTTTTCTATGAATAATTGAATTGCAAAATGTTCAAATGCATATATAACTTTATTTATATTATGTGGTAGTTAGAAATCACCATCACTTAGTTAAGAAACCATTTAATATAACACAAATGATAGAAATACAATTGTTAGATATGACATTAGTTTATCACCGCATAATCATAATCATTTATAAGTTCATTTAACTAAAATATCATTTCGAAACTAACCCAACCATTTAGGAAATAACATCATCTTATTTACAAATAAAATTTTAAGGTAGTTAACTCCATTCTCTTAAATGAAATTAATTAGTTAGATTATTTCCCTTGGGATAATTTAGGACAGCACACCAAATCATATTAGTTACTATTACAGGATCGGTAACAAACCATCCTCATAACCTTGTATATTTTGTATAGACTTGACACGTGCAAACAGAACGCACAGTCATTTGGCATGAATACTGTTATAATTCAGCCAATCATTTATTGTAAACATGTAATGTTCATTTATTTGATGCTATGAAACATATTTTAATGACGAGTGAATGTTTGAGCAAAAGGAGAGTATGAAAGCGAGTGAAAGATGTATGAAAGAAGTATAAATGAGAGGAGACAATGTGAAAATTAGTAAACATGGAAAGCAAGTGAGAGAGAAAGGTAGCGGCAAATTTTTTCACCGCTGGAAACGTCTTATTTTGACTTGTCTGTGTCATCTGTGTAACCAATGTGTTGTCAAGTTTTATGTGTGTTACTGCCATACTTTAATAGAGTAGATAGGGAATGTACTTTGAGCTTCTTAAAGGGGAGTTGTGGTCATAAATAAGAATAACAAACATTTGTAACCACAATAAACTGATTTGCGGCGCTCGAAGGAACACACACATTTAATACACTAACGCGTACACATTTTAGCAAGTTAAGTACACTGTAGTTTATTAGAAAACACGCAAACAAACAGGAAAACAAACACATAAAAGTTGCACACACTATTTGTTTCAAAGAACAACAACTTAAATTCAGGGGACACAATAACTTCTTAAAGACCTTAATGTAACATTGAAAATAGCTTTTCACAAGCGGAAGCGAGAAGGTGAAAAGTAGAACTGTGTGTATATGAGTTGGAGGGGATATTAATGGGAACATGAACATTTTATGCTCATGTGTTGCACTCATAACAGAGTCAACTTGTATTTGGGTTGTCATTTTGGGCAATATGAGGACAGGTCGAGACAGAAGTCAATGGATGAAAGTCAAAAGACATAGGGTCAAATGACGGAAGCCAGGACATAAGTCATAAGACAATGGATCCGGTTCAAAACAATTCTCAAAGATATCTATAGAACCAACTATACTGATACAGGGGCTACTTAATTAGCCGAGTGAGAAGATAGAACAGTGTGAGTAAAGGAAGAAGAGAGTTGTTCTATCCCCAAACGAGAGATTTATAACTTATTGGATATCTGACAAAATTCGACATCCAATTTTTCTTTGTGACCATACGTGTTACAAACATGAGTTAAAGGGAAGTAACACTTCACAGAGAGGAGGGGAGCCTGTCAGAATCTCCAATAAGGCTTTAGAGAGTTAATAAGAGTTAACACAAGTCTAGTAGGGAGACACCAGACAGGAGAGACACCAGCGCTATAAATAGCTTCACAAGGGGACACATTGGTGTCAACCAAGGGGCAATAAGGACAAGTGAGCGAGGGCTTCCCCAAGCCATTGGGAAGCTTGGCCTGCGTGAAGTGCCCGGTTACTCAAGCTCACGAGCCAGCATGCTTGGGACTCCATGCACGCAAGACTAGCTACTGCACGGAGGGGACAGTGTCCGCGCTTGACCACGCAATGTGTAGCGTGTGGGGAGACCCGACTGGAGACGATAGAGAGTAGACGTGTTCTTGACAAATGCTATAAGTTTCTAGGCAATAGTTAAATATTAGGCTGTAGATTTAGATTGTGATTACTAGCATCATTTCTCACCACTTCATTGCATTCATGTTGTTTAATGTTAATGAAGCATACCGCTCGCAGAGCTATTAAATTGCCAGCTCTAAATAAATTGCATTCCTTTTGCAAATGACACGAGTTGTTATTTCGTGCGGTGCAAAAGTAGGGGAGTCCTGAAAGACCTGTAGCAAGCAAGTTGCTGACAGGCAGGGGGGGGGGGGGGGGGGGGGGGGGGGGGGGGGGGAACATATTTTTAATGTATTTTATAAACATGTAACATGAATGTCTCCTTTAATTATGCCTCCTCAAATTGGCTTGCTAATGCAAGTAGCCTACATATATGCTATAAAAAGAAACTGATGAACCCATACTCTTCTGAAAGGTGAAAGGATGGCAGGTAAATGAAAACAAGGCACACAATTCTATGCAGCCAGTTTGGGAGGACTGATAAAACAATGGGATAAGTGCATCAATGTTGGTGGCAATTATGTTGAGAAACAAAGGGGCAATGTACGTATACAAATAAACTGGCTTCAAGTGGTTATCATAGTTAGTTATTTTTCTACAGCCATTTGTGACTTACTTATAAACTTACCCTCGCAGATAACCTCAAAGAACCTCAAGCCTTAACCTAAGGTTTGTCAACAGATGGTAATCACCTGAAAACTCAGTGCCATCATTAATGTTGACCTATATGGCAGCCAAGAAATCCAGTCATGAAATATTTGCCATGTGATGAAGATTGCATGAAAACACCATCTACCAGTGATGTCCTCAGTAACAACCAGTGATTACTGGAAGTAACATTGTGTCTTAATTTTACTTTGTACCATATAATGACTGACAACTCACTCATTTGGGAGGATAACCACCCTGTAGCACTCCAGAAAAATATGATTTTTGTAAATGTACATTACCAAAGAGCTAAGAAACTAAAATTCGAATTTGGTGAAGAACAGTATGGACTTGTGGAAGGAAAGGGTAAAAACTATGCAATATATACATTACAAACAGTAATAGAAAGATAATATATTTGTGCTTCATAGATAATACTAAGGTATTTGATAAAGTAAAACATGATGAATTAATTAAAATGTTGGAAGATAACACAGATGTGAAAGCTCTCAGAATAATAAAAAATGTTTACTGGAACCAAGTAGCAGAAATTAAAATGGAAGATAAAGAGGGCTATCAGGAACAAATAAAACCAGGACTATGACAGGGATGTGTTTTGTCACCAGATCTCTGCTCCGACTATAGCAAAGTAATAATGAGAGAGATCAAAGAGAAGCCAGGAATACTAATCGGAGGTTATATTATAAACAATATACGCTATGCAGATGACTGTCACAGACTCACATAGGGACGGTACAAATATAAACGTAAGGGATACTGGCGAAGGGAGAGTAATCCAGCTAAAGGGAAAGAACCGAGTCACTCGAAGACTTGAATAATCCAGAGCCTTCTCGAAGGACCGGTCAGTGTGTCCACAGCCCCGTGGACACTGATGGGGCCCGCCGATTGCGGGGTCCACGAGAAACTCAGGGAGAGTTGCCACCCGTGTCGGATTGCGACACGTGTGGAACAGTCAGACAGGGACTGGACATCGAGGAAGCAACAGTGCTTACCTTAAGGGGACTTGATAGTAGACCCAATTGTATTAAGGGGTCTTAGACATATGTGTAGATAGCTGCTAGAGTTATTGTGTTAACCATGTTCATTATAAACAACTCCTGTGATATGCCATGTACTGAATGCTGGCGTGTGAAAACTCGCTTCGCCAGCGTACTGTAATATACATGTAATTAAATGATGCTAAATTGTATCTAACGGAGTTTGTTGCCTGTATGAGCCCGAGTTTCAATCCCCTAGAGATCTAGGACGGTGACAGGCAATAGTCAGGGTGTGCAAAAATTGGTTATTTCCCTTGAATGTTTACCTTCAAATTTATATAAGTAGATATATTCGGTTATAATATTAGCATATACATAACAAAATCAATGCATAGAAAGATGTTACATCAATGAATGAGGATGAGGAATACCGCTTAGGGATGTAATGTGCAGATTGAAATCGATTTTTTCTAACCCACCAGTATTAAGATTACCAAACATAGATATACCTTTTATTTTGACCACAGATGCCAGTGCTATCGCAATTGGAGGTTGCCTGATGCAAGAATATCAAGGCGTGCGACATCCGATACTCTACGTAAGCCGCAAGCTGAGGAAGGCAGAGATCCATTACTCAACAATTGAGTTGGAGGCATTAAGCCTACTCTTTTGCATGCGTCGATTATCTAAGTTCCTCTTAGGTTCGCATTTTGTTGTCTTAACCGATAGTTCGCCACTGCTGGTATTTAAGCAAGGTGTGCCAAAGAACCATCGTTTACAAAGATGGTGTCTTCTTCTTCAAGATTTCGACTTTGAAATCCGCCATATTAAGGGCACTGATAACATTCTTGCTGACTTTTTATCACGGCAAGCAAATGCACCAGCAGATGAACACTAGGCACATTAATTAGTCGCCATATAAGAAGCTGTGATATTTTAGTCTGTTGCATAGAACAGTGTACCTCTACATCTGCTAGAGAACTTTCATTCAGAAGTATCAACGCCCAACTGAATAGGTTACGTATAACACCCACGAACATAGCACTGGGAGAACCCTATATTACCAATTGCTAATGTGATAAAAACAATCCAAGCAATATATGTCTGTGAAAGGATTCCAACCAGTGAACTAACATTCATTTGTAAAGATGAAGAACACTGCATACTCGCTATTGCTAAGAAACTTCGCAATCAGCCGAAAGAGGACTGCGCCGATTACAACATGCAAAGAATTGCTATATTAACTGTTAACATTCATGGCACTACACACGGACAACAGGAGGACAACACACGTCATCGTTGGATTCAGTTAGTTAGTTAATTAGTTATTTATCACTTAATATGTATTGAACTGTTGTTTAATTATGTATATAAAATATGTCAACCTCTCACTTATATATTTTCTATCATAATATTACCGATATTTCCACTCATACGTGAAATATTCGTGCTATACAAGTTTTTTCCATTTAAATTATAAACCATTTTTTGAGTACACGTACAAAAAGTACTTGTTACCTTAAAGGGAACATACCACCTAATCCATTTTTTCTAAGGGCAATAAGTCTTACCTCAACTTTATTTATATATTTTAACAAAATACTATTTTGGATGAAAGTTGTATGAATGGCAGAGTGAAAGAATTAAATGAGAGAACGGTATACTGAGCGGACAAATTGTACGCAAAACGTATTTATTTTAATTTGTCTGCGTCTTTCATGTAAAAATGTATTACCTGTCTAATTGTTAATACATGTTTAGGAGTTAATACACTACATCTAAGCACCACTGCTTGGAATACCCGATCATGCATTACACATTGGGGTAATTCATGACAAGGGATATCCCAACTCGTGACGCTTGGAGATAAACCACACAATGAACACACACTCTATACAGACTTAAAACTGAACACGAACAATTAAAGTGCAGTCACTTTATTAGAAACAGCAACATATCAATCAATACACGAACAAACCAACAGGAACACGTAGTCAGATGTGATAGAAATACAGCATAGCTACATATTCAGCATTATACAACATACGGGAGTAAAAATGTATCGAAATACACACACAGAACAAGATGTTGCAGGTGTACTTAAATAGCCAAGACATTTGTCTTGTTAGAACTCTCTTACACAGAGTTTTAATATCTTGGTATCACGGATACTTGAGAAGGGCGCGGTTGTAAAAACAACTGGAAAACGTCACGTAACTTCGGTCAGATAAGCATGTTTAAGGACATAGAAGAGAGAAACCTCTTCAGCAATCATCTTAAAGTGCGGTATGGGAGAATACATGAGTTGGTGATGCAGATATGTCAGTTACCAAGTTACTATCCACAAAACTACAAACACCGACTTTATGTGACCCTGTGACAGAATTAGTACAGAACTAATTTACCATATAAGAACCCATCAAAGCAGGGGGAGAGGGGGACTCCTGTCACAGACTCACATAGGGACGGTACAAATATAAACGTAAGGGATACTGGCGAAGGGAGAGTAATCCAGCTAAAGGGAAAGAACCGAGTCACTCGAAGGCTTGAATAATCCAGAGCCTTCTCGAAGGACCGGTCAGTGTGTCCACAGCCCCGTGGACACTGATGGGGCCCGCCGATTGCGGGGTCCACGAGAAACTCAGGGAGAGTTGCCACCCGTGTCGGATTGCGACACGTGTGGAACAGTCAGACAGGGACTGGACATCGAGGAAGCAACAGCGCTTACCTTAAGGGGACTTGATAGTAGACCCAATTGTATTAAGGGGTCTTAGACATATGTGTAGATAGCTGCTAGAGTTATTGTGTTAACCATGTTCATTATAAACAACTCCTGTGATATGCCATGTACTGAATGCTGGCGTGTGAAAACTCGCTTCGCCAGCGTACTGTAATATACATGTAATTAAATTATGCTAAATTGTATCTAACGGAGTTTGTTGCCTGTATGAGCCCGAGTTTCAATCCCCTGGAGATCTAGGACGGTGACAATGACACAGTATTGTTGGTGGATAATGCAAAAGATCTACAACAATTGTTAGACACTGCAGTAACGGAGAGTGCAAAGAAAGGACTCTCCTTGAATATCAAGTAAAAGATGTAAAAAGGTGATATCAAAGAAAAATGTGACACCAAAATGTAAAATGGAAATAGAAGGGAAAATTCTTAACTAAGTGGATAATTTTAAATACCTAGGAGCATTTGTAACATCAGATGGAAGGTGCACAAAAGAGATTAAAAGCAGAATATGGCAAGCAAAAGCTGCATTTCAGAAAATGAAAAGTATCTTATGCAATAAGTCACTATCATTGAATGTAAGAAAGAGACTGCTGAAGTGCTACATAGAACCTGTTTTGCTGTATGGCAGTGCATCTTGGAATATAAATGAACAAATTAAGAAGAACTTGGAAGCAACAGAGATGTGGTTCCTAAGACGAATGTTGCGAATTCCTTGGACTGCCAGAGTAACTAACGATGATTGTCTTAAAGAGGCTAATTAAACTAGAAAATTATATACAACAATAAGAAAGAGACAAACGCCTTTCATTGGTCATGTGATGAGAAGAAAGGCACTGGAGAACATCATGACGATTGGAAAGATCAGGGGAAGAGAGGCAGAGGCAGACCAAGAGAAATAATGCTGGATGGATTAAAATAGTGGCATGGAGGAATATCAGCAGCAGAATTGATCCAGGACACCTATGCCAGCTGGCATAGCACTTGATGTGTATAAGCAGGACATGATTGATACAGTACTGATATGGCACCTTGAGAACAAGTCACCGCTGGTCACGTTGCATGGAGAGCAAAGATCAGAAATGGAATAAAGACAAAGGAGAAAATTATTGCAGATAGGTCACACACTGACCACGTGAAACGTAAGATGGTGCGTGATGGTGGAAATGACCATGATTTCACATGCAGCCATTGTGGCCGAATATTTACAGCACGATTTGGTCTGATTAGTCACATTCGCTACTGCAATGGGTTTTAGCTGTTACGCTTTTTTGAAGCACAATGTAACTAACCGTCGACTGTGAAGATGGCAAACTGCCAGTCAGTCAGTCATTTGGATTCTGTTGCTGTACATATGTCTCCATCCAACCTGTATGACACTAAATTTATATCATCATGATCATCAAGTGCCCTGCCAGCTGGCGTAGGCATTCATGGCTCTCCACAGATCTCGGTCATTGGTTTTCTGGATCAACTCCGCTGATGATATTCCTTCATGCCACCGTCTCAATCCATCCAGCATCATTTCTCTTGGCCTGCCTCTGCCTCTCTTCCCCTCGATCTTTCCAGTTGTCATGATGTTCTCCAATGCCTCTCTTCTCATCATATGACCGAAGAAAGATGTTTGTCTCTTTCTTGTTGTTGTATATAATGTTCTAGTTTCATTAGCCTGTTTCAGGCAGTCGTTGTTAGTTACTCTGGCAGTCCAAGGAATTCGCAACATTCGTCTCAGGAACCACATCTCTGTTGCTTCTAAATTCTTCTTAATTTGTTCATTTACATTCCAAGATTCACTGCCATACAGCAAAACTGGTTCTACATAGCATTTCAGCACTCTATACCTTACATTCAGTGATAGTGACTTATTGCATAAGATACTCTTCATTTTCTGAAATGTGGATTTTGCTTGCCCTAAATTTATATGCTTTGTTTATATTATCTTTAATTTAACTTTAATAGCCAACCTTCTTCAATATTCAGCTCTTGAATTATGGATTCATTTGTTCTTTTCTTTATCCAAGATATTCTTAGAACTCATCTACAACATTTATATTCAAAGGCATTTATGTGCTGTTCAGCTTGCATTGGATGGTTTAAATGCATATGTAGATACTGGTCTGTACAAGACTGTTGTTCCTGATTTTTCTGCAAATATTTCAAAACTCTCAAGATGAACCAAGAACTAGCAAACTTTGCACTAGTGATAAGACTAATTTTTTCTGTTTTCAGTTTCCTATTAGATGTGCATGTTTGTGTGAGACAGCTTGAAGATGGAATAGAGAGAAAAAGCAGCGGCTGCAGCAGGATATAACAATATGAAATGGAAACAAATAGGTATTTTAAACTCCTGCGAGAAAAAACGAACTAAACATCAGCAAACGTTGCACATACCTTACAAGGAGATCCACGTGTCGCGAAATACAGGTGAAAAATCCGAAATCAGAAGCACTCAATAAATATAAAAATGAATAATAAAATAAGATAAAATACACACGAACGCATACAATACGATACACAGACGTTTCGATTCTCAGAATCTTTGTCAATGACAACACAGCTAACAACGAGATACAGCAAACGAAAGACCACAATACACTAACACATGATCTATAACTTAGCCATGTGAGGCCGAAAAGGTGACTTGGCCAGCTGCGGAGGCGCTGGTAAAAATGGGTTGCCAAAAAGGATTTGAGTAGCCAAACATATGTGAACAGTCTGCTATGAAAATATAGGAAAGTGAGGACAATTGAGTCTAGAAATGGGGGGGGGGGGGGGGGGGGGGGGGGACGGACGGACGACAGCATAGTAATAGATGGTGTGAATAATTGGGGAAGATGCCACAGTTATACTGTAGCGTCCACAACCGTATTAATTCTGGCTGGGTGGATGCATCCCAGATTGTTGATTAGCTGGCATTCAATTTTAAGTCTGACGCAGCTATTGGAGAAGCAGGGTTTTAATGCGGTGACACATGCATCGTCGGCTCCATTATGGTTGGAGGAATTGAAATGGTTGGGGACAGGTTTGTCAGCGCCCTGATTTTCGTTTGCTGTATCTCGTTGTTAGCTGTGTTGTCATTGACAAAGATTCTGAGAATCGAAACGTCTGTGTGTCATATTGTATGCGTTCGTGTGTATTTTATCTTATTTTATTATTCATTTTTATATTTATTGAGTGCTTCTGATTTCGGATTTTTCACCTGTATTTCACGACATGTGGATCTCCTTGTAAGGTATGTGCAACGTTTGCTGATGTTTAGTTCGTTTTTTCTCGCAGGAGTTTAAAATACCTATTTGTTTCCATTTCATATTGAAGATGGAAACAGATAGCTTTCCAAAACATCATTATATTTACTTGTTTTGTGATTGCATAGGTCAGCATATTTTATAAATGTAGTGGAACAGAGCCTTCATACCTAATCAAAGGTCTCTATTCATATGTCCTTTGTTTGTCCATCAAGAATGATGATGACCATTCATTTCATCCAGTGGTGTTGAAAGTATGGAGCCGTGAGTTCTAAGATGGCTGATGAGGCCTATGTTTTTTGACAATGTGGGCAAAGAATGCTTGACATTCCAGGAGGAGGATCTCCTGCAGTGGTTTTTCTGTCCAGCTTTTTCTTCACAGCTCTTGCAGTCCTGGTTGCTTCACAAGTGACTGCACCCTTATGTAATGATGTACGCAACGAATTATGGTCTTTAGCAGCAGTCTCCCAGGTGTCAAGATGAATTCCAAAAGCTTTCAGTGAGATTTTCAGAGTGTCTTTAAAGCGATTCCTCTGGCCGCCTTGGCAACATTTACGCAGCTCGCCGTAAAAAATTTGTTTAGGGAGTCTGTGATCTGGCATACGAGTTAAGTGACCAGCCCAGCGAATCTGATTTTTCTTTAGTAGAGTGTGGATGCTGGGCATGGACGCTCTTTCCAGAACTTCAATGTCTGTGATCTTGTCTTGCCATTTAATATTCAATAGCTTTCTAAGGCAGACTGTGTGGAAGTGGTTTAACTTCCTAGCACGTCGCTGATAAACAGTCCATGTTTCACAAGCATATAGCAGTGTGGATAATACAACTGCTTCATAGACTTTCAGCTTTGTTTGCAGGCTTAGTTCATTTCTGTCCACAGAATAGTAAACACCACAATTCAATTTGCACCTAGCGTTTGTAAGCCAGGCAAGGTTTTAGAGATGGTTATTACGGGCAAACTGTAAGAACATCTAGAAAATTGCAGACTGCTGCCAAGAGGACTGGGAAAAGATCAGGAAAAGAAGCTTGGGCAAATGCTGCAACTCTGACTTATGATGTATATGAAGGATTTCGGAGTAAGCACAAAACTATACCATGGTAGTGGCTTTGGATCTAGAGAATGCAAACAACGAGGTGTGACGAGGGGATCTGGCTGACGCTCGACGCTCAGAGGAAAGGCGAGACGGACATATAATCAGATTGCTACTGGAACTATTAGTGTTGGAACTCTTCGCTGGCTGCTGACGATGGGGACAGAGCGCTTATGGGAATGTCCCGAATGCTGTGATGTCAGTTCCTAAATCAATCAATCAATCAATCAGAATGCATACAACAAGGTTAAGTATGAATTTTTGATGTATGTGCTTATGAACATGAACGTCTGTCCCTGGACTGTCAACTGGATTGTGGCAGTTCTATACAAATGTCAGGTCACTCTATGCATGGGTTCATAATGCTCCAAATCTTGCACTATTGCACTAGGGCTACCACATGGATGTCATTTTGCTTTTGCCTTTCGATGCTTACACAAGTCGGATTTTGATTATAGAAACAGCGATTAAACATATTTTCACAATTGTAAACTATGGATAGACTCAGTGAATAGTGCAGGAAAACATGTACCATCATCACCCTGACAAATAAGCTATGTTATGGTGTTCTTAAAACAAAAACAATTGTTATGGATCACGTCCCGAACACCACTATAAATGGCAACCAATAAACAGAGAAAATACAATATTTCAGAATAACATTTTGGGGTGGAGGTTGTAATTGCAGTGTCCCAATGGTTTGCGAATAGTACAGAATGACATGCTGTGTTTCTGAAAGACTAGCAAAGTATACTACATAAAATAGAAACTGCTTTCCTCCACATGAAGTGACATGCATCGCTTGAAAAGATGAAGGTCAAGAGCATATCATTTATTTTCTGTTCATGGCAGATGTTTGTGCAAGGAAATGAATAGGCTGATAAAATGGCTGCAAGATTATGACAAGACTGTACTAGACAATTCTCTGGGATCAAGTAGAAAATGCAGCAAACCAAAGGTCCCACATCTGAAGAGGCTGATTCAATGGGGAATGAACAGAGGGTCTGAACTCATTGAGGAAAATGCAAATAGATGTTCATTCAGTCTGCCACTGGTACCTTCAGCATGAGGACTTTTCGCTGGGTATTAAAAATTGGAAAAGAGCAAGTGTGGGAATATCCCAAGTGCAATGATGTTAATTCTTGATTTTCCATCTCTAAGTTAGATGTTTAATCATAATATACTCTTGAAAACTGTTACAATTTCAGTTATCCTATTATAATAATAAGTGTACAAGTAATGAGAACAACATGTTTTTAATTTAAAAATTGAAAAGAAAAACATGACTAAGTAGGGTTAATTTTCGATGTGCTACATATTACAGCAACAATTGATTGATTATCCTTACCTTCTTCAGATGGCTGTAATAGAATTTTCATTTCAAGCTTCAAATCGTTCATGTCTCCCTGCACCAAATGAATGTTGAACCTACCACGTTTAGCAGTCCCCAGAAATATGACTTTGTATGCAAGTCCCTGTGAAATTTCTGAAGATTGTTCTTCATTTAGTGATAAATGTTGAGGGTGTGAATTATCTCTGTCTGGAACTTCAATAAGACATCTGTACCGATCTGATATGTTGTTGATTAAACGTGTTCCTGTTGAGTTCAAGTAGGTTGACAAACCAGGAAAATTGTAAGGCTTTGTTAGATATTTAATTATGGATAATAACTCTTTTAGCTTAGATGCTATATCATTGGTTGCATCATGTAAAGATGAAGAAATCCCCACGCCATCTTCCATATATGTTACCATTGGTCTGCAGCTTTGCCATCTGTCACATACATCTTGAAGATCATCTTTCAGAAATGAACAGAGGTAATTGATCTTTATTTTAGGACAATTAATGAAGAAACCATGGTTTTCATCCTCATCACTCATGTCTGAGTCACAAGGTAAACATGATTCTGAAATGGCTTTGTTTATTCTCTCCATTACTGAGTTTGCTTCATGTGATTTATCATCGGAAGCAATGGTCAGTAAATGTACCTCTTCACCATTAATGAGGATATGGTGATGAGGGTCCTGTTCCTCAAATTGTTGAAGCTTTGTCTTCCATGCAGAATTATTCTGATACTTTTCTGGCATGTGTGCACACTTTTGAAACTGAATGAATCGTGTGATGAATGCCCTAAATCGTTCCTGGTGAGAGAAGAATAAAAGAAAACAAATATCAGTTTCAGTTGGATATTTATAACTGCAATTTATCTATAAATTGTAATTGAATAAATGCAGTAGTTAGATATCACATGAAGTAAATTAATAATACTTCAGCTGAAATATTTAAAACACATAGTCACCAGTATTGTTGGAATGTGGAGCATGTGTTATTCCCACGGTAATTTAAAATTTAAAATGAACTCTTTCTATCTGCACAAAACTGGCTGAAACTACCTAATGTCTAAGGCCTCACTATTTACTTAATATGATATATGCCAAGTCATGACTGAAGTTCATGACGCGAAAAACAGAAGAAGCAGAACTCTCGGTCAGAAACGTGGATATAACTAAGAAACTAGCGGATCACGTCAGTTTCGTTGATCAATAGTTACGGGAGTGGGATCATGGATTCCAACAGGGAAACGGCATATTGAAATGGTCCAGACCTTGAAAAGAATATTGAAGAGCAGGGCGACATCATTATGGCAATATAGATGGCAAAAGACAATGTCCACAATGAGAAGGATATAGGAGCCTGAAAAGAATAGAACAAAGGCAACTGATCCAAACGAGACAAGATATATTACGGCAAGGTTAATTAAAAAGGGCTAGTGTTTGACGATTGATTACTCATCATGTTTACGTTTGAAAATTACAAAGAAGAATAATATATTTGCCGATCTTCAGTCCTTTTGATTGCTGTTAAGTTTTCCTGCTTCAAGTTTGTTGAAAGAGTGTCACACCTTGGACACCTTATCTGTTAAATGGTTTTGATTGAAGGTCGTTAAGACATTCTTCAGCAATATAACTCTACAGTATGCACCTGACGAGATGCAGCCAGGCAATAAATCATGCAACATATTGTTTGTGGCTTTTGTGTTTAAATTCACTAAGCGAATACATTGTTTAGAATAAATGCATTTATATATACCACTCTCGCTGATCATTCATTAAGCTGTAGTCGAAACTCATAAAATAAGTCACATAATTCTTCAAACAATTAAACTATCCACAATATACCTTCCTGAATACTTATAAAAATGCTGACAACTGTGGTCTAGTTAATTACAAAAGGTATGTATTTGTACCGGTATATGTGTATGGAAACAATTCTGGCCTATTCAGTCTGTGACAAAGTCGTCAGAATCCCACATTGTTTTGCTTAGATTGGGATAGACCTCTTTAAAATCTTTATGTATTTTTGTATAATTTTAAATTTATATCTATATATATATAGGGGCATGTCTATATTAGAATATTCCTAATGGATATCCCTAATTTTTCAGATATAAATATACCACAAAGGGGATAGTGGGAGAGTTACTGTGTATGAGTTAGGGTACCTCGTAAATCTACAGATTTGGATACAACATTTTCTCAGTTTGATCTGAGAAACTAGTGAACACGAACTCCCTGGTACGACCACTTCCGGTGTAGGAAAAATAGTGGTAGAAGCTTCTTTTATGAGAAAATTGTCGTGGTAGAAAGACATGCGAGTAGACTAGGCTCTTATAATTACTAATATAATACTTACAGAGCGTTAAGAGTTTTTTCTTTTGGCACTTATCACACCAATATATTAGCAAAATAATATATACAGAAACCTAGCGCATTTGTTTTTGAACCAGACAAGTTTGGTCAGATTGTGTGAAGGGTAAATTTCCAATTTTCCACACACAAAAATTCCAAATTTGGTCTCGTTTAACCTGCCTCGTCAGCGGTGGTTATTGTTGAGAGCCGTAGTTGTGTGGATTGTTAGTCCTAATTCCTACTGGTTTTATTGGTTCCGCTCTGTTCGTCGGATAGATTTGTTTTGTGCTATCTGTTTGTTTTCTTTGTCTTGTGTTGGTCCTGATAAAGACCGGTCCTTGGTCGGGCCTGCTGGGGCCCGCCTTCTTTCGTTTGTTGGCTTCTTTTCTCTATTAGCACTGTTACGTGCTTGTCGCTTCTTGTGTTATTCTCATCGGGGCTGGTCCCGGTCATGTCTAGTCTTCATAAAGACTCGTTGTAGGCAAAGGCAGGGAATTCAAATGCAAGTCTCAAGCCGTCCCCCAGGTCAGCGGCCCGAACTCCTTTACGTTTGTTGTTTGGCGTTTTTCATCATCACGTGTGGGTTTGGTGTAGCAACAAGATGACCCGGTCTCATCCTAGTTCAGGTGCTCTGCCGGAAGAGCCAACCTTCCTGCCATTCCCCCCCCCCCCCCTTTTTGTGTGTGTTAAATTACGTACATAGGTTGTTTTTTTTTTCAACCACAAAAACATGCACACATACATACAAATATATATATATACATTTATATACAGTGTAGGGAGGTTATACGGTCTTCCCTGTTCTGCAAAGGAACTGTCTGACCAGTCGCTGGGTTTCTGGGTTGCTGTTTATATGCAGGCACCATTGTCATTGGTTTCCCAGTTTTGACGAAATGATCTCTCAGGTCGCTTCCCTCTCTATTGTACTTGTTGCATACTAGTAAGTAGTGTTCGATGGTGTTGTTTTCTCGGCACTCTCTGCAGAATGGGTTTCTCTTGTGTCTTTCCAATTGCCTAGTCTGATTCTCCACAGCTGTCTGTTTGCCGATGCTTTCATGTTGGTCTTGACTTGTGGCTTGTATCTGGGTTCACCCATTACTTGGTAGGCATGACGGCCTTTAGCGCTGTCTCGCCACTGTTTCCTCCATTCCTTGAGAATGTAGTTTTTGACTATATTCTTCCCTTCTACTTTACCTATACCTGTGCAGATTTTATTATTGCTGGTTATTCCTCGTTTCGCCGCTCTGTCTGCCTGTTCGTTTCCCGGGATACCCCTGTGAGCTGGTATCCATCCGATGGTGACTTGGCATCCCATGTACCTGAGGTTTGTAGCTGTCGCTAGTATCTCCTCTTTTATGTCGGGTCTCTTAACTCTATTGAAGTTCCCGAGCGTTTGTACTGATGACAGGGAGTCTGTTAATATGCACAGTCTCAGTGGTGGTTTTTCGGCTGTGATCTCTGGACCTTTCATTATGGCTACCAGTTCGGCCATGCATACTGCTGTCTGGTCTGTTAGTTTTAACTGTCTCTTAATCTTCCAGTCTGGGACCACTACTCCTGCTCCTACCTCTCCCTGTTCATTCTTGGACCTGTCTGCGTATATTATATGGGTAAATAATGTTTACCAATAAAATTACCAAAGAAGGGTAAATAGGATCAACTCGTGTAGAAAACTTGTCGTGCGTGCCCAATTTGTTTTCTTGAATTAAAGTCAGGGGAGAAAGTCGATAATAAGGTGATTTTAACGGCTAGACTACACTGCGCATATTATACGTAGCAATGGTAGTTTACTCATGGGGGGAGCGGGTGGGGGCGCATGGGTAAACATAATCACGATGGAATTTAACTTAATGTGGGGTTTAGAACGACGCAGGCGATGGGTGATAGCTGGAAAACTATTAAAATCGGTTAGAACGCATTTTCGATTAGTCCTTATAAATGTAGAGTAAGGCTATACTAATCAAGCGGTTAGTTTAGGAACTAACAGAGGCATTTTCAGTAGTGTGTAAAATTCAAAGGGTGTGGTGGTGATTGTGACTAAATATAATTAATATATTATAATACTAGCATGGGCGACCAGGGGACCCTGGGCATTTTCAATATTTCTCATCGTTGATTTCTCACAAATTCTCAGTACTGATCTTCCTCATCACTCCATTAACTTTCCGTCTATCATATTCTGTAATGACAATTAAGTAAATTGTGTGTATCTAAAAATAGGTGCTACAGAAAATAATTATTAATTATAGGCTAGGAATATAACCTCAGAATTAGAACATAAATATTATTATGCCAGTAAGCTGTGTAATGGATTGTGTGTGTCTATATCTAGATTACTTTTTAATTACTATATTTTATTAATATAATCAGTATATTTATTATATTATTATATTGTTAAGTAGTACTTAATAATTATTATATTTACTTATAAGAAGAAATAATAGAATAATTTTTTTTGGGTGCTGTTATGGATCATGAAATAGGGAATGGTAGAGAGCACATAATTTGTTCCGTAAAATATATGAGATAAATATGGACCTTGCCATATGATGGTACACTCCACCAATTTCATGAATGGGGTTTTTCCAGTTATGCACGGAAAATGGACAAATAGGAAAGGAAGATACCATTGGTAACGTAAACAACGTCACACAACAACAAAGGATCTTTCTTTGTGTGTGATTCAGAAAAGAGGACGTGTCTTCCAGAGATCCGTATGCGACTTATTCCGAGCGTCAGCGAATAGATTTTTCAGGAGGAGGGATCGATTGGCAAATGGATAATTAAGGCAGAACCCGAAAACCTAGACGTGATACAACTCAGGACAGCGAAATGACAGGTCCACGCCTCAAGGAGAACAATTGGAAGAAGGCAGGGAGTTTCATGAAATGTAAATAGTTAAACGCCGCGCCCACATCTCGGGACCAGTTTAATAACACATGTGAATCATCCTTTGTTATTTGTTCCACTCGATACAAAATAAAGTACGAGTCCGGTTCCTTCCTTGGAGTCGTTTGATTATTCGTCACACTGTTCAAAGGTGAGTGTTAAGACTGAGTCAAATGTCATTCTATAATACCAATGATAAGGAAAGACATGGCATAAAGATGGGATGCTCGCCGGTTTTTTCTTTAGAATCCAATTGTCAACAAGATATTCCCGCAACAGTTGTTAGAGAACAAGAAATGCGCACTAATGGAAAATGAATTGCGCGCCGGAATACAGTGAAACGCACGGAGTCGCATAGGAAGAACGTCAATAGGAAAAATTAAAAATGTCGGCCGTCATACAAAAGTGTAAGCGATGCGTTTATAAGATCAAGTTGTAGAAGTAAAGGAGAAAGAAGGTAGGAAATTATATATATAAATTGTGTGTTAGAAAGTATTTATAACGAACAATCATGATGCTGATCGTTAGATCGTTAACATAACCAGTTATTGTACATCTGCACATCATAAATCGAAATGCGAAACGAAAACTGGTGCACATAATGAACACACAGTAGAAAATATCATTCGTGAAGTACAAAAGACAGAACATTATCACACATTAGAAATTAAAGATTAACTGAAGATAGTAAGAAAAAAACATTGAATTAAAGAACATATTTACAATATACAGTCTGAAACGAATAAATGAAGTACACACTCGATAGACTTTACATATTTACAATGAAAGTAGGCCGTCATCGGGACACTGCACTGTAAATTATATTTACAATACAAGGAAGATGAAACAGACAGGTACAACCATTATTGAAACAGCTTCAACTACTGGATAAATACGTAGTGTAAACACGATATACGTCACAAGACTGAACATTTCGATTACGTGTTGGATGATTTTATACGTCAACACTTAGAGATTTCAGGGACATTGTTACACTTCAAACAACGAACTTGAAGACACTGATTACAGTAGGGAGGACATCAACACAGCACATTACATTGCACTAACATTACCTGATCATACATGCCAGCACAGACAGTTAATTGACATATTAATTGCTTAGTTCAGTGCAACAGTTAGGAATGGCAGCATTATTGTCCGGGAGTGCTAACAGAGAACATTAACACCATTTACTGCGTCATTATTATACGGACATAGGAAATATTATCTTCACGTTGGACATGTTTGTTGAGGAAAATCTGGAGATGGACTGCACACATCCGGCTGTCTTTGTCACACCCTTGCCTCCCTCAACATAATCTTTTCAAGACACGGATACTCACCGAATAGAGTTCCCTCACGCCACTTCAAGTTTATCACCAGCGTTTACACATGAAGAAAAGATAGCCATTTTCAAAGAAATATATCTAACCATGGAGTTTGTTTATTACGCTGTTCACCGCCATACATAGGAATTACGTGGTAGGTCAGCGTCGGTCCCAGTTATTCAAAACTCATCGATCATACCACAGCCGACTAAGCACTTCTCTGAAGTCGGCCACGAACCGCGTGGGTTCAGGGTATTAGTGTAAGTTCATTACACTATCGTCAAACGTAAACAGGAGCAACTAACACTGGGTCACATTTCAAGTGTTCTAACTCATACGTGCACAGGAGGATCATGTCAAACTAGTGGGCAGCAAACAACACTTACGTCAACGTTGAACATTCGAACCAGTCCAATCAAGATACATTCTCGCGACACTGGATGGATTTTCGAAAGCGTTAAGGCCAGTATTATTTATCGTTGTCGACTGTCCAACATCTGGTGTATATTAATAAGGTGCTGATTATAAATGTTAACAAAAACAATTATAAGCCGACAGTGTGGGTGGTTGGAATGGGTATTCCTAAAGTAGCCAAGCATGCTTGATTACTTTGGAAATCGTTTGTGTTGACTAGCGTCAGGTCAATATGAAAAGTCGTTTGTATTGGTCTTGCGTGCGTAAACACACATTGTTGGTATCGTAATTGTAAGTAGTATATAACGTGTTTATCGTGTTGTCACGTACATTTCAGAAGTAATAATTTTGTCTTTTATGAATGAAAATATGAATTTCCGTCTTGCGTCAATCGTCGTTTGTCAGTATTAGTATTGTTCCGCTGTACTTATATATGTATATTTTATATTGAACATATTTTTCCATAATTATTTTTGTGGTTTACATATGTCACGTTAGGTATAATTGTCGTATATTTTGAGTGATATATTCTTGAGTGATCGTCAACTTTACATTATTTGTCTGAATTAAGTTGATATTGTGGTCGAAGTTGATACCACGAGATATACTATCGACTCTGTTCCTAGAAAAACATTATTACAACTTTGTCGATATTCTTGTCTTCTTTTTCTACTTCGATATTTTATTACAGCTAGAGTATTATACAGGTAGGTCAAGATGTCTACACTGCAGGATTACATGGTAATGGGTGAGAATACGGGATTGACTGGAGCAGAACTTAGAGCGTGGGCGAAACAAGAGTTCAGCGACTATCAATTACAGCAAAAAGAAGAGAAACGTCTTCAAGCAGCACGTGAGAAAGAGGAACGATTGGAAAAGCTAGCGGCTGAAAAGGAAGCAAAACGAGAGGAAAAAGAACTAAAAGAACGAGAGATTGCGATCAAGCAAAACGAGATAGCAGCTAGAGAAAAAGAGATAGCTTTGGAACGCGAAAAAATGGCTGCTGAAAAGGAAAAGCTAATTATGGAAATGCAACTGAAAGAGAAACAACTCGTTTTTGATAGGGAAAAGCTTGCAACAGAAACACTCTGGAAGGACAAAGAAGTGGAGGGTAATTTTAAAGTCAAGACTTTGCAGATGGAACATGAAGCTGAGATTGAACGAGAGAAAAGTCGTGCAAAACATAATGATCCAGTGAAGAAGTACCAAGGGCTTTTTCGCAACTTTCAACAAGGCGATTCAGTCAGTTCTTGGATTACCAACTTTGAAGTACTCGTAAAGCATTACAAGGTACCGGAACAAGACATACCAATTCTATTCCACAGGCATCTCGCATTGGAGCCTTTAAAGGTAATTGAGTTAATACCTGAGGACTTACGTACTAACTACAAATACATGAGAGATCGTGTGTTGGCACACTTCAGTCTAGATGAGTCGGGCTTACGTACAAAATTTAAACCACTCACTCCCAAATCTAAGCCAAACATTCCTTGACTTTGTTTCTGAGTTAACCTCATCTTTTGATAAATGGACTAAAGCCGCTGATATTGGGTCTGATTACAATAAAATTCGAGACTTAATAATTAGAGATAGACTACTATCTGCAGTACCAAATGCCATGCCTGTATTTCTAGTGGAGAATAAATGCAAAGATCTTAAGGAAATGGAAACGAGGGGAGAATCATATTTCAATGCACATCGAGACATATTCGCAAATTGTACACCGCCAGAACTGATAATAGGAGCAAGCGCTAGATTCCAAAAAGGCAATGGCAAGTTCAGAAAATTTAGCAGTAATAAATATAGAAATAGTCCATACCAGTACTCTAACAGAGAAGGAGACAGACCAAGAAAAGGATACCTATCCAGATGTCAATACTGCAAATTATCTCATGGACATTTGGAAATGTGCGATCGACACCCTGGGTATACAGATTATCTTCGTGACATCACAGCGAGGAAAAGAAGTAAGTATGACTCATTCAAAAGAAGCATCAAATGTTTCTCGTGTCGGGCGTACGGACACCCTAGCAGGTCTTGTCCAATGAAGAATTCTTGGAAGGAAGCGAGTACCGCATACGTATTTTCGAGTATTGACTCGGATGATCTAGAAGAGACACACGCAGCTATCATACAACAGTATGATGACAAGACTGACAAGACTTTAACAGACAGTCCTATTGACGAATCAGTCGAGACAATCCATGAAGCCAATGCCGCTAATATTCAAAATGGCAAAATAAAAGTTCACCAGGCATGGGTGAATGGTGAACCTACTACCTGTATCCGTGATTCAGGAGCTTCAATTGTTGGAGTTGATAAGAGACTGATAAAAACAGAAGACTATAGAGGTGAAACAGTTGACTGCAGAACATTTGGAGGAACAATCGAAAGATATAAAATTGTCACAATTACAATACAATCGCCATACTTTGAAGGCACAATAAATGCAGCAGTATTACCTAACCCTTGTGCTGGTCTACTAATTGGGAATATACCCAATGCAAATCAGTTCACTCATGAAGAGGCAATGCAATGGGAGATTGAACACGCGCGAACGAATGCAGTTACAAAAGCTCAAGATCGAAAGAACAGTGATCAACCTTCTCAGACAGACATTGACAATATACAAAACAATATCAGACTGACAACAGACTTACCGGGTGAACAAAAACAAGATCCAACATTACAAACATGTTTTAAAAACGTACAGGAACCGTCTAAACAAGCTAAACGTGGAAATTGGAAATTTTTTTTAGACAATAATATTTTATCAAGACGGTACAATAGGGGTACAACACACTACATACAAACAGTACTCCCAACAAAATATCGGGTAGACGCACTGAAACTCGCTCATGATTCACCATTTGCAGGTCATATGGGTATCGCAAAAACCACCAGCAGATTACTAACACAATTTTATTGGCCTGGGTTTACCAAAGACATTACAACACATATACGCTCATGTACATTATGTCAAATGACCACACAAAAAGGCAAACATCCGAAAGCACACGTTCAGAAAACCGATTTGGCATCACGACAATTTCAGAAAATTGCTATAGATATTGTGGGTCCATTGAACACTACTACTGATCGAGGTAATAGGTTTATTTTAACCATGATTGATCTGTGTACTCGTTGGCCAGAGGCTATTCCTCTCAAACACATCACGAGTAGATCCATATTAGATTCATTGTTATCAATTTTTAGTAGAATTGGATTCCCAAGTTGCATACTATCTGATAGAGGTAGTCAATTCATATCAACAGCTACTCAAGAAGCAATGAAAATACTTGGTATTCCACAAGTATTTAGTTCTCCTTGGCACCCAATGACAAATGGGGTCAACGAAAATTATAATGGAGTCCTTAAGCGAACTCTAGCAAAAGTAGCAGCGGATAGACCAAAAGATTGGGATATTTTACTACCAGCTGTACTATTTGCGTACCGAGAGGTACCACAATCCAGTACAGGATTTTCTCCATTTGAATTAGTATACGGAGCAAATCCGCGTGGTCCGTTATTACTATATAACGATATGCTTACGAATAAGACATATGATTATCCTAAAAGAGAAGCATACGAAATGGTTACACAGTTGAGAGACAAAATCATTACAGCTTGTCAGATCGCAAAATCTGCACTAGGAAAAGCTGGAGAAAAGTACAGACAGTACGATAATAGGAACGCCAAGACAATAGTCTTGAAAGAAGAAGAAAGAGGTTTGGTTATTATTACCTGATCCTCGAGACTGTTTAGTTACGTCATGGCAAGGTCCATTTAAAGTGATCAAGAAAATTGGTGATGTAGATTATAGGATAGATGTAAAGGGAAAACATAAAATATTTCACATAAACATGTTAAAACCATATATCCCACGGGATAACAATACATCACAGGTAACGAAGCAGATCCCACATAGAATAGCAGCAGCTTGTTGGGTTATTAATGAACAGCAAGAAGACGCTATCAAACAACATATTCCAACACCGATAGTTAATAATGAGAGTAGTTGGCAATCTATACAATTATGCCAGGATCTATCGACCCAAGACAAGGAAAAACTTATTGCAGCAATAAAAGAGTTAAGTACAATATTTTCCGACAAACCGGGACAAACATCACTTATCAAACATAAGATAACTTTACTCTCGAATGTCCCAGTTAAAGTGAAACCTTATCCAATCCCAATACATTATTTAGAGAAAGTTACTGCAGAGATTTCAGAACTAGATAAAACGGGGATTATAAGAAAATCTATTTCAAACTACTGTTCTCCGGTAGTAATTGTGAAAAAGAAAGATGGTTCATTACGTTTATGCGTGGATTATAGAAAAGTAAATGCATTAACATTATTAGACGCAGAACCAATGCCAAACATTGATGAGTTAATCGAGGGCATGGCAAACTCGAAACTCTTTTCGAAAATTGATCTCACCAAGGGATATTGGCAAATTCCCATGGATGAAGAGTCAATGCATATTACAGCGTTCAGTACACCATTAGGTCTATATGAATGGGCATATCTTCCATTTGGGCTACAAAATGCACCAAGCACATTTATGCGTATGATGAGAAGACTACTACATGGAATTTCCAATGTAGCGACATATATGGATGATATTTGTGTGCATACTTCAGATATTGACACACATGTTAAAATCCTTAAACAGGTATTTCAGAGAATACAACAACATGGATTGAAAGCTAAACCAAGTAAAATTGAAATAGGTTTTACTGAGATACAATTCCTTGGTCATAGAATTTCTAATGGATTTAGGAAAACTGATCCAATGGTAGTTACTAAAATTCTGAATATCAAACCTCCAACATCAAAAAAGGAATTAAGGAGTATATTAGGTCTGATTAATTATTATCAAAAGTTCATTCCTAATTTTGCTGATATGACAGCAACATTTTCTGAACTATTAAAGAAAGGTCAGCCTACAAAAATAGTTTGGACAGATGACCATGATAAACTATTACAGCAGATAAAAACATTGTTCAGTGATTATCCTATTCTGAAATTACCTGATGTCACAAAAGAGTTCGTATTACAGACAGATGCGAGTTTACACGCTATTTCAGGGGTATTACTCCAATTATATTAAGGAAAGTTACATCCAATTCCTTACTTCAGTAAAAAGTTATCAGAGACACAGAGGAATTATGCTATTACCGAACTTGAAGCATTAGCATTAATTGAAAGTATTGAGAAATTTTCCAGATATCTACTTGGTAGGAAATTTCTTGTTCTTTCTGATAACAAACCCCTACAGATTTTCAAATCTGGTCATCCTAAGAACTCTAGAATTCATAAATGGTCTTTACTCTTACAAGATTATGAATTCGATATCTGTCACATTTCTGGAAAGGATAATAATCTTGCGGAAATTCTCAGTCGATTATAGAATATACAGTAAGACTGATATATGTTGTAAGTAATTCAGTTATAGTTTATTATTATTATTATTATTATTTTATAAAATATTTGAGAAATTTAATAAAGTTCAATCAAATAGCACCTAATTAATAAATGATGTTGATACAATCGGTGACTTTAAATTAATACTGTTAGGTATAATATAGTATAATCAATAGATACATGTGTTGTTAATTTACATTTATTGGCAGAGACATCTACACGGATGCAATAGCCATTAATATGTCCTGCACACTTGATGGATAATTCGACCGTCATTATGTTACGTGGAAAACTACGGTTAAGTATTTGTAGATGGTGTTGTGTAATGTTATTAATTCTGTCCAAGTTTTGGAACATTGGAACATTCGTTAAATCATTAATTAGAATTATTTAGTTAATTAATTGATTCAATTTTGTTATATTAATGTGTTACATAAATAAGTCATTAATTTCGAATGTGTATATTGATAATTAGTATTTCACTTGTAATTAAGAAACATTGAAGTAATTATTTTGTGATTTGGTGATTAGGTAAATAGTTGGGTTGCCAATCGATCCATTAAGATCTATGAATATATACGGAATTAGCTGATGGTCTAAAGATATACACACACATATTGGACAGTCTAACATATCAAATGGCTCCATAAAATCTCGCAAGACACGGATAGTTACGTCTACCCTACCAACATCTAAATATACATGGAATATATGGAGGAACAACAACAACGACCAAAAATGGAATACTGGGAAACCCATTATTACTCTCGTCCAAAACTCATGGTATGACCTAGAGCGAGGACACACTTGTCTATTAAGACAAGGTAGGGACTAATATGGTTATTAGTTGGTATGATCTCCCATGATCAGCCACACGACGTCTAATGGGGTATTAGACAGGTGGGCGTGCCCATCATATGACATTATTATTTTTTTTTTTAGAGTAGATAAAGGGGGAGACTAGGAACTTTCCAGGTTTCGTTGTTAAAGGTTAATGCATATGTTTGCAAAGTAATACATATATCCATAGAAAAAAAATGAAAACATTTTTTTTTATCTAGGAGGGGGCATTATGCCATATGATGGTACACTCCACCAGATTCATGAATGGGGTTTTTCCAGTTATGCAGGAAAAATGGACAAATAGGAAAGGAAGATACCATTGGTAACGTAAACAACGTCAATCAACAACAAAGGATCTTTCTTTGTGTGTGATTCAGAAAAGAGGACGTGTCTTCCAGAGATCCGTATGCGACTTATTCCGAGCGTCAGCGAATAGATTTTTCAGGAGGAGGGATCGATTGGCAAATGGATAATTAAGGCAGAACCCGAAAACCTAGATGTGATACAACTCAGGACAGCGAAATGACAGGTCCACGCCTCAAGGAGAACAATTGGAAGAAGGCAGGGAGTTTCATGAAATGTAAATAGTTAAACGCCGCGCCCACATCTTGGGAACAGTTTAATAACACATGTGAATCATCCTTTGTTATTTGTTCCACTCGTTACAAAATAAAGTACGAGTCCGGTTCCTTCCTTGGAGTCGTTTGATTATTCGTCACACTGTTCAAAGGTGAGTGTTAAGACTGAGTCAAATGTCATTCTATAATCCCAATGATAAGGAAAGACATGGCAGACCTCAGGAATTAGTCCTGGGCCAATTTTTAAATGTTGGCTTGACAGAAAATGCACTTGCTCGCTGCATTTATTTCAAATTCAAAACCTTCAGCATCAAGCTTTGGATGAACCAAAACTTTGTGACTCAATGTGAAGCATCAATTGACCATACTTATTACTAATATCCACCATTTGGTGATACAAAAAGGTGGATAACCACCAGAACTTCTTTTCCTATAGTAGTGCCACGCCACACTTGATACGGCCCACAGCATGGCAGTAAGGCATTGAACCGCTACAGCCTCTGGAGTATTTATCTTTGTGGCTGCGGTTTGCATTTCGCATTTTCCTCATGTTGGACTGGTAGTATATGGTTCCATTGTCCTGCTACTGAGAGTGCGTGGCATGACTCTGTGAGCTGTGATATTCACGTGGAATGCTTTTGCATGTCTGCTTTTGTCTGTACAGTGACCTGCATGTTCGTAACAATGGCTACCGGCTGTTGCTGAATTGACTGATTTGCCTTTTAGGTTCACAAGTGCATTTTTCAGGAGACTCCTGGGAGTCGGCGCTGGAGCTACGGAGTTCGTGCTTAATATGACGCTTTCGGTGGGTCACCCTACGGATAGAGACAGAGCCATGTGAAAAAACCCGGTTCAATGAGGTCTTTCTGGTGACTGCCGATTCCATCGACGATGAACTGTGGTTTTCGTGGATGACTTTTGTGTTGGCATTCTGGCGGCGGCATTATGCACAGTGTACCTCTGCGAGATGTTGGATTGCCGAGACTCCTGTCTGTTCCACTTTTCACATTGGACAGTGGGGAGCATTTTGTGTTATTTTCACTGGCACAGGAACGGAGCATAATGAGGACGACCCGTTGCCGTGAAGTTGGAACCTCGACTAACTAACTTGATACTTGGGACTATTGACATTATATATATATGTATATTTTTGGATTAACAAAGTCGAAGTGAAAAGAAATCAATCTGGAAAGTGAAACCTGAGGAAGGGACATTCAGAAGCGTTATCTCACTGGAGGAAGTGAAAGTGAAGGGAGAGCCGATGAACCGATTGCCAATCCCGAGGACAAGATACTTGAGTTAAGTGGCCAGACTTACCGTCAGCCAACACATCATGCTCGACATTCATAACATTCCCTGCCCTGGAAGTTTGTCAGTGATTCAACAAGTACAGCTGAATAGAGGACAGAAGTCCAGGAACATTATACTTAGGAAATAGACAATAGCAAAGGATTGTTCCTTTTTACCAGTCAACATCATACAACAAGCAATGATGTACAGACCAATATATATATATATATATATATATATATATATATATATATATGCCGGTCTCTCTGGCCGAGGGATTACAACACTTTCTCTGTAATCCCGTTTATCACACAGAGTCTCGTAGCGGGGCGAGAACTGGGTAGGTTCGATCCCCGCTGGTGACTTGCGGGATACTGAGCCGGCTGCTCAGAAAGCAATGGCAAACTACTGAGCGTAATCTTGCCAAGAAATCAACATACAGCTGAAAGATGCTGATGTTGACAGCGATGTCCTGTAAAGGATATGCAAAACATTTTATATATATATATCCCTCCTCCTTGTCGGGGACAGTGATTAGATTAAGGGGGGCTCAAGCTTTTATTTCAGGCAAAGTAGCAGGAAACATCCTGGCAGACTGTCTTTCTTGAAGTGTAGTTGTACGCCATTCATTTCCGACTGAACACTGTCAGAAGACTAGATCTGTTGTGGGACTTATCACCGAAGCTGATGCGAGGCTACACAGTCACACTGAAATACACTAAACACTGTCTACTTTTTCAGCCTTAGGATAAGGGTAGATAATTCCTCAAAACTTTGCTAACATTATGATTCCATTTCAAGTTGTTCATAGGAAGTTACTGGTTACCAGAAATCATGTCAAGGCACTTGGGACATGCCCAAAAGTGCTCAATCTCCCTCAGTATATATTGAATTGTGCAGATATTAACTATACCCATTGCATTCTGGTTAGACACATCTAATATGTTCATGCAAATGACATGCAGCACTAGTTCCAGTATGCATTTTTTTTTATTTCTTTAGTATGCACACTGTCATCTCATTTCATGTTGTTTCCCTGTACAGATGTCTTGCTTTGATCATTTGTATAAATAAAGATTTTTCCATTTGAAATGTGCCCAATAAAGGTGCTCTAGAAACTGAATAATTCTATTTAAATAACATTAAAGTAAAAGAGATGGATTGGAGAACTTGGTGACAAGTGGCAAGATCGAGGGGAAGAGACCAAGGGGAAGGCAGAGAAGTAAATACCTGGATGGCTTGGTTACGTGATATGGTTGAGACAGGAACACGGAGCTGATCCACGACTCTGGTGATCGAGTGAGATGGCAAAACATGACTGCCCATGCTTATCGGCAAGACACATGATGGATTGAAAAGAGCCTAATTTATCTTGCTACTTGTGGTATATTAATATTGTCACATACTTGTTAATATATTGTTAACAGGTATTATCATAAATATAGATCTAAAAGTGCATACATTTTTTACCTTTTCTCCAGATTCTGTAACAACAAACAGCTCAAGACTATCATCCAAAACTAAGTGGGCCTTGGAATCTTTCAAACATGAGACTAAATTACGATCAACACGTGGATTTGTGAAAAATTCTTCTTGATCTTCAAATGGCATCTAGAAATGTAAGACGTAATCAAGACATCATTAGACACCCACATAAATATTGCAACATTTTGCAAGTATTGGTATTTTAACAGCAACAGGCAATTACACAGTATTATAACTTTCATAATACATGCCAGAAAATGATTATTGCTTAGGAAAAATTAATGTTGAAATTAAACTGTTATTGCCAACTTGCAGAAATAACTTTATTCCAGTTACAGTTCAACAATAAATCTACATCGTCATTGATTTATTACAATAAAAAAGTAACAAATATTCATGAGCTTCTACAATGGTAAACTGAAGGACATTTCTTTACTATGCGAAATGCAAATGATAGATAGTCAAACACACAATATGCAGATGAGATAATCTGGTGTTTATTACCTGAGATCCAATGACAAGTTAATGCCTAATGATCCAGACACATTGTCTGCATCATTAGACATTACCAAAGGAATTTCTTTTAATAATCTGTAATAATCATGAGCAGTGGTCAAGAAATATCCTGCACGGACATGGACATTCACACCAAAATAATAAAAAGACAAGCTTCCTTCTCTGCAAACCTGGAGTATGGAATGACACATCTTAGAGGATCTCAATGTCACCCTGTCCTTACAGTCTGAAATTGATTGGTACATATGTCACTGGCTGCTACAAGACACTGCAAAGCATCATATGATTATGGGCTTGGCTGATGATCAGACAGTTATCAGTTGGGATATCTTCATTGCACTCCGGACAGGTGCATAGGTGCTCAGATCTCACATTTCAGCTAATGATCAGACAGTGTTTATTCATGGCAACCTGCAGACTTGGCCGGCCTGCCCCACACATTTCAGCTCACGATCAGACAGTGTTTATCCATGGCAACATTTCAGCTGATGATCAGACAGTGTTTATCCATGGCAACATTTCAGCTGTTGATCAGACAGTGTTTATCCATGGCAAAATGTCAGCTGATGATCAGACAGTGTTTATTCATGGCAACATTTCAGCTGATGATCAGATGGGGTTTATCCATGGCAACATCTCAGCTGATGATCAGACAGTGTTTATCCATGGCAACATTGCAGCTGATGATCAGACAGTGTTTATCCATGGCAACATTTCAGCTGCTGATCAGACAGTGTTTATTCATGGCAACATTTCAGCTGATGATCAGACAGTGTTTATTCATTGCAACCTGCAGACTTTGCCGGCATGCCCCACACATTTCAGCTCATGATCAGACAATGTTTATCCATGGCAACATTGCAGCTGATGATCAGACAGTGTTTATCTGTGGTAAAATTTCAGCTGACGATTAGACAGTGTTTATCTGTGGTAAAATTTCAGCTGACAATTAGAGTGTTTATCTGTGGTAAAATTTCAGCTGATGATCAGACAGTGTTTATCCATGGTAAAATTTCAATTGAGAAAACCAACCATTTCAAGTATGATGAAGATTCTTAAATCCAGTCAATTAATCATCCATGAATAGATATGCAACATCCAGGTGTATTCGTTGGCATAAATGAACTGTTTGTTGACATGGTTTGTAGTGTTTTGATGCACATGTTTCTGTGAAATGAAATGATTTTCTTGCCCTCTTTTATCATGCTCGTTTCATTCACCTAGAAGTGTGACCACTATGCTGACCTTGTGCATGTGAGAATCTTAATGAGATTTGTTTGTAAGAGGGATGTCTTTGCAACAGTTGAATGTTGGTGCTCCTTGTGATTGCTGTAATAAACATTTGTGACATGTGTGTTGTCTTATAATAGTTCATTATTTGTGCTATGAGGACATTTAACAGCAAACTGGCTGACAAACTCTGAGCTGTTTTTGGAGTTTACTTCTTGTGACTGTTTTCAAGACTGACACTGCAATGCTTACTGTTGATAGAATGATGAGTAAAGTCTCTGGAATTACAGATGGAACAGATAAACCACATGTGCTACAAGAATTGACCGTGGCTTGTCTGTACCAATGTATTGCTGCCTGGTCATGAATGATAATGCAGAATCCACACAACTTTAGTCTCATAACAGTTGTGGTTCTTAGTGTTGTCTGCATTAGATTCTTGAGTGCACCTTTTCTTCCTATGAGTTTGCTAAAGGGCATTTATTTCTTGTCTGTGATCTATTGCTGTTTTGGATGTTTAATTTGCAGCTAGTGTGAAGTGAAATTCTGTAATTTATGAAAACTGTTCCACAGATAAATTATCATCACATAACACCTATTTGTTCATTTCTAAAAGGTCTCAGTGATGAAGTGGGAATAGCCACCTGTCTTGAGCTATGAAAATTATTGTACTGTTTCCAAAATTTTAGAGATCCCTGGGGGATCTTGCTGGAGCTACGGAATTTGTTCATTCTGCAATGCTTTCAGCAGTCAACTCTGCGTAAAGAAGACTGAGCCATATGAAATAGAACCCAGTATAATGAAGTCAATTCGCTTGCCTTTAACCCCGTGAACCAACCATCATTCAATAAACATCTGCATGCACGGCTAATATTCATCATAGGATAACAGAGGCAACATGCTATATAAAATTTCTTCTTCTTCTTCTTCTTCTTCTTCTTCTTCTTCTTCTTCTTCAGTGACCAATGCTTACTATTCATTTATTCCAGGAGTGAGGTAAATTTACTGTTTTACTGTTCTATAACAAAAACTATGTTACAAAGTGATTTAGTTTCACAAGGTCATTTTAAGCAAAATATTTATGTGTGCACATTTAGGATGCCAATTTGAATTGAATGATAATGTCATATGACAGAGACAAATTCAACAATAATTAATGAACAGCTACACTGATAGAAATAAAATAATTAATGAACATCAGAGAACAACATTTGTGAAACTAATATGAGAACTAATATCAGTCACCACTGCAGATATAAATATTTCCAAATTAGTATGAATGCGCATGCAGACACTCACACAAGCATGCATATGCTAACACATGGACATACATGAACACAGAGAGAGAGAGAGATGTACAAGCACTCATATATATGAAAGATTTGGATGGATGGAGACAGACGTGTATAAATAAAAACACATAAAAATGTATTTATCGTTTGTGCTTCTATTAAAATTCATTACCTCATTATCTTCTGTAATCAGAGCTGACTGAAGGCTTGTGATAGCCTTCTCAGAGCCTTCAAGAATTATTTCATGATCGGAGAACATGGTCACACAAATTCCAAACCTTTGGCCAGCTTCCTTCAACTGTAACATTTGGAGAATCCTGATCAGAACAGGATGCTTGTAATACAGTGTCAATTTCTTCGTTGAACTTTTAGCACTTGCAGACTTCTTACAACTGTTAGTTTTGATTTCTTCACATTTCTGATCACCAATTTCTTCAGTCAAAGACAAATGTTTTTCTGGTAACCCAGATGAGGTCAATTTTGTAATAACTGCATCCACATTTTTCAATAATAAGTCTGCGTCACTGTTGTTTTCATCTGGGTCAATGGACAACAGATACACCTTGTTTTCAGCAGTGAGGATATGATGATGAGGATAATTATTCTTGCAATGCTCAATCAGTGAGTTCCATTCTTTGGTTTGCTGATATTTCTCTGGCAGACGTGAGACTGTCTTGAAGTGAATGAAGCTTGTCAAGAAGTGTCTAAATTGAGCCTAAGAAAATTGAAAAATAAATGTAATCTTTACCTGCTCACTTCTTCTGTACTAATATTCTATTAATTCATGTTTACTCATATCTGTCGATAATTTTATTTACTTAACATTGTTTGTGACTTTAAAGTAATATATTTAAAGTACTAAATTAATTAGTCTACATCTGCTCAGTTTCAGTAGTAATTTTAAACACAAAGGAAATCTTTTGTGTCTTTTGAATACTCATGCACTCCAACAGTCAAAGATATTATATTTTTATCTGTGCTACGAGAATTATGTACCACTGTTGATAATCCAACCCTTTTGTTAGTTCCTAAGAAAGCTTACTATTCATGTGATGTCGGTTCCTAGATCAATCAATCAATCAATCAATCTTACTATTCATGAAAATATCACTTAAAATGTTTTTAAAACTGGTTTTAAAAAAAGCAGTGATGAGTTCAGCAAAAGAAGAATCATTTCAAGAATGTCTCTGTACTACAAGGATGATTTCAAAATGGATGAATGAGTAGAGACCCTTTTCCATGCCGTGTGACACATTGGGTATATGGTGCTAAACCCAGATCTGTATAGACCAATCAGCACTTGGTGCATCATGTTTCAGTATCATGTTGGCGGCCTTTACTTGACAGAACATTTTCTGGTACCCATTCTAGGCTGGGATAACCAGGGAGCCAATGTCAATGTAAAAAACTCCCTATATAGATGGTGATTTTATATATGAACTCAGGCCAGCGCAAGCATGCCAGCAACTGTACTGCTAAAGTACACAACTGACAGAGAGAAGCTGAAAACAAATCTAATGGGTGAACATTTGTCAAGAGATTGCCAGCATCATTAAATCTTCAAATAGAAAGGCAAATGATCACAGAATTCAAGATGGAGGTCAGCAGGGTTGAATGGATAAGAGTGCTTGTTCTTAAACAGTTAAGGGGTTCATGCTTTGTGCAACATTTTCGTTAGCCTGCCCTGCAAAAAGAGACCAAGTCAGATGAGATAAAACCTGGTGCAATGAAGTCGATCATCAGGCCTTGAGTTGAGTTAAGAACTGACATCACTGCACTCAGGACATTCCCATACGTGCTCCGTCCCCTTGTTCAACAGCCAGCGAAGAGTCATACTACTAATCGTTCCGTCCGCTATCTGATTAACAGTTCTCCTGGTCTTCCCTCTCAGTTTTGAGATTCTTCCAGAACCCCTGCCGATCACCCCAAATCTCATTCTTTCCACATATAGGTTGTCAATCTTTTCCTCCGCCTTCTCCACCTGGTCCCACAAGTGCATGACCACCTCCACCTAGTCCCACAAGCGCACGACCACCTCCCCCTTGTCCATAGGCAAACTACCACCAAGAGGTGCATTCCCTGCTAGCCTATAGCCTGTTCATTCCCCCGTGCCCCCGCATCGCCAGGCAAAATATCCATACAATTCTCACAATCTGTGACCTCTGAAGCGACGAGAGCCATTCCACACGAAACATTCCTTTTTCCACCTTACTAAGCATACTCTTTGAATCCGTAATGAATACATGTGTTGCAGTGGTCTCCTCTAGCCACCGGATTGCCACTGTTACTGCCTCCACCTCCATTATCATGCTGGAGGTGGTAGTTTCATACGCCAGACTCTCCTTATCCAGGACTTGTCCATTAGCCTTTGCAATAAAGCCCCAGCCACTATGTCTGTTTCTCACCACTGACCCATCAATGTAGATGACTATGTCACCTTGATGTGTGTTGCTCTGGATCAGCTGTTGCACTTCAAACTCAGTGCGTCCCGCTGCCCATTCCCTGCACTAACGACCCAGTGTTATTATGACATTGTGCCAGTCCGTGAATTCTGGAACTTCAACCTACTCTCTTTCACGATTGATGGTCTCTAGATCACACACCTGACATATAGAAAGTTCTGCCTGTGCCATCCAGGACCTGCCTCGTCTTAGTCTATGGTCCTTGACCATATCCATTGCTGCATACAGCGGGTGATCCCTGTCTGCGGCCACTCTCATGTACCATTTGGCCTGAAGGGCCCTATGCCTGTCCATCATTGTTGGTAGCGCCAGGGTAAGCCTCATGCATATAATTGGTGTGTCCTTTGTGCACCCCAGGATTAACCGCATGGCAGAATTCTGTATGCGCTGCAACCTTTCAAGCTGGCTCTTTGATACTGTCAGCAGCCCCAAACCATACTCAATGACAGAAATTATTAACTGCTGAAAGAGCCTGTACAGCATCCTCTTATCTACCCCGGTTGCTGCCATAGCCCTCTATGCATTAAGTCCCCTACCAGTCTTCACCACCAAAGCCTCCACATGATCCTTAAAAGACAAACACCTGTCAAAGGTGATACCCAAGTACTTCAATTTACTCTCTCGACTAAGAGGACATATATTCAACATAATACCTTTGACATCTGCCTTGATGATTCAGTTATCCAGGGAGTACCACACAACCGATGCCTTTGTAAACAAGATAGCGGAGTGGTGCAGGGACGCAGGAGCCATTATACACCCAGACAAGGCATCAGTCATCAGGCCTTTAAACCCCATTATAGTTAACTAATTCAGTATGGAATTATTTTTACGTTATGGACTGAATCATTCACCACACCTGAAAAATCTATGAGCACATACTTTACATTTACATCTACTAAAGATTTGTACAATATAATGTATAATAAACCATCTTAAAGGGGAAATCGATGGTCATTGTAGATGTGTTAATGGCTTTGAAATATTTTTATGTTTAGTGTTTATGTGTTTTCTCATGAAATATGTTTATTTCAGTGCGGTGTGACTGCTATAATTTTGTAGTTAAACCATATTTTCCATTGGCACCTTTCCGTCTTAACAGACAATAGTTTGGTACATTGTGCTTCAAAATGGCTTAATAACTATGACCCATGGCGGTGACGAGTGTGGCTGATAAGGCCAATTCGTGCTATAAATGTATGTACACAGTGGATGCATGTGAAAACATGGTCATTTCCACCATCATGCAATATCTTACGTCTCTCACGCTATGTGTGTGCTTTATCTGCAATCATTTTCTCCTTTGTCTTTAGTCCATTTCTGATAGTTGCCCTCCATGCAACACGTTCAGCTGCGACTTGCTCCCAATGTGCATTATCAATGCCTGTATCAATCATGTCCCGCTTACACACATCTTTGTATCGTAGTAGAGGCCGACCCTGAGATCTCCTACCCATCTGTAATTCACCAAAAAAGATGTCCTTTGGTATTCTACCATCATCCATCCTCCTAACGTGTCCTATCCATCTAAGTCTACGAAGACTGAGCATGGAACACACCATCACACAACCTGATCTTTCCAATACTTCAGTATTTGTGATTTTGTCTTGCCACTTAATACCAAGTATTCTTCGCAGACACAGCATATGAAAGCCATTTAAACGTTTCTCTTGGTGAGAGTAAGTTGACCAGGTTTCACTGCCATAAAGAAGAGTACTAAGGACACAGGCTTGGTAGATGAGAACTTTTGTTTTGGCAGTAAGCTTGCTGTTCTTCCAGACTCTTTTTGCTAACATGTTCATTGTTGTTGCTGCCTTACCAATTCTGATGTTGATTTCCTGATCTAGGGATAATTTGCTATTTACCTCTGATCCTAGATATGTAAAATGGTCTACTATTTCCAGTTCGGTGTCATAATAAAGAAAGATGGTACCCCAGGTGCACCTTGTGACATAATCTGTGTCTTCTTTTTGTTGATTGCTAAACCAAATTCAGAACAAGCATTGCAGAATGCAGATAGTAGATGTTGTAATTCTTCCTCAGGGTGGGTCATAATTGCAGCACCATTCACAAAAAACAACTCTCTGATTCAGTACCCTCCTAATTTTGGTCTTGGCCTTCAATCTCTGAGCATTATAGAGGCCGCCATCTGAGCGTGAGTGAATGTATATACCGGCATACTATCACGAAAGGCATATTTCAGTAGAAGTGAAAAGTATATTCCAAAGAGGCTGGAAGCTAGTACACAACCTTGCTTAACTCCACTCTTGATTTCAAACTCTTCTGAAGTTGCACCATCAAACTTGATTATACCCTTCATGCCTGTGTGAAATGATTCCACAATGGACAGGAGAGTTGGTGGGCAGCCAATCTTCTTTACTGACTTGAATAGACCCTCACGACTGACCAAATCAAATGCCTTTGTGGGGTCGATGAAGGCAATAAACAGTGGTTGATTTTGTTCCAGGCATTTTTCTCGCCATGAGAATATATCAATGGTAGGCCAGTTCTGTCGGAAGCCACACTGTGATTCAGGGTAGACTTGATCTCCTAAGACTTGAAGTCTGCGCAGAACAATTCTGGCAAATACTTTCCCAACAGTACACAGAAGTGAAATACCACTATAGTTGTTACAGTCACTTCGCTCACCCTTGTTCTTGTACAGCATTATGATGCTTGAATCTTTGAATTCCTGTGGGACTTGTCCTTCTCTCCAGCATAGCTCTATTAGATGGTGGATCTGTAGAGTGAGTGTTTCTTGCCCACTCCTGATTACCTCTATTGGAATCCCATCCTTACCTGGAGCCTTGCCAGATGCAAGTTCATTTATAGCACACTTAACTTCTGTTATGGTAGGAAGTGTGTTCAGGTGGTCAAGAGTTGGCAGGGCCTCTATGGCGTTGAGGGCATCATCCGCTAGATTGGTCTCACTTGAGTAAAGCTCTAAATAGTGCTCTACCCATCTATCCATCTGCTGTTTCTTATCAGTGATGATTTCTCCAGTCAAGGTTTTCAGTGGTGCACTTCTTTTGATCATTGGACCACAGGCTTTCTTTATCCCTTCATACATGCTTCTGATGTTTCCCTTATTGCTTGCGATTTGAATGGACTCAGATAACTTGATCCAATAATCATTTGCACACTGCCTGGCAGCCTTTTGCACATCCTTCCTAGCTTGCTTCAGCTCACTGAGAGTGTTACGCGTTGTTCTTTCCTTGTTTCTTAAGAGAGCTATCTTCTTTTTATCAATCAATGGCTGCAGTGTCTGGCTGTTTGCAGCAAACCAGTCCTGCCTCTTGTGATCCACAGTGCTGTAAACTCCTACCGCAGTTTTATAAAGAGTTTCCTTCAGTTTACCCCACTTTTCATTTACTGTACAATTTTCTGATGTATCAGTGAATGTGTCTTCAAGTTGTTATTGAAACTCAAAGCACTTTTCAGGATCGTGAGTGTTAATAATATTAATCCTGGGGCTTGATTTATGTTTAGCTGTGTAGATTCTCTTTGGTCTCAGTCTAACTCTTGCAACAACCAAAGAATGATCTGTATCACAGTCAGCACTGTGGTAACTTCGAGTTAATGATGTATGGTTCAGATGTTGTCTCTGTGTGATGATGAAGTCCAGCTGATGCCAATGGCCGGATCTTGGATGTTTCCATGTGACCTTATGCAGCTCTTTTGTTTAAAAAAAAGGAGTTTGTAATACATAGGTCATTTCTGGTGCAATGTTCCAGCAGCCTTTGCCCATTTTCATTCATGCGACCAATGTTGTATTTTCCAAGGCACACTGGCCATGAACTCGAGTTCTTGCCCACACGAGCACTGAAATCACCGAGCATATAAATGTAGTCGGATTTTGGAACTGCCTTGATCACAGTCTAACTCCTCATAGAATGAATCCTTCACATCATCAGAAGAAGTGAGTGTTGGTGTATATGCAGTAATAATGGTGGCAAAAATGTTAAGCCATAACCAAAATGTTAAACCATATAATTGCATATAAAAATGTCAGAAAATAGTGATTAGAGTCATAACTTTATCAATTTACACATAGTTGATGTATAAACTCTCTGAGGAATCATCACTTAAAAACTTGCAACCTCAAGTATTCAAACCACTGTTCGGCTACAAATACAAAACAATAAACTCACGAATAATAATATTAAAATAATACACTTTTGCTTAGAATAACATATTTAGCATTGTAAATTTAATCTATGCTACAAGTTAGTATTTAAGATTATTAATATTTTTGCTTACTACTCAGACATAGCAAGGGTAAACACCCATGGAAATCACAAAATTTAAAATGTATTGAAACTGAATTACCAGTGATGTCACTTTCAGTATCTTTCCTTATTTGTAAATATTTCTAAGTTGCCTGAAGAAATTGCCAATCACAAGTAATCAACAGTAAACTATTCATGTTTGCAGAATTTTTACCACAGTATCCACTTCACAGTAAAACAAATAATTAATATATATTTGCTGCATTTATGTGTCCCCTCTATCGAAACATGTGTTTTTTAATGTTTACTTCCTTGCTAGGCTAAATTTGGGTACACATGGAAAAGTGGAATAAAAAACAGCAAAAATACTGGAATATAATATTAGACTTAACAACGAAATGAAACAATCAGTGAATCTAATACTAGATATTGCATATGAAATCAGTTGAGAAACTTTTAATGAGAAATTAAAGATAAATAACATAACATTAAACAAACAACTGTTTATGTATGATGATGATGTTGACAACAAAAATATGTATGGATGTTTTTTTTTCTTTGTCAATTTATTGGCCTTGCATAGGGGTGATTATTTTTGCAGACTGACAGGCAAATAGCGCATATAAATAAGGGAGCAAAGCACATGTATTAAATACATTAAACAAAACCAACTGAATCAAACTGTAGCGACATCACCATAGTTTAGCACTAAACAATATGAAGAAGTGCATTCATTTACAAACAAAACATTTATGTCAAACACCAGAATGATGTACATAAGAAATTAATTATGATGAATACAGAAACGCAATGGCCGAGGACAACAGTAATTATGAAGAAATGGTATGAAAATGAGCTGTAAATACATAAACAAAGGTCTCTTCATGGGTAGCAACAAAAGTAAACTGACCATTTCAGTATGCACACACAAAATGGAGATGTTCTTTCTTTATTAATTACATTGTTTAACTTCCCGTTGTTCTGGGCAAATCCTAATTTATATACATATAATCATATATGCACAAAACAATAGTCTAACACAGTGGTTCTCAACCGGTGGGGAATTCTCCTCAGGGGGAATTTTAGGAGTTCCAAGGGGGATAATTAATACTATTTCAAGATCGCATTAATACAAGAACCAGTTACTTGATAGTTTTTCCCTCTAAATTTTATGGTTCTGTACTTCTTGCCCTAATGAAAATCTCTTGATAATGTACGCAGACCCACAAATCACGTTTTATGCAGATGTCTAGACTTGTTCTAGTATGTGTTATTAAATTTAGCTTCCATGTTTATGTATACTGTGTAAGGGTGGGGTGGGGATTTATAGGGAGGAAATTCGAAGAAAAAAAAAGGGGGGGGGGAGGATGACGTTCTGAACATATGGTAAAGGGGAGCATGGGCCAAAAAAGGTTGAGAACCACTGATCTAACCCCTACCTTGTGCAAAGAAAATCATCATCATCATCATCATCATCATCAAGAAAATAAACAATTATATTTCAGTTACGTGACAGTAAAGGATTCACATTACCTTCATGGTTCTATGGCATATTCACTTTTGGAATTGTATCTTTTGATGCAATGAATGCAAGTATTATAATCAATGGGAATCAAACAGAATATGCAGTTTTATACCTTTTCTCCAGATCTTGTAACAACTAAAAGCTCTAAATCATCATCCATAACTAAATGGGCTTTTGAAGCTTTCAAACATGAGTCTACATTCTGCTGAATTTGCTCATCTGTGAGAAATTCTTCTTGATCTTCAAAAGGCATCTAGAAATATAAGAGGATATTAACAATTGGTATTAAAACATAGGAACTTTAAAGCAAGAAATATTGGAAATTCAAACAATTACAGCCATTAAAACAATATTATAACACTTAGAATACATGCCTCATAACCTTATTTGATTTAGAACAGTCAATGTAGGGGTGATAGTCCAGTTGACATATGAAATAAATAAAAGTGGCGTTAGACTTTATAGCGAAATGAAACAAACTGACTCATTTTGTTGGAGATGGTAAGATTAGGAGAAGCAATGATCCCATGCTAGTTGGCAAAACACTTGATGATGATGATTGACACTTCTAATGAAGATTCAGCTGCCAATTTAGAATATATTTGGAACAAACACTGTAGTCTTGAAAATGGTTTGAACAAAAGAGAAATAGAAATAGGTGAAGACATAATATTCATTATGGTGACTGCAATGTACAATAAAAAGGGGGGTCGGAGTCACTGTAACAACTATAGGGGAATCTCACTTTTGTGTATTGTTGGGAAAGTATTTGCCAGAATTGTTCTGCGCAGACTTCCAGTCCTAGAAAATCAAGTCTACCCCGAATCACAGTGTGGCTTTCGACGGAACCAGTCTACCATTGATATGATATTCTCATTGTGACAAATGCAAGAAAACTACTGTGAACAGAATCAACCACTGTTTATTGCCTTCATCGACCTCACAAAGGCATTTGATTTGGTCAGTCGTGAGGGTCTGTTCAAGGCACTAAAGAAGATTGGCTGCCCACCAACTCTTATGTCCATTGTGGAATTGTTCCACACTGGCATGAAGGGTATAATCAAGTTTGATGGTGCAATTTCAGAAGAGTTTGAAATCAAGAGTGGAGTTAAGCAAGGTTGTGTACTTGCATCTACCCTCTTTGGAATATACTTTTCACTTCTACTGAAATATCCCTTTCATGATCAGGATGGGGGTATATGCATTCACTTACGCTCAAATGGTGGCCTCTACAATGCTCAGATTAAAGGCAAAGACCAAAATTAGGAGGGTAATAATCAGAGAGTTGCTGTTTGTAGATGATGCTGTATTTACGACCCACCCTGAGGAAGAATTACAACGTCTACTATCTGCATTCTCCAATGCTTGTTCTGAATTTGGTTTAACAATTAGCAAAAAGAAGACACAGATTATGTCACAAGGTGCATATGGGGTACCATCAATCTTTATGACGACGCTGAACTGTAGATAATAGACTATTTTACATATTTAGGATAAGAGGTAAATAGTAATGAACATCGTAAACTGATTAGAGAAATTAGACGTAGACAGTCAAAATTTTTTGGACATGTTATGAGAAGAAATGGATTGGAGAACTTGGTGACAACTGGCAAGATCGAAGGGAACAGACCAAGAGGAAGACCGAGAGGAAAATACCTGGATGGCTTGGCCACATGGCATGGACGAGACAGGAACACTGAGCTGATCCACTACACTGGTGATCGAGTGAAATGGTGAGTCATGACCGCCCACGCTTTCCGGCATGGCACATGATTGATTGATTGATTGGTAAATAGTAAATTATCCCTAGACCAGGAAATCAACATCAGGATTGGTAAGGCAGCAACAACAATGAACAGGTTAACAAAGAGTCTGAGAGAACAGGAAGCTTACTGCCAAAACAAAAATCCTTGTCTATCGAGTCTGTGTCCTTAGTACTCTTCTTTATGGCAGTGAAGCCTGGTCAACTTACTCACACCAAATGAAACGTTTAAACAGCTTTCATATGCGGTGTCCACGAAGAATACTTGGTATTGAATGGCAAGACAAAATCACAAATACTGAAGTATTGGAAAGATCAGGTTGGGTGACAGTTTGATCCATGCTCAGTCTTCATAGACTTAGATGGATAGGACACGTTAGGAAGATGGATGATGGTAGAATACCAAAGGACATCTTTTTTGGTGTATTACAGATGGGTAAGAGATCTCAGAGTCAGCTTCTTCTACACTACACAGATGTGTGAAAGCAGGACATGATTGATACAGGCATTGATTATGCACACTGGCAGTAAGTCTCCGCCGAATGTGCTGCATGAAGGGCAAATATCAGAAATGGAATAAAGACAAAGGAGAAAATGATAGCAGATAGGAGGTCACACACTGAGTGCGTGAGACGTAAGTTGGTGTGTGATGGTGAACATGACAATGTGTTCGCATGCATCGATTGTGGACAAACATCTACAGCATGAATTGGTCTGATCAATCACATTCGCTACTGCCATGGGTTGTAGTTATTATGCCTATTTTATAGCATAATGTAACAAACTATTATCTGTCAAGACGGCAAGGTGTCAATGAAATGGATGACTGCAATGTTATGGGTTGACACTCACATCGAAACAAACTTTGAGCCGATAACGATATGTCCAGGATTGCCGCAGGGTTCACCACTGTCACCAGTACTATTCAACGTGTATACGGTGCCGATCACTGAACAACAGTTGGACAGGAGGGGTAGGATTCTGTCATTTGTTGACGACATTCTCGTGTACCGACAGTTTCGAGATAGACAGGTGGTTACCAATGATATTCAGGGCGAACTAGATCGAATTTCCTCATGGTGTGCTGATGCCAATGCCCTTGTCAACCATGCAAAGGCATCGGTTACATGGTTCTCCCTAAACAACCATATTGTGAAAACAGACATGCTGGCAGTAAGAATGGATGGGAGCATTTTGAGTAGAACCCAGTCAATGACATATCTTAGCGTGAGGCTTGATCGTAGCCTGTCCTTCAGAGATCATGTCGATTATGTCATAACGAAAGCTCGAAAAGGATTGTCAGCAATGAGAGTCATGGCGACTGCCAATATCGAGCAAAGACTGCTAATACTTCTGTTCCAAGGACTATTGCTTTCACGCATCGAGTATGCCCTGGCCATCCTCACTGTCAGCCCTACACAGATTGGAAGACTTGAAAAGGTACAAAACGAAGCCATGCGCATCATTTTGGGCTGCACGAGAGACACCAGCTGTGTAGCAATGAGATACCTCCTTGACTTCCCGACAATGGAACACAGGATCAAGATCTGGAGAGCTCGTGCATACTTAAAAATAAGTGCAGATGAGCAGCACCCTCTGCATGACGCTATATTCAGAGAAAAGGGTGACAGGCTAAAGAGGGGCAAATCATGGATGGGTCGGGCGGAAGATGTTGTCAGACAGGTCTGCAGTCTTACCAGTATCAACCCCGGCAAGGAATGGGTGCCGGGTGCCTCCAGCTTTTAAGTGCACTTTCTCCTGCATTATCACATTCGACAGACGGTGCAGAGAGCAGAACCCTGCCGATGTCAATGCTGAGGTTAACACGCTCATCTATGAACACTCAGATAGTCCCGAAGTGCTCATCTATACAGATGGATCTGTTCTAAAGCAGCAGAGAAGTGCATGGGCATTTACAGCCCGTTCAGCAGGCCGAACCATTCAAGAATCCAGTGGTGCCCGACCATGAGCAGCATGACGATGGAGGTGATGGCAGTTACACAGGCTTTCATATAGCTGGAATCACAGCATTATACCAATGTGTGTGTACTAAGTGATTCAATGAGCATGATTCAGAAGGTCGAAGCTGGATCTGTACGTAGACAGTGGACTGAGTTGCTGCGGAAGTCTGTTGTCCGTAAAGTCACCTTCATCTTCGTCCCGGGACATGCGGGAGTCAAGGGAAATGAACGAGCTGATAAACTGGCTGGCTCTGAACCCCCTGTAGATGGCCAGCCCATGGATCGTGCCGATGTTATTAACGTCCTCAAAGATATGGCGAGAACAGAGGACTTTGACATCAGTTATTCCACATCGCTGTCCAGGATGAAAGACTTGGGTGTAAGAATTGGCACTGCCAGACGTGAGAAGTACATCGGGAAAACGAGGTGCCTCGTCAACCAACACAGAACTGGCACTATTAGCCACCGGACGCTGATGCATATGCTGGGGGGGGGGAGGATCTGAGCACCTATGGACATGTCCGGAGTGCAATGAAGATAACTGATAACTGAACAGTAACTGAACAGTAACTGAACTAATCGAAACAAACTTTACTGTTGTATAACAAAAACTGTGTTACAAACTGATTTAGTTTCAAAAGGACGTTTTACTAAACAATGTTTATAGATTTAAGCAATAAGAATATTTATGTGTGCACTTTTAGAAAGTCAGTTGGAACTGATAATCTCAGATGTCAGAGAGTAATACATCAAAATAATTAATGACCAATATTAGAGAACAACATTTATGAAAACAATATAACTAATATCAGTCACTGCAGATATCAATATTTTTACGTTAGTATGAATGTGCATGCACACACAAACTCACACAAACATCCATGCGCTAACAAATGGACATACACAAACACATGTAGAGACAGACAAGTGCCCATATATATGTTGTTGTTTGTCCATCAAGAATGATGATGACCATTCATTTCATCCAGTGGGGTTGAAGGTATGGAGCCGTGGGTTCTAAGATGGCTGATAAGGCCTATTTTGGCTCGAAATGTTCTTTGACAATGTGGGCAAAGAATGCTTGACGTCTCTGGAGGAGGATTTCCTGCAGTGTTTTTTCTGTCCTGCCTTTTCTTCACAGCTCTTGCAGTCCTGGTTGCCTCACATATGACTGCACCTTTGCGTAATGATGCACGCCATGAATTTCGGTCTCTGGCTGCAGCCTCCCAGGTGTCATGATGAATTCCAAAAGCATTCAGTGAAATTTTCAGAGTGTCTTTAAAGCGTTTCCTCTGGCCACCTTGGGAGCGTTTACCACAACGCAGTTCGCTGTAAAATATTCGTTTAGGGAGCCTGTGATCTGACATGCGAGTCAAGTGACCAGCCCAGCGAATCTGATTCTTCATCAGTATAGTGTGGATACTGGGCATGGACGCTCTTTCTAGGACTTCAGTGTCTGGGATCTTGTCTTGCCATTTAATCTTCAGTAGCTTCCTTAGGCAGACTGTGTGGAAGTGGTTTAATTTCCTAGCTGTCGCTGATAAACAGTCCAGGTTTCACAAGCATATAGCAGTGTGGATAATACAACTGCTTTGTAGACTTTTAGCTTTGTTTGCAGGCTTATTCCAGTTCTGTCCCATATATTCTTGTACAGTCTGCCAAAGGCCGCACTGGCCTTGGAGATTCTTGCATTCACTTCGTCATCAATTGTGGCAGCTTGTGACACAGTGCTGCCAAGATAGGTGAATTTGTCCACAACACTTAGTCTATGATCATTCACTTTGATATTCGGCACAGTGTGATTATTCCCTGGAGCTGGCTGGTACATAACTACAGTCTTCTCCAAGTTGATATTGAGCCCAAAGTTGTCACAGGCATGTGAGAAAGCTGAAACATTATGTTGCATGTCCGCCTCTGAGTTGGCATATAGAGCGCAATCATCAGCAAACAGGAGCTCTCTGGCGGTGTCGCTGTTAATTTTAGTTTTAATTTTAAAGTTTTAGCTTTCAGCCTTCTGAGATTGAATAACTTTCCATCCATACGGTAGTTGATGTCTATTCCAACGTCGTCATTCTCAAAGGCATTCATCAACATGGCTGAAAACATGAGGCTGAACAGTGTTGGTGCCAGGACACATCCTTGCTTCACTTCTCACTGGTGACAGTTCACCATTTTCCTGTATTCTTGCCTGCATGCCGTCATGAAATAGCCGCACTATTTGGACAAACTTTCGTGGACAGCCATATTTTGCCATAATCTTCCACAGTCCTTCTCTGCTGACTGTATCAAAAGCCTTGGTAAGGTCAATGAAAGTGGAGAACATTTCGCAGTTCTGTTCCTGACATTTCTCTTGCAGCTGCCTTGCAGCGAAAATCATGTCAACAGTTCCACGTTCTTTTCTGAAGCCACATTGACTCTCAGGAAGAAGACCTTGATCGAGATGGGCTGTGAGGCAACTGAGAAGAATTCTGGCGAGTATCTTCCCTGCAATTGAAAGCAAGGAGATGCCTCAGTGGTTGTCACAGGATTGGCGGTTTCCTTTACGTTTGTAAAGGTGGACTATTGACGCGTCCTTGAAATCTTGTGGCATGGTCTCGTTCACCCATATGTTTGTAAAAACTTGGTGAAGCTGCTCTGTTAGGACCAGCCCACCTGCCTTGTATATCTCTGCTGGGATGGAGTCAGGACCAGGTGCCTTGCCGCTGGAGAGTTGCTGGATGGCTTTGTTTACTTCCACTATGGTTGGCAGGTCATCAAGTGTCTCATTGGTGGGAACTTGAGGAATGCAGTTGATGGTTTCATCATCGAAGAAGGAAGTTGCATTTAAGATTTTGCTGAAATGCTCTGCCCAGCGTTGAAGGATTTCTTTCTTATCGGTGACCAATGTTCCCCCATCTGCACTGAGGAGGGGAACTATGCCTGGTGATGTAGGACCATAGACCACTTTCAGTGAGTTGTAGAAGTTTTTCATATCATGTCTGTCAGCAAAGCCCTGAATTTCATCAGCTTTGCTGCTCAGCCATGAGTCCCGCATGTGCCGAAGTTTCTGCTGCACTACTCTCTGAATGTTCTTGAAAGCATCTTTTTTTTATGTTGACTTCGGGTCATTCAAATGTGCCTTGAGGAGAAGATGTTTCTCGGCCAGCAATTGGTTGATGTCTTCGGAATTTTCATCAAACCAGTCTTAATGCTTTCGGGAGGCTGGACCGAGGATTTCCACAGCAGTGTTGTAAATTATGTCCTTTAGGGCTCTCCATTCTGTTTCTGTATCCTGTTTAGCTGCAGCATTGGGTCTGAGGCGGTCTTCCAGCATATTTTCAAACGACTGCTGCATTTTCTTGCTGTTTAGGCGGGTGACATTTAGCTTTTTTTGCATTTTCGCCCCTTGAGGACGCCATGGTGGCCTGATGTGAATGTTTATTTTCGAGACAATGAGACAATGGTCTGTCATGGTCTGTCCAACATTCGGCACCACACGTGGATTTTGTCACTCGAACGTCTTGTCTGTCACTTCTCCTGACGATGACATAGCCAATGAGGTGCCAGTGTTTTGAGCGAGGGTGCATCCACGATGTCCTATTTCTCATGGGGAGATGGAAAATTGTGTTCGTAATCAGGAGATCATGTTCAGCACATGTCTGAAGGAGGCGGAGTCCATTGCTGTTACAATTTCCGACTCCATGCTTTCCAATAATGCCACTCCAAGAGGTGGTGTCCGCGCCTACTCTGGCATTGAAATCCCCAAGGAGTGTAAGTTTGTTTCCTTTGGGAACAGATGTTAATACATTGTGCAGGTCCTCATAGAACTTGTTCTTGACATCATCTTCGTTGGTCATAGTTGGTGCGTAGACACTCACAATGGTTGCATGCTTCCTTCCATTCAGCAGGGGCAACTTCATGGTCATGAGCCTGTCATTTATAGCCTTTGGAAATCCAGCTAATTTGCCGACCAGGGCCGACTTAATGGCAAATCCCACACCGGATTGACGTCTTTCCTCGCTTATCCTTCCACTCCAGAAAAATGTGTAGCCGGCACTTACTATACAGATTTGACCTTCTTCTGCAAGTCGTGTCTCGCTCAAGGCTGCAATGTCGATGTTGTACCTGCCCAGCTCTCTCCCAATCAGTGCTGTTCGTCTCTCTGGACCCAACGCGCCGTCTCTGTCAAGAAGGGTGCGTACATTCCAAGTTCCAATTGTTAAGGGAATATGGTTTACTCTTTTAGCTTTGCTTGTTTTATCTTTATTTGTATGTCGACCGCAGTTAGGGTACCCACCAACTGCGGCTAGCTGGTTAGGTAGTGATGGAGCAGACAATGTTTAGGGCACCTTTTCTAGCCCCTTCCTCATGCTATGGAGGTGAGCAGTGTGTTCCTATAGAGGGCTGCTCAGTCGCTCAGGGGGCTGCCGAATCCCACTGCTGCTCCGGTCAGTAGAAGACGACCATATGGCCTGAGCCGCCTGTGTGCAGGTCTGCGACTATGGCTGCCATCATACCCATGCCTGCCGCTTCGCCGCTCGCCCATCGCCACAGGGCTTGAATATGATATATGACGTTGGATGAAGAATGACTTGCCCGATGACTTGGATTAAAGTGAGGAAGAGTTGCGCAATTCGTCGACCTCACTCTCTCACCTGAGTCCATCTGAGTCCAGTGGCAAGACAAGTCGAGACGACTGGAGACGAATACAGGTGCAGTGGATGACCAGGGCGCTCTACGTGCCTTGCCGTGCTCATCACGTTCCACAACGCTTTGCAGGTAAACGCCGTCTTGCCCGTTGAATCAGGAATGATTTCTTCCGCGCAGTCTGCCGAATCCTGTCTTCACATGCTGAGTAGGCATACCCTAGTTTACCTCTTGGTTTGACACCAAATCGGATACCCATGCCTGGTTTAGCCAGCCTCTCACAGCTGTTGCCCAGGGGGGTGGCCGCTGTCGCATGCTGACAGCTACTAGGAGCCACAGGCTTGGGTGTCAGGCTTGGACCAGTGGGGGATGGGTCCTGAAAAGGACATGAGAGTCATCCTTACCAAAGGTGCTACCAATGCCTGACACCCCGTACCCCCCGCCCATATATATATGACTGATTTGGATGGATGGAGACAGATGTGTATCAATAAAAACACATTTAAATATATTTCTAATTTGTGCTTCTATTAAAATTCATTACCTCATTATCTTCCTTAATCAGAGCTGACTGAAGGCTTTTGACAGCTTTCTTAGAACCTTCAATAATTATTTCATTATCAGAGGACATGGTCACACAAATTCCAAACTTTTGGGCAGCTTCCTTCAATTGTAAGTTTTTGAGAATCCTAATCAGTATAGGATGCTTTAAATACAGTGTCAATTTTCTTGTTGAACTTTTGTCACTTGCAGATATCTTACCACTGTCAGTTTTGATTTCTTCACAGTTCTTATCACCAATTTCTTCAGCCAAAGACAAATGCTTTTCTGGTAATCCAGATGAGGTCAATGCTGTAATAACTGCATCCACGTTTTTCAATATTGAGTCTGCAGCAGTGTAGTTTTCTTCTGGGGCAATGGACAACAGATACACCTTGTCTTCAGCTGTGAGGATATGATGATGAGAATAATTATTCTTGCAATGCTCAATCAGTGAGTTCCATTCTTTGGTTTGCTGATATTTCTCTGGCAGACATGAGACTGTCTTGAACTGAATGAAGCTTGTTAAGAAATGTCTAAATTGTACCTGAGAAAATTAAAAAATAAATGTAATATTTACCTGGCCATTCCTTCTGTAATATTTTATTAATTTATGTTTACTCAGATCTGTAGATAATTTTATTTACTTTGTGACTTTAAAATAATATATTTAATTTGCTAAATTAATTAGTAATTTTAAAAACATGAAATTATCATATACAATGTTTTTTAACTGATGAAAAAATAAAGCAGTGATGAGTTCAGCAAACAAAGAATCATATAAAGAATTTATCTGTAAAAGGACAATTTCAAAATGGCTGAATGAGTAGAGACCCTTTTCCAATCCTTGAGAAACATTTGGTATATGGTGCTAAACCCAGATCTGTATAGACCGATGAGCACTTGATTCATCATGTTTCAGTATCACGTTGGCGGCCTTTACTTAACAGAACATTTCCTGGTATACTTTCTAGACTGGGGTGACCTGGGAGCCCAGGTAAAGTTAGTTGCCTATCCTTTACAGGATATTGCAGTCAACCCCAGCATTTGTTGGCTGTTTGTGATTTCTTGGCAAGTTTAGGTTCAGTATTCTGCCACTGCATTCTGAATGACTGGCACTCATACAGTTGAAAACAAACGCAACGCAGTCTGCTGCCAAATCGCCCTCAACTGCGTTTCGAATACAGTATGCGGGGTTACGAATTGCGCCCCTCAACCACATCACCACAAAGCCCAGGTAAATTTGTAATAACCCATGTCTAGATGGGGATTCACACATGAATACCAAGCCAGCAACTGCACTACTAAAGTACCAATTGACACAGAGAGATGAAATCAAATCTCATGGGTGAACATTTTTCAAGAAATTGCCAACATTATTGAAACTTTAATTAGAAAGGTAAATGAACACAGAATTAAAGATACACAGTTAGTTGATTCAGTGAGGGTCTTTGTGGTGAAGTGGTTAAGCTGCCTGCCTTACACTCCAAAGCTTGTGGGTTTGATTCTGGACCCCCCGTCATTCAGTTCATGAGTGCGATTTTCTCAGAGACTCCTGAGACCAATTCAAATTAGATAACACCTGCAATGAAGTCAGTCATCTGGCCTTTTAAACTCCCTTTTAGTTAACTCATTCAGTATGGAATTATTTCCAAGTTACAGACTGAATCATTTACCAAACCTGGAAAATTTTTGAGCATATACTTTACATTTACACCTAAAGATTAATACAATATAATGTATAATGCATCAAATTAACGGGAAATTGATGGACATTGTAGATGTGTTCACTATTTATAAATATTTTTTTAATGTTTAGTTAGGTGTTTCTTTCAGAAATATGTGCACACTAATAACAATAATGTGGAAATGTGGAAACAAATTTCACAATGATGCAAGACGTTTAATTAAATATATTATTTCAGTGTGATGTGACATTATAATTTTGTAGCTAACCAATATATACGCAAAGAAGAATTGCAGAAAATAGTGATTAGAGTAATAGCTAGATTAACTTTCACATATTTGACATATAAACTCTCTGAGGAAGCGTCACTAATACACTTTCAACCTCAAATATTCAAACCACTATTCGGCTAAGGGGGAAAAAAATCTATACATTGACAAAAATTAACGTTAAAATAATGCATTTTTGCTTAGAATAAATTACTTACCATTGTAAAAGTAATCTATGCTTAAATGTATTATTTATGGTTAGTCTATATTTCTTCTTCTTCTTCTTCTTCTTCAGCATTCCGAGCCATTGAGGTTCTTTGCTGCAAATACAATCTGTCTCCATTCGTCTCTCTGGTGGACCTTCTCTTGCCAGTCGTTGATTCCAAGTGCTTGTAGGTCTGTATGTATATTATCTCTCCACCGCCTTCTTGGTCTACCTCGGGGTCTACGGTCATTTATTTCCTGAGTGTAAGCGAGTTTTGTTTCCCTATTATCTTCCATTCTGTCTATATTTGTAAACAAAAATTACTACTCAGACACAGCAAGGGCAAACATCCAAGGCAGTCACTAATTCACCATGGTAATTATACAGAAAATGGTAACAACATTTAAAATGTATTGAGAAACTAGACTACCATTAACATCACTTTCAGTATCTTTCCTTACATATAAACATTTCTAGATTTCCACAAGAAACTGGCAATCACAAGTAATCAATAGTAAATTATTTGTGATTGCTGAATTTTCACTACAGTATCCACCTCACATTACAACACAAATAATTAATAAATATTTACAGCATTTATGTGTATCCTCTATCAAAAAGTTTTTTAATATTAACTTTTTTACCAGGCTAAATTTGGGTACACATGTAAAAGTGGAATCAGAAGTATTAACAAAACTAACCTGAATCTAATATTAGAGTTTACAGTGAAATGAAACAACCAGCTAATCTAATACTAGACATTGCATGTGGAATCAGTTGAGAAATTTTTAAGTGATTCACTGCCAAACAAAAGAAGTGGGTTTGGACCAAACAAAAATTCATGGCAGAAAATGGGGGTGTGTCACAATAATGATGTAAAAATAGTTAACATTGTAGCAGATATATTGTATTATATATCAAATTAAAGGAGATTGCACAAGGAACATGTAGTAGACACCTTGCAGTCTTGACAGACCAAAGTATGTGAGTGGAATGTGGCCAATATTCCATCACAATGTCAGGGCAGAGCTTCAGAGAATCATGTGATGCCCAAACGACATGACCTCTCTCTCGGCCTAGTCTTGTGTATTCCAGAGGAATGGGTAACCAATACGTCTGGCACAAGGTAGGCTGCAGACGCTGGCGGCTCAGCGTCAATCCACCGAGACCTCACCACCACGAGCCGGTGGCGAGTTATGGCCAGACCCTGACACCCAAGGGACCCGGCTTAGAGGCGTTCAGCCATGTCCCACAGGTGAGGGCCTTGTACGAGCCCGGACCATGAGGGCGCGCACATCTGTCGATCACAAGTGTCCGGACCTGTGTAAAGCGTGCACTATCGTCAGACTCCCCACCTGACTTATAGCGGTCCCCGCGACCAGCGGGAATAGGCCCGCCATAGCTACCGCAGGAGATATTGCCTGTCTATTTGCAAGCAAATCTCCCACTGAATAAGTAAAGAAACGATAAAAGTAGTGGTATTTCAATTGCGCTTGCGCTCCCACCTATGCTACACCCTTCATGTGTCTTCACAAAGTCGGACTAGAGTCAAGCTCAACAGGGTCTTCTTTCCCCGCTGATTCTACCAAGCCCGTTCCCTTGGCTGTGGTTTCGCTAGATAGTAGATAGGGACAGTGGGAATCTCGTTAATCCATTCATGCGCGTCACTAATTAGATGACGAGGCATTTGGCTACCTTAAGAGAGTCATAGGAACAAGGAACATGACAGAGTTAATAAATATGTGAGATCTTAGAAAAATTATAACAATAATGATATATTTTGTAATCACAATTTAAATAAAAGGGGTGACAATAATTTTAACATTTCCACTTACTAACAATCCTGTTAAATTTACTGAATAATGACAAAAACGCCACTTTTCTTCACCAATATCACAAGAACTGCTCCGTAACACCAATAAAACACAATTAAAACATCATATTTTGATGCACACTAATTTTACACAAAATGGAAAATGTCAGGAACATACTAGGCAGATTGTACTGAGAAACAATATATATATACTATTTTCTATTTAGTTATAATTATTATTCTTTTAAATTTAGTTATTTAAACACTCCTTAAATACTTTGTGATAGGCAAAACAAATTTAGGGGCACAAGTGTGAGCTATTAGCGCAAGCATAATTCGACATGTGCGATCATATTATGACGAACTTTCGCTGTTAGTGCTGTTTTCCACTATGACCGTCTACTAAATAATCTGACTACTGTACGTGGTATTAGTTTTAGAATTTTTCACAAAGTCCTTTACATCAGAATAACTATAATCTAAACGTGTTTAAAATTCTAATCTGATGAAAATCTACGCGGTCACAAACTAGAAGGCGTTGCCTTTTCTAAAATAATCAAAACAAACTACTTAAAATCTCATTTTGTCCTAAAAAACAATGAATGTGTGTGTCTTGTCTGACACTGATCGAAGGACAATCTATTCTGTGTGTAAATTTTAATTTATTGGGCTCTAAAAATTGTGGAAAATAAGAGAAATTAAACAAATAACGCAATGTCTATACCAAGCTGATGTATCAGCTTCTGGCAGTCAAGAGAAATTCCATTGCGCCGATGTATCAGTTTCTGGCAGTCAATAAGTTGAAGAGAAATTAAAGATAAATAATATAACATTAAACAAACAATTATCTGTGTTTGATAATGATGATGATCAAACAAATATGTATGGATTGTTTTCTTTGATATATTTTTGGTATTGATTTATTCCTGCAGACAGACAGGTAAATAAAACACAAATAAATGGAGCAAAGCAAATATATTAAATACATAAAACAAAACCAAATCTAATCTAACAGTAGTGACATCATCATAACTCAGCACTAAACAATATGAAGAAGTGAATTTATTTACAAACATAACATTTATGACACACACCAGAATAAATGTGCATAGGAAATTAATAATGATGTTTACTGAATACAGAAATGCAATGGCTGAGGACAACAATGATTATGAAGAAATGGTATGAAAATATGCTATAAATAAAACTGTGGTCACATAAACAAAGGTCTCTTCATGGGTATCAACAAAAAGCAAATTGACCATTTCAGAAGTCACACACAAAATGGAGATTTTCTTCCTTTCCTAATTACATTGTTTAACTTCCTATTGCTCTGGGCAAATCCTAATTTATCTTGTATAATCATATGCAGAAAACAATACTCTACCCCCAACCTTGTGCAATGAAAATATACCATTACATTTCAGTTGCGTGAAAGTAAGGAATTCTCATTACCTTCTGTGACGAAGTCTCCAGCTTCCCCATCCTCTTTTGCTTAAATTGGGGAATAATCTCTTTAAAACCCTTAGGTAAATTTGTAAGAATTTATATTCGTCTTTATAACTATATATCTAGGTATAGATAGTCCATTTCTATAGTATAAATCAACTGCTATTTAATGTTATTAATTTAATATGAAGAAATACGTTACATTAGTGTAGGGGGAGAGTTATAAGGTCACGAGAGAAATGTTATTTTCTGTGGCGATTGCAACGCTAAAGGCAGATCATGGGGAATCATTTGCTCCAACACACAGGGGGAGGAGCTCGAGACTGCACTTGAAACCCTTGACCTGGTTTGTATCAACAGTGGCTGTGTCACCAGGACAGCAAGCCGTCCAGGCGATGAGGACAGTGCTATTGATCTGGCGCTGGTTTCACCTTCACTCACTACAGTGTGTAGATGGGATGTCTTAGGGCACCATGGCAGCGACCACCACCCTTGCAGCATATTGGTGGAGAAAGGCAGAACCAGGCAGCACAAGCTAAAGGTAAAGACTTTCCAGTATGACAGTACAGGGCAAGATGTGGTGAGTAAAATAAGACGTGACAAGCGCAGAAAGCTTCAGGGCAGGAAAAAAAGCTGGGAGCAGCCACCTTGGTGGAATTTCGAGCTGGAGAAGGCTTGGGTGGATAAGCGTAGGTGAAGGGCAGCAGGCTAAAAAGAGGACGGTCGTGGATGGGTCAAGCCGAAGACATTCTTCAACAGGTGTGTTTACTTGAGGACTTAGAACCTGGCGAGGAGTGGGTACAAGTGCCAACAGATTTCTGCACATCCTTTTCAGTTTGCATCCAACTAGATAGGAAATGCAGACAAGAAAATCCAGCTGCTGTGAAGGCTGAAGTACAAGCGTTGATTTTCGAGAACTCGCTAGACGGTGATGCTGTCATCTACACAGATGGGGTCGGTCATCCGACATGTGAAAAGCTCATGGGCCTTTACGGCTCGGGCCGGAGGGAGAATTGTGAAGGAGGACTCTGGTGCTTTCACTGAAACCACAAGTAGCCTGACTATGGAAGTCATGGCAGTAAGTAAAGCAATAACATGGCTCGAGACACACATTCACTAGGGTCCTTAGCGACTCAATGAACATGATCAAGAGGATAGAGGAGGGGTCGATCCGAAGAGAATGGTTGCTGCCTCTGGAGCGGTCTCGGCAGGCAAAGATTAGTTTCATCTTCGTGCCAGGGCATGCGGGAGTACAAGGAAATGAGCGGGATGACAAGCTCGCAGGTGAGGTGCCATGTACCGATATGAGGCAGACAGCGGTAAACTGGTGTACTAAGAGTAGGTTTACCGTAGAAGAGGAATTGTCATAGTGAGAGCAGTTCACGCGATCACTATGAACTAACACGCACGAATAAGTCAAGGAAAGTCAGTGCGGAACTCATGATGATGCTGAATAACAAAGGGAAACTATTCAAAGAAGTTGCGTATCACGTGACAATAGTTGGGTAGTCCACGGGAAAGCGAGACAGCTGGACGCAGTTAGTCAGGCCAGGGTCTCGGTTGAAGAAGGACATGAAACTGAGTTGAAGCCAATCAAGATTATTCGGCATTACTCCAGTATTGTAATGATGCTTCAGCCAGAAGCGAAAGTGTTTCATACAGTTGTGCGGCTGATTGAATAGCCATTCAAAGCCTGTTTACAGTGCGCCGAGTTGACGGCGTTTCAGCAATGCCCCACGCCAGACGTCAAGGGCAGATGACAGTAAGTGTGACCTTAGCGTAGTCAGCGATTGTGTTAGAACTGTGCAAAGGAGACGAGTGTCTCGCATCTAAGTTGTGAACATTGATTATGTACTTTATATACTTATCACATGCCATCCAGCACCATTCGGGAATGTTTGAAGTTATTTGCTGTGATAATCGTCAACAATAAATATAGAAGAATGTCAAGGACATCAGGTTGTTCAGTATTTATATCCTATGAATGTTCCTGCTAAAGTCTGTCATTGAGGCTGAACAAACGAGCCAATAATCAGCTCCTTGGCAGAAGGCTACTGTGGAGGGCAGAAGCGCCATGGACCATGCGGACATTCTGAATGCTCTACGAGAAGTAAGACTGTTGCGAGAACCAAACAAGAACACTACGCAGGAAGCCAAAGAAGATTGATAAACCAACATAGAACTGGCGTCGTTAGCCGCTACACGCTGCTGGATTTGCTGAGGAGGGGAGCACATTTTCGATTAGTAATTATAGCAGTAGAATAGGCCAAACTAATTGAGCAGTTAGTCTAGGAAATAACACGAGGCATTTCAGTAGTTTGTGATATTTCGAGGAGATGATGGTGATTGCGAATAATTATAGTTAATATTGAATACTTCGATGTCGCGAAAATAGGGAATCTTATGAACCACGCGGGGGAAGGTCAAAATACTAGTGTGGGAGACCCTAGACATTTTCATTAATTCTCATCGGGGATTTCTCACCAATTCGCAGCACTGATCTTGCCTGCCACTACATTAACCTTCAGTCTATTCCATACTGATACTTAAGTAAATAGTGTGTATTTTAACATATATGTTACATAGAATAATTATTAAATATATGCTAGGAATATAGCCTCAGAATTTGAACATAAATATTATTAGGGCAGTAATCTGTTTAATAGATTGTATATAAGCTTTTTATTTCAGGCAACGTAGCTAGACAACCTTGGCAGACTGTCTTTATCATACAAGTATAGATGTATGCCATTCCTGTCTGCCAGAACACTGTCAGAAGACTAGACCTGTTCTGGGACATTGGATCCTTCTAGAATCGCGATCTATTCAATCTTGTCTTCTCCAGTGACTTATTTTTCTATTCATAGAAAGTCTATCCGCAGGAACTTTGATAGATTCCTTATCATCGTAGCTGACGCTACGCTACACCTTCATAGTTCTATGGCATATTCACTTTTGGAATTGTATCCTTTGATACAATGAATGCAAGTATTATAATCAATGGGAATCAAACAGAATATGCAGTTTCATACCTTTCCTCCAGATCTTGTAACAACTAACAGCTCCAAATTATCATCCAAAACTAAATGAGCTTTTGAAGCTTTCAAACATGTCTCTACATTTTGCTGAATTTGCTTATCCATGAGAAATTCTTCTTGATCTTCAAAAGGCATCTAGAAACATAAGAGGATATTAACAATTGACATTAAACAATAGAAACATTCAAGGCAAGAAATATTGAGAGTTCAAACATTTACAGCCATTAAAACAATATTTTAATTTATAAAACTTTGCTGTTTTACGAGTATAACAACAATTGTGCTACAAACTGATTTAGTTTCACAAGGGGGGCTGCGTGGTCTCGAGGCATGGTGTCCGCCTCGAGTTCTGGAGGTCCCAGGTTCAGGCCCCGGTGAGGACCAGGATTTATTTAAAAATTCCACCGGGACTTCCAGTAATTTCCCCTAGTCTCTGGGTAGTGAGATCGGACGCCCGTGTGTATTGTTGCGCACGTAAAAGATCCCTTGGTAGTTGGAAATCGAAAAAGAGTAGCCTAACGGCGCTGCCCGGGCAAAATTTCGAGTTAAAAATCTACCCAAATTATTTCAGGATCCTCGGCGGTGCTATGGAGTTCGTGCACTGAGCTGAGTTTCTCCAGACTCAGGTTTGAGTTAGGAGGAGAACGGAGCACTTATGGGTTGCACCCATGTGCCGTGATGTTGATCCATAAAAACTAAACTAAACTAAAACAATATTATGACTCTTCGAATACATGTCTCATAACCTTAGTTGATTTAGAACAGTCAATGTAGGGGTGATAGTCCTGTCAACATATGAAATAAATAAAACTGGCATTAGACTTTACAGTGAAATGAAACAAACTGACACATTTTGTCGGAGATAGCAAGATTAGGAGAAGCAATGATCCGCATGCTAGTCGGCAAAACGCTTGATGATAATGATGGACACTTCTAATGAAGATTCAGCTGCCAATTTAGAATATAATTGGAATAAACATTGTAGTCTTGAAAATGGTTTGAACAAAAGAGTAATGAAAATGGGTGACAAATTAATATTCATTATAGTGACGCCAATGTTATGGGTTCAAATTCACATTGAGACAAACTTTGCTGTTCTACGAGTATAACAACAATTGTGCTACAAACTGATTTAGTTTCACAAGGACGTTTTACTAAACTGTGTTTATAGATTTAAGCAATAAGAGTATTTATGTGTGCACTTTTAGGATGCCAGTTATAAGTGAAAATCTCACATGTCAGAGGTTAATGCATCAAAATAACTAAAGAACAACATCATTAATAGAAATGAAATAATTAATAAACATCAGAGAACAATATTTATTAAACCAATATGATAACTAATATCAGTCACCACTGCAGACATAAATATTTCTACATTAGTATGAATACGCATGCATACACACACAAGAAAGCATGCGCTAATACATGGACACACACAAACACACAGACAAAGAGAGACAGACATATTCAGACAAACACTCACATATATGGAAGATTTAGATGGATGGAGACAGGCATGTAACAATAAAAACACATTTAAATATCTCATATATTTCTCTTGTGTGCTTCTATTAAAACCCCTTACCTCATCTTCCTTGATCAGAACTGACCGAAGGCTTTTGACAACCTTCTTAGGGCCTTCAATGGTTATTTCATGATCAGAAGACATGGTCACAGAAATTCCAAACTTTTTGGCAGCTTCCTTCAGCTGTAAGGCTTGGAGAATCCTGATCAAAACAGGATGCTTGCAATACAGTGTTAATTTCCTTGTTGAACTTTTATCACTTGCAGATATCTTACCACTGTCAGCTTTGATTTCTTCATATTTCTGATCACCAATTTCTTCAGCCAAAGACAAATGCTTTTCTGGTAAACTAGGTGAGGTTAATGCTGTAATAACTGCATCCACGTTTTTCAATATTGAGTCTGCAGCAGTGTTGTTTTCTTCTGGGGCAATGGACAACAGATACACCTTGTCTTCAGCTGTGAGGATGTGATGATGAGGATAATTATTCTTGCAATGCTCAATCAGTGAGTTCCATTCTTGTGTTTGCTGGTATTTCTCTGGCAGACGTGAGATTGCCTTGTACTGAATGAAGCTTGTTAAGAAATTTCTAAACTGTGCCTGAGAAAAGTGAAAAGTAAATGTAAACTTTACCTGGTCACTCCTTCTGTGGTAATAACATTATTAATGCATGTTTACATAGAGCTGCAGATAATGTTAGTTACTTTTCAAAACTGTCTGTTAGCTAGAGCAAATATGTTTTATTTGCTAGAATTAATTATTCAACTAGAATTTACCCCTTCAAGGTAATATGAGCGCCTGCAACAATTAATGCAGATGGTAATATTTGGGAGAATGTGGAAATAAAACTACTAGAAACAAAACTAAGTAAAGCCAATTTTTTTTTTTAAATTCACATATCCTTTACAGGACATCGCTGTCAACAGCAGCATCTTTCAACTGTCTGTTGATTTCTTGGCAAGATAACGCTCAGTAGTTTGCCATTGCTTTCTGAGCGGCTGGCTGTTATCCCGCAAGTCACCAGCGGGGGTCGAACTGCTTCCAGCTCTCGCCCGCTACGAGACTCTGCGTGATAAACAGGATTACGGAGAAAGTGTTGTAACCCCTCGGCCAGAGAGACCGGCAGTAAAGCCAATACACAAGCAAAATCCATACATATTTGAGTAATTAACACATATTCTTCATCAAGTCAAAGAGTTAGAACATCTTGTATGTATATCTACAGATGATGAAACATTGGGTAGAGAAATAAAACAAAGAGTTCAACAATGAATGTATCAGCAGTCACCACTGCTATAACATCAAAACCTGCTGAAGATAAAATTGCAAATGATTAATAGTTTTTCAATACTGACTGTTTTTTGTTTTAAATCTATGTTAAAAATGGACTCTGACCATAGAACAAGAGTGAAAGGTCACAAAGTGTTCCATACTGGCTGTTTCTTTTATCTATTTAAAAATGGACTCTAATGACACAACAAAGGTGAAAGGTCACAACATGTGAAATATTGCTCTTGGGAAAAGTGACTGATATCACAAAAGTGAGAGAGTGAAAACATTTTAAAATAAGACAAATAGTATGAACAATATATATTTTAAGTAAGTTGCAAGTCCTTTACAACACGTTGCAATCAACCCCAGGATTTTTGGCCGTTTGTCAATTTCTAGCCAATTTTATATTCAGTAGGTTTGGTATTGCTTTCCCATACTAATGCTCATACCATTGTTAAAAATCAATGCAAGGTCTGCTTCCAAATCACCTGCAGTCTTTTTCAAACCCTGTATGCAGGATTGTGAAACATATTCTCTACCCCTTAGCTACAAATAAATGTGTAGAATACCCAAAAAGTGAAGGCCCCTTTTGCATGCCTTGATGTGCACTGAGTATATGGTAACGGTAAACTATGCCTTTAGGCGCACTGAGCGTATGGTGATAGTTCCATAATCTTATAGAGCAAACTTTTTCAAGCAGAGGGCCATATCTACTATTTTTGGTAGTTAGGCGGGCCATAACGTTATAAAATTATAAAAGTCATGTAATATCATTCTCACCTTTATTAACTTTTGTCAACAAAATTCTAAAACTTGAAAGGCAGTCAGTGTCAGTACTACAGTGCGGTAATTTTTTGGTTTAAAATCAAAAGTTCATTTAACAATAAATTTTTAATCAGTTTCGAAAATCGCTATTAATGTAATCAATTTACAATTGTAACTGTTCTTCATAACCAGTTACTTAAGTTCAGATGCCAGTTTATCAATGTCTGGGCACAAATCGATTGTGCCCAAAGTCATAAGCGCAGCTAGGTTACTGTCTGGAATGTTGTTTGTTTTTTTTGTTTTTTTTATAACAGTCATTGCGGAAAATGACTGCTCGCATCTGTAAGTCGAACCAAAACGACAAATAATTCTCCGGGCGAAAAAACGCAAGTGTTCAAATTGTTCAACAGACAATAGTCGCCAGAATGAAATCATGATCAGCTGAAGATGAAACACGTAGCTTCAGAAATTTACATCTCAGTGCAGAATTACATTTAAAATGAATTACTTCATGCTGAAGGTTTTGTGCACTCTGATTGGCCGACAAGGCTAGAATATAGGAACTTCATAATGTTTCATTGCGAACTGAGCAGGCACACATTATCGCATGCTGAAGGGGCTCTCTGAGTGCATTTTTGAAATTATGAAAATATATTAAATAACGAGGCCTCACGTGCCACTTTCTGACAACTGGCAGGCCACAAGTGACCCGCGGGCCGTGGTTTGGGAACCCCTATTATAGACCAATCAGCATTCGATGGATAATGTGGTAAATATTAGGCCGGCCCCCTTTACACCCCAGGGTGTTTCCTCATGCCCACTTCAAGCTTGGTTGACCCTGGACATGTTTTGGGAAGTAAAGACGGCCAGCATGGTTTCACAGATCTAGGACCAGGTCAATAGAAATATGGAATTAGCACCATATACCCAATATGCTCCAAGGCATCCAAAAGGGTCCCATACTCTTACACGGCTTGTCTCTGATTATATTTATACCATCTCAAAGAATATATGTTCAACCTACAAAGTGTTTATTACACATTGAAGATCCACTCCATTACCTCTCTCTCTCTCTAAATTGTGTGTAAAGTGTAGGAGTTTGTTCTTATTAGTTTCAGTAATCATGTGAGGCATCATGTATTTGTCTATATGTGAGGATGTATGTATGGGTGTGTATGTGAGGGATATGTGTGTGTGGGGGGGGGGGGGGGGGGGGGGGAATGTGTGTGTGCCTATGTAAGAGAGAGCGAGAGAGAGAGAGAGAGAGAGAGAGAGAGAGAGAGAGAGAGAGAGAGAGAGAGAGAGAGAGAGAGAGAGACAGAGAATTCAGTGCTCGCATGTCCTGTAACATGCCATTCCATATTCTTTGTGTATTTTCATCTTTCACATTATCATTTTGTATGTATGACACTTGATTTTATCATGTATAATATAACATTACTGTAATGTGAGTGAGAGCGCTAGTGAGTGAGAGAGAAAGAGAGAGAGAGAGAGAGAGAGAGAGAGAGAGAGAGAGAGAGAGAGAGAGAGAGAGAGAGAGAGAGAGAGAGAGAGAGAGAGAGAGAGAGAGAGAGAGAGAGAGAGAGAGAGAGAGAGAGGGGGGGGAGAGAGTTGAATTGCATCACTAATTTTTAAGTTACAAAATGTATATGTACAATTTTTCTCCATTTTCTTTACAATTTTGCGACAATGCTCACGACAATCGTCACTGTATGTGTGTGTAAAGTGTGGGAGTTTGATCATAATAGTAGGTTGGGGGATCGGGGGATGTGTGTGTGGGTGGATTCGTGATGTATGTGGGTGGGCGGGGTGGGTTTGTGTGGGTGGGTGGGGGATTTGTGTGTAGGTGCGTGCGAGATGTATGGGTGTATGGGGAGATGTGTTTGTGAGTGGGGATGTGTGTTTGTCTAGGTGGTTGTGGGTGAGTGGGTGGAGGAGGATATGTTGGTGGATGATTGATGGTGGGTTATGGGATGGGTGGGGGTATATGTGTGGGTGGGGAGATGTGGGTGTGGGGATATGTGGTGGGTGGGAGATGTGTGCAGGTGGGGGTGGTTGTGGGTTTGGGGATGTGTATGTGGGTGTGGGATGTTTGGGTGGATGGGTGGGGAGTGTGTGTGGGTGAGAGATGTGTGGGTGAATGTGTGTGGGGGATGTGTGTGGGTTGGGGGAGGGGTGCGTGATGAGTGTGGGTGATGGATTTGGAGATGTGTGTGTGGGTGGGGGATATGTCTGGCTGGGTGGGGGTGTGTGTGGCTGGATGGAGGATGTATGTGTGGGTAGTGAGGGTGACTGTAGTTGGGGGATGTGTGGATGGGTAGGAGATGTGTGGATAGATGTGTGTGTGGGTGAGGGATGTGTCTTTGGGATTGTGTGGGTGTGGTATTGTGTGGGAGGGGAGCTGGGTGTGGATAAATGATGTTTGTGTGGGTGGGTGAAGGTGTGGTTGGGTTTGTGGGTGGGTAAATGATGTGTGTGAGGGTGGGGGTAAGTTTGCTTAGATGGGTGGTTGGGATGTGTGAGTGTGGGTGGGTAGATAGGAGATGTATGTGTTGATGAGTGGGTAAGGGATATGTGGGTGTTAGTGGTTGAGGGATAAGTACGTGTGTCTAGGGATGTGTGAGGGGATGAATGTATGGGTTGTGTGTGCGTGGATGGGAGGTGTGTGTTTATGAATGGGGAATGTGTTGGTGGGTGGGGATGTGTGTGAGGGATGTTTGTATGGGTGGGGAGATTGTGCGTGGGTGGGGATGTGTGTGTATATGGGTAAGGGTGTGTGGTTAAGGGATGTGTGGCTTGGGGAATGGGTGGATGGAGGATGTGTGGTTGGGTAGAGGATATGTGGGTGGGTGAGTGTGTGCAGGTTAGGAGATGGTGGGGGATGTTTGTAGGTGTGGGCTCGGGATAAGTGAGTGGGCTGGGGGAGATGGGAGATTATGTGGGTGAGTGCGGAATTTGTGTGTGGGTAGGTGCGGAATATGTGAGTTGACGGGGAGATGTGTGTGTGGCTGAGGAATGTGTGTTTGGTTGGGTGGTTGGAGGTGTGTGGGTGGAGGAGGATATTGGGTGAGTGATTGTTGGTGGGAAATGGGACGGGTAAAGGATATGTGAGTGGGTGGGGAGATGTGTGTAGGTGGGGGATGTGTGGGTTATTGAATGTATGTGTGCTTGGGGTGTGGGTGGATGGGATGTGTGGTGGATGAGAGGTGCGTGTGGGTGGGGAGATGTGTAGGGATGTGGTGGATGGGTGAGGGAATGTATTGTATGTGTGTGTGGTTGGGTGGGGGAGTTGGAGTGAATGGGGGATGTGTGGGTGGGTGGTGGATGTGTCTTATAACATAGTAATATGCATTGTTTATGTTTACAAAATTCATGTGACAATGTTTTTTTCCTATGCACTGTTCATGAAAGAAAGATGAGTGATTGGAAGGGCCGAATGTAAGACGGGCCTGCGTGCCCAATTTGTTACCCTTTGAAAATAAAGTATGTTCGTTCGTTCGTTCGTTCGTTCTCTCTCTCTCTCTCTCTCTCTCTCTCTCTCTCTCTCTCTCTCTCTCTCTCTCTCTCTCTCTCTCTCTCTCTCTCTCTCATACACACACAAATAGTGTGGAATTAACTGGAATATAACAATGCATAAATATAAATATTTAAGACATGAAATTAAAAATAAAGTAACTATAAAATAAAGCTGAGTTCACGCACACTCTTACAAGCAAGGAAATCTTACTTTATTTCCATCCTTCCTTGCCACGAACATCTCTAAATCATCACTGAGAACTATACAACATCCATGGGTGATCAAGCAAGAATTTAAACTTTTCCGGATTATGGGATCACACAGAAATGCTTTTTCATTTTCTGTGAACTGAAACTGAAAGTTTAATCAAGAAAACATAAAACAAAACTCTAGACTGCTGTAGCATATTTATTAATATAGATAAAGTTACAAACATTCAGATGTTTCCTATTTAAGTAAAATCAAATCCTCTGTAAGGTGTGGAGTTTTTATTTTTGTCGGGGGCAAAAAAGAAAACTCTAACCTGCATAGTTTGCGGCAACTGCACTAGCCAGGCGGCCTTAATTCCTCTGACTCAAGATCCCACTGCCATTGCCATACACCACAAGGTACTATATTGGCAGTAAATGACAGTTTTTTTCAATGACTGTCTAAGGACAGTACTAGGGTTCTAGACAATATATTCACAGAGGGCTACATTTTATATACGAAAAATTATACACAAAAAAAATGCTCAACTATGTATAATGTACAATATATGCCTAAATTATTACCTAGAAAGGTTGAAGGGGATATTGAAAATAAAACAACTAAGTTAGTTATGACAAATTAACTTTTAGTTAGTAGCTTCCCTGCAGTTGAACTGTCTAAACAATCAATTTAATGGAACTTGGTAAAATCAAAAAATGCTCATTTCATGTCCGAGGGTGTAGACAATCATTGTTCTTACAGTATATCAAAACTAACCTCCCATGTGATCCTGGCTAGCAACAAGTAAACTAAAGGATCCCTTTTCACATCATCAAGCGTACTGGCCATATAATGCTAACCCCATGTTTAAAGATCAGTCAGCAATCAATGAGAGATGTGGTCAATATCATACTGCCACTACTTTCAAGACCATTTCCTGGTACACATTTTAGGCTAGGTAGCATGGTCAATGTACAACTCCAACCTCAAGAGGATTCAAACATGTGACCTCAAGGCCGGCAGGCAAGAGTGCTAGCTGTTGCAATACTGTGACTCCCCTGCCTACTAGTGCTAAATGTTCAATTAAGCAGCAGAAAACTTATGGTTTATCATTTCTGATATCACTGTACAGATGACACTCAATCACAGACCTCATCATTTTTCCCATATAAACAAATTTTGAATGCCACCATCGTGTTTTCTAATACCAAATAATCAGATCTCGCATTGTATTAGTGGTATAAACTGCAAGAACAGTAAATTCCCTTACACATTTCTCTTTCACAGCAAACTGTAAAACTGTGGAAGCTATCCATCCATCATGTGCCATGCCGACAAGCATGGGCAGTCATGTTTTGCCATCTCACTCGATCGCCAGAGTCATGGATCAGCTCCATGTTCCTGTCTCGACCATGCCAAGTGGCCAAGCCATCCAGGTATTTACTTCTTGGTCTTCCTCTTGGTCTTTTCCCTTCAATCTTGCCAGTTGTCACCAAGTTCTCCAAGTCATTTCTTCTCATAACATGCCCAAAAATTTTGACTGTCTACGTCTAATGACTCTAATCAGTTTACGATCTTCATTTGTTTCTTGAAGGACTTGTTCATTGGTTTTTCTGTCTGTCCATGGTATTCTTTGCATTTTCCTCAGAAACCACATTTCCACAGCCATCAGATGTTTTTCAGCTTGACTGCTCATTGTCCATGCTTCACATCCATACAAAAGTACATGTTCTATGTAGCACTTCAACACTCTTTTTTCTCGTTTCAATTTATATCTTTTTATTGGTCAGTATGTTTTTCATCTTGCAAAAAGCTACCTTCGCAATGACAATTCTTGTTCTAATCTCTTCAAGGCATCTCCCATCAGATGGTATGAATGTTCCAAGATAACTGTGGCAGCTATGTCATTCAAATAAATGGTAAATTTTTGCTGAAAAACTACATTAAAACAAAGGCAGCTAACTCCAATATTGATATACTTATTATTGTATTTATTTAGTCATTAGATTTTAATGTGCATGTTACAATTTAATTTAATTTGTTTTAAAAAGCAGCACATGGAAGACACATTATTGCACTGGCCAGCATATACCCAATCATGGCAAGGAAAGGGGTCCCTTTACATACGATGTGTTTCACTTTAGATGTTCCACAGTGGCCAGAAACAGGGATAACTATCATCACATGATCATCACATTTTAAAGTGTTGCAAAGAGGTGTGATTAGGGGTGGACCTGGAAATTAAACATGTGACAGAATCTCTTGCTGGGATTGATAATGCAAGTGTATCTTGATTGATCCATGTCGTGTGGGAAAATATCAGGCTGGAATTTATTGGCTGAGGTGAAAGAAATAGTCACTGTCAAGCAGAACAGAATGTAACAAATAACAACTTGCATGAGAATGGAGATCAAGGCTGCCACTGCAGCTCACCAATATATCACTTACAAAGTGATTGTATTGAAGACTTGTCCCAAATGCTGCATCAGTACCATAATACCATCCAAACCGAACACACTGTAGATGTTGTAGTATTGTAATGAGCAACAAACTATCAACATCATCATGTGCTATGCCGATAAAAGTGAGCGGTCATGTTTTGCCATCTCTCACGATCAGAGTCGTGGATAAGTTTTGTGTTCTTGTCTCTACCATGCCATGCGGCCAAGCCGTCCAGATATTTACTTCTCTGCCTTGCCCTTGTTCTTTTCCTGTCAACCTTGTCAGCTGTCATCAAGTTATTTAGCTTATTTCTTCTCATAATGTGTCCAAAAAATGTTGAGTTTACATCTAATTTATCTAATCAGTTTACGGTTTTCATTTGTTTCTTGTAGGACTTGCTCATTGGTTTTTCTGTCTTGACCTTGGTATTCTTTGCATCTTCCTCAGAAAACACATTTTCACTGCCATAGATGTTTTTCAGCTTGTTTGCTCATTGTCCACGCTTCACATCCATACAAAAGTACAAGTTCTATGTAGCACTTCAACACTCTTTTTCTCATTGCAATTGACGTCTTTTTATTGGTCAGTATATTTTCCATCTTCCAAAAGGCTATCTTTGCCATAGCAATTCTTGTTCTAATCTCTTCTAGGCACCTCACATAAATTCTTCTAAGGCATTGATAATTTCTGCTGTGATGTTTAGACCTGGGATCTTGCTTGTCCCGAATGCTGTGATGTCGGTTCCTAAATCAATCAATCAATCAATCAATCAATCTTGCTAGTTTTCATTTGGTTAAGAGAATTCTGAACTTCCATCGTCAAAATTGATGGCCCTTCATTATTATTCTGAATATCATATACTGTTCTTCTCTTGAATCATCATAGAGATCTTTCACATAATCTGACCATGCATGTAAAATCCGATCTTTTTCTATTATGATTTTGCCACTGAAGTGTGTGTTCTTTTGTTAGTAATATCATTAACTCTTTTGTGCATTAATTAGATAATTTGAGTGTTGTGCTGGTTTTAAATTTGCCTGCATTTTTCCTCAAGCCATGCTTCTTTTGCCTCTTTGCATTTTCCTAATTTTCCTGTGCCAGTCTCTCTGGCCTAGGGGTTAACGACTTTCTCCGTAATTCTGTATATTCACGTGGGTAATGCAGCTGTGCGAGATTCAGTAGCGGATTGCATCACACTGGTTACATATGGGAGTATATGAGCCAGTCTCTCAGAAAGCAATGGCAAACTGAGCGTAATCTTGCCAAGACATCAACAGCAGCTGAAAAATGCTGATGTTGACTGCAATGTCCTGTAAAGGATATGCAAAAAACAAATTTCCTGTGAATCTCTTCATATTTTTCAAGGTTATTTTTATTTCTTCTTATTTCCATGAGTTTAAGATGTCTTCCATCATCCATTTCTTACGTCCCACCAACTTCATTTCAGTGATAGTTGTTTCTGCAGCCTGGCTGAGTATGGTCACTGACATCTTGAAATAGAATTTCCAGATCGGACAATGCATCAAATTTGTTGTTTTTTTTAACCTCTACACTGAATTTATCTTTTATCTCTGTGACAAAGTCTGCACAAGCCCATCTAGTTGGCTTGAGTCAGTATAGGCCTACTCTAAAAACTCGATGTATTTGTTTTTTCTTCATGCTTATATTCTTATATATGTACCATCTCTATATTATAACATACTCTTAATGGATACTACTAATTGTATATGTGTATATATATTGCAACAGAATAGTTGTAAAGTTGCTATTTACAAAGTAGTGTACCCTGCCAAACCTACAGATTTGGTCGAGACAAGTTTTTCAGTTTTGTCTGAGAAAATCATGGCAGCCGAACAACTTGGATGAATTACTCCCGGTCAGGAAAATCTAGCAGTGACATGTTCTTTTTGTTAGAAACAGTCAAGGTAGCAACACTGTCAATCACTAGGCTCTTAGAATATATCTTGAGTGTTAGAGTTTTTTTTCTTGTGGCGCGTGTATGCCAATATTTTACTAAACTGAAATAGAAAAGAAAACCTAGGGCAATAGCCACGCACCGGACAAGTTTTGGTCATGAAGTGTTGAAGGGTAAGAGTATCAAACTGAGTAGATTATTTGCCATGTGCAGTCAGACTGGTCTTTGTGAGTTAAGGTCAGGGAGGATAGCTGATAGGATTGTGAATATAACCTTTAGACTAGATCGCTCATATTATAAGTAGTACTGTAATGTTTGAACATGCTACTGCGGAAAAGGGTACAACAAAATAGGGTAGGAACCAACTAAACGTGGGAATTCAAAATAGCGTATTACGATGTGGGATAATCTGAAAACTAGTTGTGTTTTCGTTCATAACCAAATTCCGATTATTCACTATACAAGTAGAGTTAGGCTATACTAATTGAATGCTAAGTTAGTAACTAATATATTCAATTGCTTAATGTGTATAATTCGAAGGAGTAATTCAAATAGTATATAAATGTATTTACTGGATAATTATTTCCTTCCAGTGCACCTAGTTTTATTTACTAACACATGTGGTTAGGGGAAATACTAACGAGGTAGAGCCAGAGAAACTATCTATTCTCACTATTACTCTTATTTGTAACTACAATAATTTTAAAGTCTATATTGATGATTAAGTAAATTGTGTGCATCTTGAGATATGTGTTACAGAGACACATATATTTATAAGCACACCCACAACCGGACCCGAGGCTTATATCTTTAGAATCCTTAAAGCACTCATGTCTATGCAGTTTTTATCAACATTTATTATCCATGAGAAGACGAGAAAGTGATCTGTACTTATCTGTGACCATGACCTAATCACCTTGACTAGACGTGACCGCCGTATGGCATCCAGTTAACCCTTCTTGGTTGTCTATTTCTGTGTAAGATTTTAGTTACTTCAGACCATGTTGCTTTCAGAACACATATAAACACGTGGTAATGGGGTTGGACACCACTGCAGATCATTGTCCGATGTAGTGGATTTGATTTAGGCACCGAGGAAGGAGGGCAATCAGTCACGCGCATACGCACACACACCGTTTGGGTTTTATATATCACAGTAGACATGAGTTAATAATTAGATAGACTATGACCTAGATTTGACCTACAGTTGACCTATGTGGTGCAGTTTTGTGACATCACAATGTGGGGTACCTTGGGCGGTATAACCTGTATATAACATTATACTTTGATTCATTCATCTCGTTCCCTCAGGTCATTCCCTAAATAATACTCCATTACAACATTTAGTACTACTATTATATATACAGTGGTACCTCAGGTTACGAACGCCTCAGGTCACGAACAATTCAGGTTACGAACAACTTTGAAAATTTTATGTCTCGGGTAACGAACAGTGCCTCGGGCTACGAACGAAGGCGAGAGAGAGAGCAAGGTGTAACGTTGGAGACAAATGATCGTGTACAGTACAAAAAGTACTACAGATGAGGTTGTGGATCTTCAGAATGAACAGCTAAAGACATTAAAGGAGGAGCAGTCGTCTGATGATGAGGAGTCAGTGACTGTTTCAACTGCCAGGATTAAAGAAATTTGCAGAAAATGGGCAAATGTCCGAGACTTCATTGTGAACCATAATCCAAACAAACTTCCTGCTAACAGGGCAGTAAACCTGATGAATGATAACATGATGGCCCACTTCAGAAAGATTCTCCAGCATAGATAGCGACACATTTCCCTTCATAGTTTCTTGGTGCAGAAAGATTCCCAGTCGGCTGCCAAGAAACAGCGACAAGATACTTCTGAAACTAATGATTCAGAAAAACAAAGAAAGTGACAAATTTCCAATGATCGTTTTCTTGGTAATAAAGATAGACTAAATCTTATTTTTTTAATTTTACGTTTAATTCATTTGGTTGTTTTCTTTCTCTTTATTTAACACCTGAAGTATATGTATTCTCTGCGTTTTGTCAGGTAAACGACCAGATGTTGATAAAAAAGAACAATTTTCTCAACACGAAACGGCTTGTCTTTATTTAATTGATTTCAATGTTCTGGGTTACGAACGTTTCAGGTTATGAACCGAGTTCTGGAACAAATTAAGTTTGTAACCCGAGGTACCACTGTACTATTATGAGATCTTTCAACATAATATAGGAACTTCTGGTCCCCAACATGGTGGATAGGCATTTGAACTGTTAAGACCTCTGGAGTGTTTATGCTTGTGGCTATGGTTTGCATTCACATTTTCCTCATGTTGGATTGGTAGTGCATGGTTCCATCACCCTGCTACTGAGTGAGTGTGTGGTGGGACACTGTGAGCTGTGAATTTCATGTGGAATGCTTTTACATCTGTCTGTGGTTGTTTGTGGCGTGAACTGCATGTTCGGAATGATGGGGGCCAGCTGTTGCTGAAATGACTGATTTGCCTTTTTGGTTCACGAGTGCATTTTTCAGGAGACTCCTGGGAGTCGTTGCTGGAGCTTTGGAGTTCATGCTTTGTGTGGTGCTTACAGCGGGTGGCCCTGCAGAAAGAGACCGAGCCATATGGGATAAAACCCAGGTCAATGAAGTCTTTCTGGTGACTGCCGATTCCATTGACGATGAACTGTATTTTTCGTGGAGGACTTTTGTGTTGGCATTCTGGCGGCGGAATTATGCACAGTGTACCTGTGTGGGTTGTTGACTTACTAAGACTTCTGTCTTTTTCACTTTTCACACAGGGCAGTGAGGAGCATTTTGTGTGATATTCACTGGCAAAGGAATGGAGGATACTGAGGACGACCCAGTTGCCTTGAAGTTGGAACCGCGACTAATTAACTAAGTAGCAAAATATAATCATGTATGTAGGCTAGGAATATTACTTCTTAGTCGTCATGTATAACATGTAATGTTCCATATTATGAACTTGTGCACTAATGTATATTGTGACGCAGGATGTGCATGCTTTCAATGGTATTCGTCCAATAACATGCGGTGTGAAACCAGCCTGGGAACGTCTGTCTAGAGGTTCAATGATTGTTCAGACTTAGAATATAGATGTTCCTATGTCTGTAGTCTGTAGAATAAAACGTCTGTGAGTGTAAGTAAAAGGAGAGATAGAATAATGTGTGTGTGTGTGTGATGTTTTCCTAAGGGTCAGTGTGGTGTTCTTGATCTTAGGATAGGGAAGTATATGTAGCAAGATTAGATAGCTCATGCTATTCTGACCTTGATGTTATAAGACCTATGCACGGCCATCAGTGAATAGTCCATGGCCAATATATTCGTTCAGTTGTCACGACAGAATATTTACCTGCTCTCATTGAATATATTTCACAGATTCCATACCACCAGCATAAATATTTGATGGAGTCAAGAATTTCTACTTGATGAAAATCAACGCTCACTGAACTGTAACATACACATTTTTGGGTTATCTACCACCAACCAATTAAGAGGACTTGTATACACACGTGCCGTGCCACATATTTTCATCAAAAATTGACAATTTTGACATTGTTATAAACGAAGTTAATAAGAAAGGATCTGTAAGTTATTTATGGAGGAACTCTGAAGTTTGTCATCTAGGACAGGAAATTTGGGTATGACATTTCACCGGAGGAGGATAAGTCAAGGTGAGATCTGCAGAACTCACTTGCTAACCAGGAGGACAAGATTCAACAGCTAAGTGGCCACGTTGCCTATTGGCCAACATGTTATATAATCCATCAAGATTCTAACTATTCCAAGCCTAAATCCTAGAGTCAGTGATTAGAACATTCCAGTTAAACTAGAAGAGAGTAGAAACAAGACTCATCAAATTCAATAGTGTTAGGAGAAGTACAGGGAAGTGATAAACCTGTTTAGTGTACAGGGCTGCATGCATCCTGTGGGTCAACCGCTGTGTGTTTATTATTAAAATATAGGTGTTGTGATTTTCTAATTTTAACCAACCTTAGTTTGTTATCATCCTACCTAATAGTAGTATAATTAGAGTGTAAGAAGATATGAAAGGTTTGTAACTTTATACATATTAATCTGTCTATCTCTGTGTTAGTGAGAGTGAATTCAGATTTGGGGGCTCAGCTTTATTCAGGAAAAGTAGCTGGAAAACTTTAAGTAGCCTGTCTTAATCTAAGTATGGTTGTACACCATTCAATTCCTGCCTGGCACTGTCAGAAGACTAGATCTGTTCTGGGACCTTTAATCAGCCCAGAATTATGAGCCATTTGGTTTCGTCTTCATCAGTGACTCATCTTTCTATTCATAGGAAGTCTGTCTGCATCTAATTTGATATATTCTCTATTATCACAGTAGACACAACGCTACAATATCCTCACTCTTCAGTACACCTAGATAAAATTTTGTGTTCTTGATCTTTTTTAATTATATATGTATACTGTTTATAAGTAATCTATTGTTGCTGTAGTAGTCTGCATTTGGTTTAGATTTTGCAACTTCTAAGGCATTTATAAATCGTCTGTTGATGAGGATGGAATCAATCTGGTTTCTGGTTTTATTTTCTGGACTCCTCCATGTCCATAATCTCCTTGGATGTTGATAATACCAGATGTTTCCAATAATCACTCTCTGTTTCCCACTGTACATGTCTGCAACCTCTTTCATTATGTTCCCCTAGTCCATACTTGCCTACTGTGCATCCATCTGGTTGATTTCCAACTTTAGCATTAATGTCACCCAATATATTTAGTTCCGAATACTTACATTTTGAGAAGGCATTATCCAAATCCCCATAAAATTCATTGATGATGTCGTTACTGCTGTCTGTTGTTGGTGCAAAACTTATATGATGTTGAAATCAAAAGGTCTGCCACTGAACTTTACCATTAATATTCTGTCTGATACAGTCCAATATCCATTGATAGATTGTGATCTCTCCAGATCGATAATAAGTGCTACACCTTGCTGTTGTTTCTATCTACCAGAATGGATGTTGTATTCCTTGGATGTTATCATGCCAATTCCTTTCCATCTGGACTCACATATAATTAAAATGTTAATATTCAGTCTTCTCATTTCTTGCTTGATATTATTCAATTTCCCATCCCCTCTCACGGTTTGAATGTTACACATTGCTTGCTTGATGGTTTGGAATCACCTGGCTCACATGACTATCCCTACTGGGCGAGGCTGCTCCTACGGAGCCCCTGTTTACGGCGTGTCTCTGATTATCTATGAACCCTTTACAGGGCAGACGCTTGTCCATGTTTTAGCCCTGAACGGGTAAGATTTTTGTCAGGTTCGGAAAAATTTCGGGTTGCTTTAGTAAAAACATCATAAATAAGGTGTTAGTCAACCGATTTTAGTTAAATAAACAACACAATGAAGGGAAAAGCATGCAGAATATGTTACTCACATGATTGTTGTCAGTAATCCATATATGAACACAAATATTTACGAAATACAGCATGCTGTTTGTGATTTTCCGTCATCTATACAGCAATTTACAAACACATTTACAGAATCATAATCACTTTCTTTAAAGTCCGACTCAGACTGCTAATGCAAAGTAATGCTTTGTGACTGATATCTAGTTCCGATTAATAGTCAACTTCATGCCTTTTAATGTCACTTAAATTGAACCTAGCGAAATCTCGGCTATCACTTGGAGAATCGCCGAAATCCGTTATGAACAACTAAGCGTAAAAACCCCGAAAATTATCAAAAAAAGTCTGTAAAAGTCCGTTCAAATTCATAGTCGGCGCTTAAAAATGAAGGCCATGTTGTCAAACTATCGGCGAAAGCGAAAGTAGCCGTCAGAAGTATCGTAAGGCCGAGAAATCGCGTTTTTACAATGCATAATAGTATCGGACGGAATTGGCCGATATGCTCGTTAAAGGCATTGGCCGCAAATAGCCATTCTGCCCTGTAAAGGGTTAATTGATAAAACATTATTTTCTAGGCATCTGTAAAGAAGGCAGTTTGCCATTGCTTTCCTTCTTAGCAGTGACCATACTTGTTGATGACTGTAGCCTACCATCATGAAATTAGAAACCATAACGAACAACTGTCTGTCGGCTGCTTTTAAACTTCATCCACCATCTGCACACATGGCTTCACACAACCCTGATGGTGGTTAAGCTCCACCTTGCCCAAAGGTGTCACTAGGCTAGCGGAGGCAGCATACCTCTTTTTGAAAGGGGATACCCCTATCCCACCACCCACTATAACTAGTGTTATCCTAATTAGCAACAACCTAAAATTATTAACTTAAAGAACAGAATTAACTTTAAATTATGCAGAGAAACAATAGAATTTGCCTCATGACTTTGGAACTGATCAGCTAATTAAATTATATCAATAAACTAATATGTTAATAAATATCACGGTTAATTCTAAATGCAAAAATATTACCTTTTTGTCTTCCATTGTGAGAATTGCCTTCAGTCTCGACACCAAATCCTTAGATCCACTTATAGTTATCTCTTCTTCATCTTCATCAATGTCAACATCAAGATTATGTGTTCTTTGCCTGAGACTATTCTTCAAATTTAAGATATTCAGAATCCACAACAATGTAGAGTTTTGGATGCATATACTTATTTGTTTAAACATGGAACTCTCTTTCCCTCCAACAGATGATGTGCTTCCAGAGCTCTGACTACTCTCATCTGGTATCATGTTGTTTTGATCTGGATTAGGCACAGATTCATCTTGATGTGAACGAGGTTTTAAGTCTCTCTTCAGTTGGATGATGGTATTGTTAATGATATTCACTATGAAATCCATTTCTTGAGATTTGGAAGCAAGACACACCAAAGTCACAGATGTGTCTTCAACAAAGAGCTGCTGATGAGTGTAGGTTCTGTCAAATAATTCCACAAAGTTAGTCCACTCTTGCTGCTGTTGACACTCTCTACTAGGTAAAGGAGAACATTCTTTTGAAATCACCAGTGTGAATATAAAATCATGAAATCTTTCCTGAAATATATGAAAACATGAAATTTATTACAAACATGACATTACAGTACAGGAAATTTAGTCCATGAACATAACCAGATGTTTATCACATCACATAAATTACAAATGACAAGTTCACCTCTTAAATTCATTGGTTTAAAAAAATCTTATAAAACAATTTATGATCCCATTTAATAAAATCATGATAAACTAAGCATAGAAGGTGATAATCTGGAATTAGATCCATGAAGAACTTCCAAAAATAATAATATAAAGAGAACTCTTTTACCTACAAAGAAAAGGAAAAAAAGATTTTATACTAGCTGTGTTTCAAGAGAATGATATTGCTTATTGTTCTATCTGTTATCTCTATATGGAGCACAGATTCTCAATCATCTCACACTTAGCACTTCTATATGAGAAGTTGCTGAGGATTGGCTGAATTTTGACCAATAAAGTTGTCTAACCCTCCTTAGGTATGTCTTACAATAACTAGAAATGAAAAGAAAGCTGATTGGGGAAAAAGGGACAAATCAATTATTTTGGCCAGTGTTATCTATACAACATTCAGGAAAAACTACACTAGAAGGAAAAGTTGAAGGTAATGGTACAAGTTAGAAGATACAAAAGCCTGTCATGTGAAAAAGAGAAAGTGTTGGCAATCAATTGCAGCCAACCTCCACTGTGAAGATAGCACTGATATTTCTTAAATACATTAGATATTTTGCTTGTTTCTGATTTACAAGCACCTCCCTTCTTTTTCCCACATTTTTGGTAAATGAATATCTCTATAACAGCTCCAGGCTCTTCCCACAGACCACACGAGGAGACTGCACAGTCATGAACTTCATAACACCCATGAGGATCCAAATGTGTATATACCAGAATTATGCACGCTGTAATTATTCATCTGCGTGTAGCAGTCAACGATTCCAGTGTTAGCTGACTATTCTTCTTTGTCTTCTACAAAGCACTCTTGTCTGACCTCACTGTAGCAAAACGCCAGTGGCCCATGTCCTCATGCCTTCTTTGTGTTTGGGAAAACAGTGGGAAACAGCTTTCGGGAACCCTCAGTTCTCTTATCCGCTCAATTCCCCTGGAAGATAGTTCTCTTGGTTACTTTTACAACCCGATCTTCTTAAGAGAACTATTAGAAGTCTGACTTTTCTTCGAGAAAACCCGATAGGGCGCCTTGCACCAAATACGCACTAGTGCAATTTATTGGGCAATCAATGTCCGTTTAAATACCAACCGTTGGTTCTCTGCACCATGTATTGAAAATTTAAAGATTTTGATAGATTAGGTGCAGCATTTTGGTGGTAGAAAGGTAAGAGTGGGTTTTAATTAGTCCTGCCAGACCTTGGCCTATAAATCTCTGTTGTCTCGATTGGTGAGATGAATTGGCGAAAAGCCAGTCATGCCATATCGGGAGGGGGTTGACAGTTGGCCAATCCAGCTAAGCATCTTATTCTTGGCATAGCCTTGGAACTAATCTGAGCAATATATTTCCCCAGATGATTTCGCTTGTTCTTGGCAGCAGATGGGCGGGTGCTATCTTTCTTCCTACGGCCTGAACTCTGCATAGTGTCGTCTTTAATTTGAATATAAACGTGACATATATACGGTATGCCGGAAGGAGGGGAGGGCTCCGTGGGGACGGGTTCCAACCATCTATGTTCTGTCTTCTTGAGGCGGAAGAGGGTCTACAATGTGCTATCTCTTTCGTCTTTTAGCAGATAGGGTAGCCAAGTGGACCGAATAGTTACTGGTCGTTAAGATGATGCCAGAGATATAAATAGACCTCTTTATCTCACTGGAAAGAACCTGAACTCATCTAAACATACGTGTTATGCGAGGCACTGCCTGTGCATTGCGGCGATGGCTCAGACGAGAGCAGCGGCCGGAAGGGGTAGTATCGTCTTTCCTATTCTTGCTAGGGATAGGGAACTACACTTCGTTCCATACAGACCCACTACTATAATATTCGTTAAGCGGGAAATACCGAACCGTATAAGCCAAAAGAGGCTATTCAGTAGGGCACGGTAGATGGGTCCCGAGAACACTGGGTATGATCTACACGTTCCCCTTCACATAATACAGGAGAGGGGGGAAAACACACATAATTACCCACACAACACCACAAGAGCTTTGTCGTGAGAAAGGCAGGGTTTGCAAGTGAGAGGGAAGCCGGGAATCGAATGTGCCCAGTAATAATAAAGGCATGGCATGAGAGAAGAGAGTGAATCTTGTATGAAGAGAATATGTAATGTGTATAGGGTCAAACGACACGACCTATACAAGCTGGAGGCCTAGTCTAGGAAAGACGCCGCCAATCCAGGACCTCTTAACAGGTCAGGCCAATTCACTCAGGTCTCCTCTATAGTTCTATTATATATATATTTACTTTATGCCAACTGATATGCTGAGACCATTAGGAGTCTCCATGTCGGCTATACCTGAAGTTTAAGCTAGAGGCTCTCACCAATGTTTGTCCTCTCCAGGGTCCTTCTTTTGGAAGTGAAGAGAGCAGAAAGAATCGACAGGGCCTCTACGCAGAAAGCTATATTCAACTGAAGAAGCCAGGTCATGTTATTGGCCATACCAGGCATAATGTTACAATCTCTACGCGATAGAGGCACCACTAGTCCTGAACGAGTGACAATCATCATTGCTAACGCAACGCAAGTCATCTCGTCGACATAGGGACGAGTGCTTTTATATTCTTGGCTGGACATACGCCGATTTTTTTTTATAGTCATCACTATCCTTGTCAGTGACAGTGAAAGGCACATACCCATTCCTTATTCACGAACTGTTTCCCCACGTGTCCATTCTTACCGAAAGGAGTGCCAGGTGAATCCAGGTGGCTTCGAAGCACAATAGACTGAATTTATAGAGCTGTCCGCAAAAACCCGGAAGCCAGGTTCTACAGCTGCCCGTTATTCCCACCACTTACCTGGAAGGAAGGAACGGATGACACACTCGGTGAGGTGTATGTGGACTGAAGGGACAGTATCTTGAACCTGGTCTATGATGTCAATAATCATGATGCTCTATGTCTGGACGAGATTTATCTCATCAGTTTATTTATAGATGCTTATCTGTTTTAACTGTCTTGATATTTTCCTGTGCTTTCCTGTATTAAGTTATTAAATTGAAGTTATAGTTTACCCTGACGATCGCAATGTTATATGTTGTCAGCCAGAAAGACACCTCAGGGAGTAGGCCCCGAGGTCATAAGAGAGAGTGACAGTGAGTCCGGGGAACGGAGGAGGGTTGGCATGCAAAGACCTATCCCAGCCAGGGCTAAAGAATAATATTGAAGCATTGTGACAGGGGTATTTGGGACCCTCCACATAACTTGTTACACTCACCCCTTATGACTAGGTCAAGGTAGTAGATTCACAGTCACCACTTGATTTGTTTCATCATACTCCTTCTCTTAGGGCATTCACTATATCAGTCTGGACCATTCCTTATTCACTTTCCACACTAGCCCGGCTTGCACGCTTATTCTTTCCTCTTACACCCAAATAGTCTGGCATAAAAATGAAGCTGATATTTGTCATCGACAACCTCTTCAGAGACTCCACCCACTGTCTTTGAGCCCAGCACATCTTGAAAATTTTGAGCATACTCAGAGAGCCATAAAGAAAAGATTCCTGGAGGTAAGCCTGTATCTCCAACCAGGCTATTGCTTTAGTTACTGCTATGACCTCCATTGCCAGTTCCCACTCTGACCTGAGTATAGAGAGTTCATGTATAAAAAAAAAATGTCTGTCAAACTGTTAATAAACATTGCTGTTGCCATTATTGATAGGGGTATACAAGATAAAGTTAATAACATTCAGTCACAGAATAAAGTCCATAAAAAGTCAAAGGCCATCCCTGCAGAAGATGGATAAATGGTGCATCAGAGGCAACAAACAGAACAGTGTTTAAAGTGCATATTACCGCTTACTTTAAAGCTTTTGGTGCTGCGAGGCAAACAGGAAAAGGAGGAGGGATGGAAGGAGGAGGAGGAGGATATACAGAATATCCATGTAAGGGGAACTGAGATACTATGAAATTAACTAACATTTGATAGAGAAGTCAGTTCCATATCCTTTACAGGACGTAGCAGTCAACTCCAGCATTTTTTGGCTTTTTGTGATTAATGGGCATGTTTATGTTCAGTAGTTTGCCATTGCTTTCTGAATGACCAGCACTCATACCATTGTATGGAAACCAACACAAGATGGTCTACTTCCAAATTACTTGCAACTGTGTTTCAAACATGGTATGCGGGAATACAAACTGCATTTGTAACCCCTTCACCACTGAGCCAGTTATAGAGAAGAACATTCAACAAATTTCCAAAAGGTGTATCTACTAAAACACATGAAGTGTAACTAAGTTAGAATACTGCTTAGTACAACAAAGCTGAATTTTACCAACAGCAACACAATGACTGAACGTAAGCAATTGTTTTCCCTCAACACACACATATTACATTATACCTGTCTTTCTGCACCATCTCTAACTTGCAAGAAGGGTTTGCCTCGAGTGTCAACAATATCCACATACAATCCTTCTGAGTCTATGAAGTTCTTTAAATCCTGCAGTGCTGTCTCATTTCCCAAAAACCTCTCAATAAGTGCTGGGTGATCTAGCTGTTAAAACAATTAATTTCAAATATCCAGTAAACAGCATTACATCTATTCCTCATAAATAGCATTATATACACACTAACTAAATTACCAAGCCCAGTTTTGGTTGTTTTGTGTTTTGTCGGTTGCAATCCAACTGCAGAAAGAAATAATGAAATGAAACGTAGCTGTTCCATACATACTTTAAAATGATTTATGTTGAAATAAAAGAGTGACCAGTGTTAAATACTCATAACACACATAAAATAAAAACTGGCCATAAAACTGTGGGTAATCAAGAATACAACTTACAAAATGTACAGACAGGTTTCAGAAGGAGAAAACCAAAGATCACATCTTCAGCGTGAGAACCTCTTTGAGATATGTAGAGTACAATGTTGAACATCATAATTGTTTCACAGACTACAGTTAGACTTTGTGTTCAACATCAGAAATTGTGGAACATCTTGAGAGATATGGAGTTTCCAGCACATTTGTCCAACTTAATTCAGTCATTACATCATGAACAACAAGCGGCTGTCAGAGCAGCTGATGAAAGATCAAACTGGTTCTTAGGTACTAAGGAAAGTAATACAAGGCTACATTATTGTTCCATACCTGTTCAGAACCTGTTAGCTGAAAACATCTGATGAATGTGGAAATGTGGTTTCTGAGGAAAATGCAAAGAATACCATGGACAGACAGAAAAAACAATGAACAAGTCCTTCAAGAAACAAATGAAGATCATAAACTGATCAGAAACATTAGACCTAGACAGTCACAATTTTTTGGGCATGTTATGAGAAGAAATGAATTGGAGAATGTGGTGACAACTGGCAAGATCGAAGGGAAGAGACCAAGGAGAAGACTGAGAAGTAAACTCAATGGCTTGGCCACGTGGCATGGTCAAGACAGAAATACGGAGCTGATCCACGACTCTGGTGATCGAGTGAGATGGCAAACATGACCGCCCACGCTTATCAGTATGGCACATGAAGGATGGACCTGTTCAACATCAATGCAAAAAGTGTAATGAGAAACATAAAAATAATTAGACCAGAGAAAAATTTGATCCATTCATAAATGATGGAAATTAAATTCCAGAAATCAGATGTGCAGATGACATGTTCTTCCTCTCAAATAGTGTTAAGGGAGTGGACGAGTTGTTTATGTCTGTCAAACAATACAGAGAAAATCAAAATCTTTTTCTGACCTTAAAAAAAAGTTATGTTTACGGATGAAGCTAAATCCCAACCAAAAATCACAATCAATAATTAATAAATTGAAAATGTCACATATTTTGAATGACTTGATCTATAATCTTCAACAATAGGGACCATTCAGAGAAGTCAGACATAGACTGGCCTTAGCAATGAAATGGTTAAACAGTATCAAGAACATCACACAACACCAGTAAGTAAGTTAAAGTAAACATTTGTGAGAACCTGAATCTTTCCTATGGCAACATAAAGATGTGACTTATGAACCATTTCATAACCACAAAAGCAAACTGGTGCTTTTAAACTTAAAAGTTACAGAAAAATTCTTAGAACATCATGGACCAAACATAAGAAAAACACTTACATATTACAAGATCTGAACACAAGAAATCTAGCTAATAAACAGGTTTCATGATCTGGAAACTGAAATATTTTGGCAATATAAATTATCACAGTGGTTAGGAAAGAACAGTTAAGGAAGGCATGTTCCTGGAAGAAACGCAGGTGTTGACTATTACAAAGATGGACACAGGACATTGCAGACACTTGGGCATGAAAATGCATGAGGCAGGAAACTGGCAAGGGACACTTTTCTTTGGGCCTGGATTTTGCCTGAGGCAGGAAACTGGCAAGGGATCGTGACACTTTTCAGCAGCCCTAGATGAGAGCGACGTTCTGCACAGGACCTTTTAAAAATATCTAGTAAAGGGCATTATATTTATTCCTCATAAATAGTCGCCGGAGCTACGGAGCACATGCTCTGCGCTTGACACATCTTTCAGAAGCTAGCGAAGAGAGAGTGAGGAGGAGAAGGCGAGGAAATGGTGTGAGAAGAAGGCATAGACATAGGAGGGCAGGCGCCAGGAGAACAAGACGTAGTGCCAGGCAGAGAGGTCCTGTATAGGAGAGGCTAATATATGATTTTGATGTCCTCATGCTCCAGGAGTTAAATACAGACAAATACCATTGCCCTGGGTACGCCAGTTATATAAAACCCACTGGGCAGAAGAGACATGGGCAAGGTCTGCTGGTAAAAAAAGGAGTGAAGCATGTGGTACTTGACTTGAGCCAGTGGAATCACAGTGCAAGAGAGGTCTAGGGTATACAAATGGAGATTGGTGGCTTAAGTTGGAACATCATAAATGTATATGCCACAGTGGACTGTTTTGTCAGAAAGGAACAATGAGACTGGCTTAAGGAATTGGAGGAATTACCAGGTGATAGGCTACTCATATGTGGAGACTTCAATACGAGGAAGAGAGATTGGGACAGTAGTGGAGAAAACCGACAGGGAATTGCCCTTGCAGATGCCATGGTGGACTCTGGTGTGGTCTGCATAAATGATGGTAGGCCGACAAGAATGGCAATGAGGCCTGGCGATGCAGACACAGCTATTGACTTGGCACTTGTCTCCCAGTCATCAGTCCTTGATGTAAAATGGACTGTTTTGAATGACCATGGGAGTGATCACATGCCATGCTCAGTCCTGATCTCTAAATCCAGGCAAGTTAAGGCTGGGAGAGAGCGCAAGACATTTCCGATATGAGTGGACCGACAGCCTTCTTTAATGCCTCAGACAGGGGGCATGCAACAGGACTGTTAAAACTCCTTTTTTGCAGCCCCCATGGTGGACCTCAGAAGTAGACAATGCTTGGAAAGCAAAGAGAGTTGCAGTGAAGCAGCTAAGAAAAGAGCGACAGACACCCCGAAGCTCACGAGAGGAAGTGGACACAGTGGAAAATGTCAAGAAAGACAAGGTAAAGACTTTCAAGCGCTGTGCTGCAGAGGCCAAGAACATAATATGGGAATGTTTTATGAAGGCAATTGGAGTGATAAAACACTGCGAAAATTCTGGAATTTGTACAGGCAAATGCAAAGAAAACATCTGCCTATGACAGTGGGAACAATTTATAGAGAGGATGGTGCGTGCGTGACAACAGAAGAGAAAGAGGAGGCGTTTCTCCAGAGATTTTAGACATAGGAGGGCAGGCGCCAGGAGAACAAGACGTAGTGCCAGGCAGAGAGGTCCTGTATAGGAGAGGCTAATATATGATTTTGATGTCCTCATGCTCCAGGAGTTAAATACAGACAAATACCATTGCCCTGGGTACGCCAGTTATATAAAACCCACTGGGCAGAAGAGACATGGGCAAGGTCTGCTGGTAAAAAAAGGAGTGAAGCATGTGGTACTTGACTTGAGCCAGTGGAATCACAGTGCAAGAGAGGTCTAGGGTATACAAATGGAGATTGGTGGCTTAAGTTGGAACATCATAAATGTATATGCCACAGTGGACTGTTTTGTCAGAAAGGAACAATGAGACTGGCTTAAGGAATTGGAGGAATTACCAGGTGATAGGCTACTCATATGTGGAGACTTCAATACGAGGAAGAGAGATTGGGACAGTAGTGGAGAAAACCGACAGGGAATTGCCCTTGCAGATGCCATGGTGGACTCTGGTGTGGTCTGCATAAATGATGGTAGGCCGACAAGAATGGCAATGAGGCCTGGCGAGGCAGACACAGCTATTGACTTGGCACTTGTCTCCCAGTCATCAGTCCTTGATGTAAAATGGACTGTTTTGAATGACCATGGGAGTGATCACATGCCATGCTCAGTCCTGATCTCTAAATCCAGGCAAGTTAAGGCTGGGAGAGAGCGCAAGACATTTCCGATATGAGTGGACCGACAGCCTTCTTTAATGCCTCAGACAGGGGGCATGCAACAGGACTGTTAAAACTCCTTTTTTGCAGCCCCCATGGTGGACCTCAGAAGTAGACAATGCTTGGAAAGCAAAGAGAGTTGCAGTGAAGCAGCTAAGAAAAGAGCGACAGACACCCCGAAGCTCACGAGAGGAAGTGGACACAGTGGAAAATGTCAAGAAAGACAAGGTAAAGACTTTCAAGCGCTGTGCTGCAGAGGCCAAGAACATAATATGGGAATGTTTTATGAAGGCAATTGGAGTGATAAAACACTGCGAAAATTCTGGAATTTGTACAGGCAAATGCAAAGAAAACATCTGCCTATGACAGTGGGAACAATTTATAGAGAGGATGGTGCGTGCGTGACAACAGAAGAGAAAGAGGAGGCGTTTCTCCAGAGATTTTTAGAGCAGACCAACATAATGATGCGGATACCAGTGTTGGAACTCTTCGCTGGCTGCTGAGGATGGGGACGGAGCGCTTATGGGAATGCCCTGAATGCTGTGATGTCGGTTCCTAAATCAATCAATCAATCAATCAGTCAATCCTCATAAATAAAATTACATGCACACTAGTTAGATTACTATGCCTTCTAAGGATTTTGCATTGTATGATAAATTAATTCAACCAAACAGCATAAAGCAAGGATAACAATAAATACCGTTTTTCTCTACATATTTGAAAGTGATTCATGTTGAAAACAAATTAGAAAGGCCAAGACTAACTTTCATAAAAGACAAGAAATAAATTTAATTAAACTAAAAACTTGACAGCATTTATTCATCAAGAGATGTACAGATATCTCCAAACTGGATTGTTACAATAAATATACAACAATAGAAATTATTAATATTTAAAATGGATTTGACTGGACACTAGGTAAAACTAAAAATTTTCAGTTTCCCTTCGCAAATGATACAAATTGCACTGATTATTTATGCAGGCTGCACATAAAACTGCAAGCTCTGTGATGCTCCTAAGTGGTCCTGTTTCTTTTATTACTTTAAAAAAAAAAGAACAATAAGAATTTTAAACAATAACACCAGTAAGCTTTATTTAACACCTATGTGACGAAATGACTGCAGATAGTCTGGTCTCTGAGTTATATCCCTTTGATGGGATTGCGAAGGGTTAGTCTCCCTGGAATTAATAACAATAAATAGGGGGTTTCCTGACAATAGTAGTGCCTGACGTCACTATTCTGGTTATTTCTAGAGAAATCTCGAATCTCCCCCAGTAAGTGCGTACGTGGTCAAGATCACGCTAGACTCACAATTGTCTCATGGAACACGGGATGGTGGAACAATCCGTGATGCAGGACTTCTCCGTGGATCATGAAATTCACTTGGCCCGTGCAGGCATTGTTAAGACGCACTTAGCTGGTCGTGAGCAGTCGCCAGTCGGACCTCAGCGTAGAAAGATCGCAGAAATGTGCTGCTGAAAGTTGATGTCAGTGTACGCAGCCAGAGCGGGACATCAGCAGACAAGATTGTGATTTCGGAATCACAGGTCAGTTGAATACTTTGTCTATTGTTTAACTGTTGTCCTTATACCGCGCCTACCTTCCCGAGAGAATTATTAGCCTCCCGAGATAGTCTTCGCGAAGTGCATAAATATACCGCCGGCCGTCTGCATTTTTAATTAGCGATTATCGATCGGCTAGGTAATGTGTTGACAGACGGAGCCAGCCTGCACAACAGATGGGAGTGTGTATACACAATAGGCCGGAACGTGTGTTCTTTCTAGTACTGGCGTAAAACCCTTGTTTGTAGATTGATAGAATTATAAACTGTTAGTTTACAAATGATTTGCATGGTTAGTGATATGTATGATATTATCACTGCTTTGTGCAAGGAAGATTCCGGTACTTTACCAAGTGTGTAGCAGTGACTTGTTTGGTTTAGTAATTACACACGCAAGGCAGGTTGTTTGTCATTCATTACAGAGAAATGCTAGATGCTGTTAATAATGATAAGTTAGGGCTTGTTATTATTATAGATGTATAAATCGCTTCGTTAGATTATGATTGTAACTTAGATGTTAGACCAGTGGTGGTGATTATTCTTGGAATCAAGGTGTGATTCATGGGAAAGATCGACAGGTAAGTATTTGCGGTGTAATGGTACCAGTGTTATTCTTCGTAGGAAGAATGGTGTTACATTTCTTGGATAACAGTTGATAGGAAGTATTTATAAGACCTATTGTCACTGCTTGTTTACATGTCCGTCCGCTAGAGTGACCGTGCGTGTTCAATCTTGCGTATGTCTAGTCAACCGACTGGGAAGTAGGCCTGGTCCGCCCGACCCGTTAGGTTGCAGGTCCGACCCCAAAGCGATCGTGCTTATCCGATGGTTGAACATACCCGACCGAGAGCTGATGCGGCGCTCTGTAATTCGAGGCCGTTGCGTCTAGGTAGATCCAAGATAGGAACCGAACCGGGTCTGTCTCTATTATTCTACTCTTCCAGAAACCTGACTCTGTTCATGGAGTACTTTAGGTACTGCCGTGAAGTAGGAGTAGTATGTTAGGGGAATGTGCCCCCAAAAATGAGGAGCTGCGTTTTGGTAGAGGAGAGGCTGGAGACCTTGCTACATTGGATGACGTGACCTAAGTCGTCACGGGACAAGATGCACGGGACCCACAGTAGCTGTGGGAAAGTGTGTTGGTGAAGGGCCACCAAAGCTGTGCTCGACCGGCACAGAGATGACCGACCAGAATGGAAGGTCAGTTAATAAAAGGCACCTCAGGTTCTGGGACAGGGATCCCAGGACAGAGCGATGGCTGTGATATGAGTTTGTTATTTAAGTTTAACAATTCATGAGTTATCTTTAGTTAATACTATAGTAATGAATTATAAGGAGTATAATTTATTATGGACATATAGTTATTAATGTGTGTAGTTGATCAATCCATGGGTGAAAGGATTGGTTAATTGGTGAGTCTGTGTGGAAGGAGGATTTGTCCGGCTGGGCACCTCCTAGATAAAGTAATCAATACATCGAAAGGAAGTAGGTGTATTTGTTGATTGATGATGGAAGATGAAACAGGAGTGGACTAGCACCAGGCGAGGGATGCTTTGACAGAGTCATACAGTCGACTCTGGTGCTAGGGGGCTAGTGGTAGCCCAGACGAGTGACTTGACTATGTACAGGTGTACTATTGCTTGCTCTTACATCATCATGCCTATACATTATAGTTAAGAGTGGATCTATGATGTGATGATCTCATACATATATCTTTATTGTATTATGTATAACTGAGAGGCAGGTGTAATGGTGGAGATGCAGTTAGTTCTTGTTGTAGTTGAGTACTCACACCACCCCCCTCCGTGTTTCAGGATTTGTTATTGCTATACCTAAGGAGATTCCAGAGTTTAACCATGAGCTCTAAGGGACCGGCTCATTCCAGTGCCGATCAAGATGATGGTTAAGGCATTACTGGGAGCGGTCATCGGAATCTGCCGAGATCAACGATTGAAAAGTCTGAGTACCGAATAAGACGGTAGGTCTATGCTATGACCGCCGCAGAGAGTCCGACGAGTGTCAACAGATCCCGATAGGATCCAAGACAACAACGTCTGTTGATTCTAGCCAGTGAAGCACTGGTGGAATTCGAACTCAGTGAGAACCTTGATGATTGCGAGGTATTGAATTTCAAAGTTGATAAAAGTGATCTCTGTTACCGGTCACCATGGCCTGTTTGTTATGCTTCCGGCCCGGCTGGGTCATCATGGGACACCTTGTATATTATCATGCTTCAGTGGTGTGTACCTACAAAGGTTTACCTTAGTGAAGCCGAAACTTGGTCCAGTGACCTAAGACATTGATTTACTTATTGGTGTGAACACCGGAGTGACATGCTTGATAGGGTAGGGATCTACCCCATTCCGAGGTGTTGAACATTGACAGTGTTGGTTAGGATGTGATTGATACCCATCGATCAGGGTAGTTACTTGTGAATTTGTGAAGATCTATTATTCCAAGAGACATGGGAATAGGTGAAGTGTTGTATTCACCGGTTAGACTTTGCAAGTGACATTGTGTTTATGTGGAATAGGTGAAGGGTGGTATTCACCTGTTAGACTTTGCAAGTGACATTGTGTTTATGTGGAGCGAACGCTCATGTTATAGGTGACGTATCAGTGTGTCAGTCACTTATGAGACAGAAGAGCATCCCGGCTCTTGAACTGTAGGGTACGGTGCTACACGTACTTGTCTGCAGTTGGGAGACAGCTAGTAGTCTAGGGTCGGCCCAGACTTCATCCGTAGAGTGTGACGGTGATATAGTAAGACATCAAGGGAGGATCCTTGATCACCAGTGCAGTGTCGGTCAGGCAGTGGTACTACGCTTGATCATGCCCAGAGAGTTGGATCACTGTAGGAAGAGGGAACTTTGGAGAGGCATCAGACCTTGGAGTTCCTGTCCACTGGAGGTTCCTGGGTGAGTCGTAACCACGACAGGACGACCGCACGAACTATAGTCACAGTCTCTATGATGAAGAAGAATCATCTCTAGATCTGCTCTTGTACATATTGTCTTATAGTCTGGCTTTCAGCCATCCTTCTCTGTGTTGCAGTTGACGTAGTTATGAATTAAATTTTGTTCGGTTAGCTATGACCTTGTGCTGTGGTATGACTTGTGTTGTGTCCGAGCCCCCTTGGGGTAGGAAACCCTAGGTAGGGGAGGGGAGGTTCAGCTGTCCCGGCTTGTGTGGGGCCTGGTAGATGTGAAGTGCTAGTGAGGTGGTTGGAGCAAAAGCGGGGGATATTATCTATAGTAGCAAACCAGTCCAAGCCCCGGCGGTATTGTTTCAACCTATACTGTACTTTAATTAAAAAGTATACTCATGCTAATTTTCAAAATATGTCTGCTGAGAGATCAAAATTAAACCAAACCGAACACGTAAACAAAATATATTAAAAATACACTTCTATGAATGTGTTACAAAATCAGACGAATCACAAATATCGTACTTGATGCAAAACAGTTAAAATTCAAGAAAAATATTTAACAAATGATTAACCTACAAAGAGAAAGCTTTAATTAGGTATTTAACATGGGGACACAGCTTCATAACATGTGTCAGTCAAATCTGCCAACATATAATTGTTTTGTAATAAGTAAAACAAGACATACGTGCAATTATTGTATAATATTGCTATGACAGAACTAACCCTATTAGTTCAGGATACTTTAAGTTATGGAGCGGTGATAGCGCAGCAGCTAGATACTCGCTTGCTATCCCTGTAGTCTTTGATTCGATCCCAACATGGCAGTTTCGAATTTTACAAAATGACCTGGCCTCCCAGGTTGACCCAGCATAAAATGGGTATCAAGAAATGTCTTGGAAAGTAACGGCATCTGGCGTGATACTGACCACATCACCCACTGAATGCCGTTTGGTCTATAAAAATATGGCGAGCTGCGTTGTGGTAAACGCTCTCAAGGTGGCCAGAGGAAACACTTTAAAGACACTCTGAAAATCTCACTGAAAGCTTTTGGAATTCATCTTGACACCTGAGAGACTGCTACCAAAGACCGTAATTCGTGGCATGCATCATTACATAAGGGTGCAGTCACTTGTGAAGCAACAAGGACTGCAAGAGCTGTGAAGAAAAGGCTGGACAGAAAAACCACTGCAGGAGATCCTCCTCCTGGAACATCAAGCATTCTTTGTCTCTTTGCCCACACTGTCAAAGAACATTTCGAGCCAAAATTGGTCTTATCAGCCATCTTAGAACTCAAGGCTCCATACTTTCAACCCCACTGGCTGAAATGAATTCTTGATGGACAAACAACAAAAATATGGGACCAGCTCCATATACCCAATATGCCTGAGGCGTGTAAAAAATGACCTTTACTTACTGCAAGTTAGTTTTATTACAATTAAAATGAATTACAACTGATAGCAAAACATCTAAAAATGGTAACAGTTTTAAAAATTAAACCTCTTAACATTTAATTTTAAAGAAAAAATTAGCATCTACGTTTTAAATTGCTAAACAATAAATTAATGTATTATTAATTTTGCCACCTAATTTACAACTAAATGTTACAATTAAAAAAATCCTTTACCTCATCTTCCTCTGTTAACAGTTTCTGAATTATCTTCAGAGACGCAACAGGTCCTTTTATTGTGACTTCCCAGTTACTTTCACAAATGGTCACAGTTACCATGTTATATTTTTCTTGTACAGCATGTTCAAAGTTTAGCAAGTGAAGCAAAGTAAGAATATATGGATGTTCCAAAACTGGCTTTGCAGATTTTAGATCCACAGAAGCATTTGCACTCTGAAATGACTCTTTCTGAGGCATTTCACTTGATTTCAACATAACTGAAGGTCTGTTGACAGTTTGTTTTTCTGACACAAAACTTCTTTTAGCTTGTGTTGATGTGTCATTTAAGTCAGTTAACCTCTTCAGTTGTTGCTTAAATGGATCTCTAAAGCAGTCGAAGAAAGGGATGACTGTAAGTGTTTGTTCCTCAACTTTCCAAGTCACGTTACAAATCTTCAGTACATCATCTAAGGGTTATGGAAAATAAATAAACAGTGTTAGACATTTGTTTTCTATCAATGAAACAAGCAATAATTTGCAGAGCACTAAGAGCATTAAACAAAAGCTTCGAAAACAATTTATTAATAGTAGCCCTTAAGATTGACAGCCAGGGTAGCTTGTAGCTAGCATACTTGCCTGCTGGCCCAGCGGTCATGGTTGTGAATTCACACTTAGGTAGATTTTTACAAACTGACCTGGGTTCTCAGGTTGACCCCAGCTTAACATGCATGCTAGGAAATGGGAAGTAAAAGTGAATGGCATGATATTGATCACATTACCATATCCACCCCCTCCCGCCCCAAAAGTGCTGACTGATCTATACAAAATATTGGGCAAGCATCACATGCTAACTACATCCCAAAATGTGTAAACGGGCCCTTTACTTTTGTTTTCACTCCTCAAGATAATCAACACCACTAGATTTCATTAAATGTGAAACATTTTAAAATTCCACACATTGCTCTCACAGGAATTAATGTCACTGTGATCGAACTGTCTTTATTGCAAAAATGAACAAGTAGTTTCTTTCTTACTTTCAAATTTATAAAAACACATAGTTTCTTAGTCTAGCAAAATACCTTCAAGATGTGGTTGAAATATATGTTAAAAATGTAATAAACTATTATATGTAACTGGCTTTATACACATATACACACAAACACGAGGGTCGGTCAATAAGTAATGCCTCATAATTTTTAATTTCCTTCAATAGGCCAAAACGGTCATGCATAGACCACATTTTCACCCTCAGAATAATCATTGAAGACTCCGTAGAATTCCAGTCGAAATTAATCACAAACTTTGTCGACTTTCAAAAAGCCTTCGACAGCATCCACCGTCCTTCACTTTGGAATCTACTTAACATCTATGGTTTTCCTACCAAATATACCAACGTCATAAAATCTTTCTACAAAGAGACACGTTGCTGCGTAAGAACAGAAACAGGCAACTCTGACTGGTTCTCAGTCGAAACAGGAGTGAAACAGGGTTGTGTCTTATCACCGATGCTTTTTGGAATAGCTATCGATTGGGTCATGCGCAAATGCACAAGCAACACAAATATGGGTATCCATTGGGTTGACAAAATTCTAGAAGACCTGGACTTTGCCGACGACATAGTGCTTTTGAGTTCAACACATCCGGATGCCCAAGAGAAAATAAACCACCTCCAAAATGTTTCAGGGCAAATTGGTCTCCAAATTAACACCACAAAAACAAAGACTATTGATCTTACCAACAGTTCAGATGAGACCAAATTGAACAGCTACGTTCTTGAAAAAGTCAACAGCTTCACATACCTAGGAAGCAAAATGACATCCACAGGGGACTCAACACCAGAAATATCATCTAGAATCGCACTGGCATCTAGTGCCTTCAATAAACTGTCAAACATCTGGAAGTCAAAGACACTCAGCAAACACACAAAACTTAAAATCTTCAACTCTTGTGTGATTCCAGTGTTAACGTATGGATGTGAAAGTTGGAAATCAACGGTAGCTTTAGATAATAAATTAGACAATTTTGAGAACAAATGTCTTAGAAGACTTCTAAACATCCACTGGACAGACTTCAGAACCAATTCGCAAATAAGACAAGAGACTAAGCAAGATACAGTATCCAATTTCATAAGACGCCGCCGTTGGAACTACATCGGCCATGTACTCAGAATGGACAAGACAAGACTCCCCTACCAAGCCCTCATATGGTCACCGGTAGGGAAAAGAAAACGGGGAAGACCAAGAGAGACCCTGCGTAGAACCATCATTAGAGAAGGCTCATTCAATGGCCAAGTAAATATCCAAGATCTACAACAGATAGCAGCGAACCGCCAGGCATGGAGAGACAGGACTTCTGCCCTATGCGCCGCCTTAGGCTCAAGAGGAAAGACTAACTAACTAACTAAATAGGCCACACACACATAAAAAAAAAACAGATAATATTCACATTGAAATGAAACCCTAAATCTGTATTTCAAAAATGTATTTCTCTCCATGTATTTTCCATTATCTGTTATAGTTTATGTCCATTTTCTCACAAGGGCATGCATCCCAGCATGGTAAAAATGTGTGTTCTTTTTCCTAAACCAATGGCATATGACACGTTTAAGGGTCTCAGTGTCGTCACAGTGAACAGATGGAAGTCTGAAGGTGCTAAATTGGAACTTTAAGGGGGATGTGGTAATAATGTCCAGCCAAATTCTGCAATTGTATCAATGGTGCATTTAGTGGTGTGTGGCATGGCATTATCGTGCAACAGTAGTGGAGTTCTCTGATCTCTGAATGGGTAAAGTCATCGAAGATGCCCTCTAAGCTTCTTCAAAGTTTCAATATAACAGTCGGCATTCACCATGTTTCCCTGTTCCCAGAAGTCGAGGAGAATTACACCTTTCTCATCCAAAAATATGGAGGCCATAACTTTCCCTACAGATGGTGACATTTTGAACTTCTTTTTTGCCGGTTATGTTGTTAATGCCATTCCATTGGCTGCCTCTTAGATTCTGGTTCAAAGAAATGAACCCAAGTCTCATCACCTATTACAATATCCAATAAAAACACTTCTTCTTCAGTTTCATAACGGTGCAGGAGGTTGATGGCTATGGTTTTCCTTGCTTCTTTATGTCTGTCTGTCAACATTCTGAGTACCCACCATGCACAAACCTTTGCATAACTCAGGTCTCTAATGATGGTCTACCTTTACTAATGGAAACATGGAACACAGTTCATCCAGTATTACCTGACGGTCACCGTGAATAATGTCATCAACTCGAAGAATGTTGTGTGGAGTCAATACGGTTGACAGACGGCCAGTCCGCTTTGTGTCAGCCAGTGAGGATTTATCTACTTCAGCTTCGTCACAAAAGCGTACCCAACGTCAGACAGTGCTAAAATCCACTGTTGAATCTCCACAAACAATACTCAAACGTTTGTTGATGTGAATCGGGGTCTAACCTTCAGCATTGAGGAATTCTATAACATAAAGTTGCTTTAACCAAACTTCTTATGTGGCCATTTTTAAAATGTTACTGTTGCGCAACCTGTCACTGAAATAGGTTGGTAAGTGATACACAGTGCAGCAAAGTGTTTGAGGAATCCCACTAAGTTAATAAATTGCACACCGATAAAGTATTTACATAGGTAAAAAAATAGGAGGCATTACTTATTGACCGTCTCTCTTTCTCTCTCACACACGCACGCATGCATGCATGCACGCACGCACACACACACACACACACACACAGAAGTGTATATATATATATATATATATATATATATATATATATATATATATATATATATATATATATATATATATATATATACACACACATATATATATATTTCATTACAGGTTTTTAAATGTCTTATAGATGTGACTAGAATATAACTATATGTCCAAAATATTTGATTAAAGTTTGAAAACATATTTACTTACAAAACGTAAAGCTTTGAGAATACACTATTCTTTCACTTAATGTTGAAGATGTAGAAATTTACTGCTGCTAAAACTGTGTGCTGACTACTGCATACCTGAAAATTATGGACACTGAAAAAGAGAGTCGGAAGAAACTAGAGGGCCATGAATCCCACAGACAGCTAAGAAAATCAATATCCAACTACAACAAGAGACCAGTTCACAAAGACATTTGAATACCAACATCAAGACAACTGTCATTTTTAGGTCATGTAATGATATAAGAGGGTCTAGAAAAAGTTGTAACAACTGAGAAGATTGGCAGTATCAGAGTCACAGGTTGACAGATTGAGGAAATGTTGGATGGGTTAGCAAACTAGCTTGGAAAATTATCTGTGCTCAAGTCAAGAACACTGAGGACAGACGTGTGTAGAGGAACAGTATTCATCTGTGTCACTTATCATGGCACATGGTGATTATAAAAAAATGAGGAAGGCAAATAAAATATTTTGAAAATATGAACAATATACTAACCCCAATTCAGAAAAAAAAGTTCATAGCAGTCATCATCCTTGTTGTTAAGTTGCTCCACCTTCACGACTTTTCGTCCACCATATCTTTGAGAGGTGAATAGGTACTTTAGTTTGTCCTTTGTACCAAATCTAATACATTTGTTAGTCTTCACAAACACACTTGCTGTAGGTTTGGCTGTCTCAAGATATCTGGATTTTATTTTAATGTCCCTCAGGTCTGCAATAAGATAATTAAAAGATTCAATTACATTACGTAAACTTGAAAGCAATAATGAAGTTTTTATGTTTATTTAACTTTGATACAATTTTAGCTTCTTATGGCTTGAATAATTCTGTGTGGTCTTCTTATCATCCTAAGTTGATTCTCTAGAAATGTATCCTTTGGTCTCTCAACAAGCATACACAGAATGGCTATTTAAAATTATTTATAGAGATTATGTATTTTATCACCTTAACTGATTTTATGCCATACAAACAGTAAATTTGGACCAAACATGGTACGTGAACAAGTATTCATCTCATCTTGTTCCTCTTGTACCTTATGGTTTCGAGGTGACTGAACAAGCATTATAATGTAAATTTCTATTCACTGTGCACTGAAAATGTGGAAGATACCAACAAACAAAACAAATAACATGATGACGCTAGTATGGCCATATATCATCCTTTTGTTCAAATGGGAGATCAAATTTGGCGATATATTATCCTATGACACTGAATCAGTTAAGCATGCACATTTTAAAACACTAATATTTCTTTCATTTCTATTTGTATATTATCTAACCCATTTTGTTGTCTTTTCTAGCTGACATTACTGTTTTACCATTTTACAATATTTGATCTTCATTAAAAATCTAATGATGGGTCTTGCCACCATTGTTATAAAATAAATGATGCACACAATATGTTCACTTCAAAATCAAATGTAACTTCTACTTACATTTTTCAGTCATTATCATGTGGTTGTTTTAAATGTAAAAATGTCCTTATTGGTCTGGTCAAATACTTTCTTGCCTGCTATGGTGTCACTACACTTAAATATCCCCAAACCTACAAATTCTTTACTTCCATGTAGTTCTATCAAATGGGCATGGAGCTGTGGTTTAAGTGTCAGAATGAGCACACATATTATTTAGCTGACTAAGTTCTGGAATGCATCATTTAAACACAGAAGCCACAAACAATAGATTGCATGATTTATTGCCTGGCATATTTTGCTGCATCACGTAGGTTAAATTTGCCAGGCAATAAATCATGCAACCTTTTGTTTGTGGCTTCTGTGTTTAAATTCATTAAGGGAATACATTGCTTCAAAATGTTTCATTACTGTGAAAGGCTGAATAATTAAATAAAAACATTAACATTAAAAAAGGATGACATGCATGATAATATTAAATAATAAAGCAAGAAACTAATGTATTTTACAAGGTCCGTGGAAAATAAGAAATGAAACATAAAATATACTATATCATTACTGGCATATTTCATAAACATGCAGCTGCAACAGTAACAACAAATAAAAATATTTAAAGCAAAATGTATAGTAATATTTATTTGAACAGACCAAGCTTCTTGTCACAGAGCACCACAACTCTAGGCTCGCCATGAGGATCCATCCAGACATTCTGTACTGAGTATGTTGCCATGAGGTAATCAACAAGCTCGAGGGTACTGACTCCATCTTCTAAACCAGTGATAAGCATTAGCTGTGACATTTTCAACCTGTTTCTTCCTGTCACAGTTCTTGGACTATCTGAAAATACATTAAATGTTACCTGCTGACTAAATATTTTAAATTATATTTTTTGCCAATGCATTTTTAGCACTATTATTAAAATGTGTGTTGGTACTTTTTAGCTGATAAATATATCTGCACATAATTATTGTTGCTATAGACATATTATGCTGTGGCTACAAGTGGTCTTCCTCTGTCTACTTCCCCTTTTCCTCCATAATTACCTTCCCTGGACATTAATGTCTTTTAGCATGACCAAAATATGTGATTTGCCTCAATTTTATTTGTCTTAATAACCAATCTTCATCAATACTGAGATTGGAGATCAACATGGCTGAATTGATAAGAGTGCTCATTCTTAAACATCCAGTCCTTGACTTGGAGACGTAAATTACAAGTACCTCGCCTGATGGCGAGGGACGCTGGTAATAGGTGCCATACGGCGGCACGCCCCAACATGAAAAGTATAAAGTGGAAGACTGGAATTTCCCATTCAGACACTAAAGTGGACGTCAACAAAAGAATCCAAGGAGAATGTGGACAACGTCAGTAGATAGCAACGGGGGAGACGCTGTGATTGTGATTTCGAACAAGGACGTGTTTCAAAGGATCTGTGTGAGGTGACCTCTGGATGCGATGATATGAGCGTGAGACAGCTATGAGTCAGGAGAGGGATCTGTTGATGATGACACCGCAGTGAAGTAACCGGGCGGAAAAACCTAGAGTGGAATTACAGCTTAAATGGAATCAGTGGATTAGGGCTTCAAGCAGAGCGCAGTAGACTGGACACTCATCGGTGGATTAGTAAAGTAGGTGCCGACCCCGTCTATAGGGGTCAACCTACAGGTCTGCGTGAGTCTAATGTTCGCATGTCTGCTACGGAATAAACTTCTGGTAGCGCTTTGATATCTTGACTTTTGCCGTTGATTGTCATTGTATTCAAGGTAAGGACGCAAGTTTAATTCCTCGTCCTTCGTTGCTGTTTTGCATTATTACGAGTTGATACCTCGACGGTTGCCGGTGTAGGCACATCGAGGCTATAGGGAAAGCTAATCCATATGCAAAAATCAATCCAGTGGACTAGAATTAATAGCATATGTATGGATTAACCTCGAGTTCAAATTGAGCAAACACACACACACGCACACAAATACTGAGTTCTTCTTGGATAAATACACTTGTTATCTTTTCTGCACAATGGAATTTTAGTAGTCTTCGATAACACCTTTTATTTAAAGGTGTGTTGTTACTTTTCAGCTGATTTGTTAAATGTCCAAGTTTTACACCCATGTGTTTTTTTTTGTTTTCAGTTAAAAACGAAGACCTACCATGGCATCAACTAGTAAAGACATTGGACCAAAGAAGAGAAGAATCACAGAAGAATTAAGAAGTTTTCAAGACAGGTGGACTATAAACTATATTTTCGTGGAAATTAAAACAAAGCCCTTATGTTTCATATGCAACAAAGCTGTTTCTGTTTTTAAAGAGTAAAACATCAAATGACACTACGAGACTAAACATGCAAATAAGTTTGATAAATACAAAGGGCAATTTCGACAAGACCAAGTGTATGACTTAAAAAAACATTTCTGCACAATAAAAGATATTTACTAGAGCGGGTTCAGAATCTACATACTATGTAAAAGCTAGTTATGCAGTAGCCATGATACTAGCAAAAAATATCGAAGCCATATTCAGATGGTGAAATGGTTAAAGAATGTTTAGAAAGCCTCGTTGAAATTCTGTCCAAAAAAGAAGGATTTCTCAAAACTGTCTCATCAGATTATTACTAGGTGTGTGGACAACATTGGAAAACTTACTGAAGTTAATTTGAAAAGTCGAGCATCCGAGTTTATATTTTATGCTCTGGCATTAGATGAAAGCACAGATATAGCAGATACTTCCCAACTGGCAATTTTTATCAGGGGTATTGATGTCCATTTTAAAAATACAGAAGAATTAGCAGCACTGTATCCACTTAAGGACACTACTAACTCACGAGATTTGTTATAGGCAGTTACATCGACATTGAATCGCTTTTTGTTACAACTTAACTTATCGGGCTTAACAACGGATGGTGCTCCAGCTATTGTTGGAAATCATGAAGGTTTAGTAAAATTGATTGAAAATGAGGCCTCCAAAGTCAGTAATACTTCAATGCTAAATTTTCATAGCATTATTCATCAGGAGAATTTATGTTCGAAGTCCCTCAAAATGTACCATGTCATAAAAGTGGTCGTCAAAATAGTGATCTTCATTCAGTTGAACTGGTTGAATCACCGTCAGTTCCAAGAATTTCTAAAGTCTTTGGACTCAGATTATAATGATGTTGCATTTTATGCGGAAGTAAGATGGCTGACTGATGCCAAAATGTTGAAAAGAGTGTTTGATTTGCAGCAAGAAATACAATCATTCTTTGCAAGCAAGTCAAAAAGTATCCCAGAGTTTGAAGACAAAGAGTAGGTTTACGACTTTGCATTTCTGGTCGATATAACTTAACCACCTAAATTATCTTAATACTTGTCTACAAGGGAAAGATCAATTAACTAATAAGATGTATGATCACATTTCTGCATTTAAATGAAACTTGGTCTTTCAGAACAACAGTTGAAGACAACAAAACTTTACTCACTTTACTACATTGTCAACCAGACGTCACACAGGAGGGGGCGGATAAATACGCGTCTTTGATATCTGACTTAAACCTCAAATTTGAAAACCGATTTCAGGATTTTAAAAAAAAACATTGTGTGCTTTTTTGTGCATTTGCAACGCCATTCGCGGTAGATGTGAATTTATTACCAGGAAGATTACAAATGGAACATTGTTAAATGTGTTGTGATACACATTTAAAGGAGAAATTCCATCAAGTTGGTTTGGAAGAGTTCTATAAAACGTATTTGGACAAGGAAAATATCCTGCGTTTTACAAATATGCTCTGTCGATGTTTTCGCTATTTGGAAACACTTATGCGTGTGAACAGCTGTTTAGTCACATGAAGCACATCAAATCACAAGTGCAACATGAATTACTGATGTTCATTTGGAAAACTGTTTGCGTGTAGCGATAACATCAGTCGACATCAAATTTTGATGCACTTAGCTCTGCAAAACAAAGTCAGATGTCTCACTTTTAAATATGTTCTAATAAATATGTTTGATTCTCAGTTATGTTTTATTTTCTTCAAAATAAGAAATATACCTATTTTTGTTGTTGTTACATTAAACCAGGCAAGCATTTGACAATGATCTCGCCTACTGGGAAGCGACGATGTGGTCGAAGCTGTAGCATGCTTGCTTGTTTACTTTAATTAACAAAACAAAAAAAATTAGGTGCGTGGCCCGGCAGAAAATATTATTTCTGAAATTTGGCCCGCCTGCTGAAAAGGTTGGCCACCCCTGCTCTAGCGTATTGTTTATGATCCAGTTGTTCTTTCTGGCCATTTTATGTGGTACAAAATGTTTGGCTGTTGATATCTTCCTATTCTTCTGCGCTCGTCTGGAATGTTGTTTTAGATGTAATGGCGTTGTGCCTGTTTACAGCAGAGCTGAGATATTTGCACCTTTCGAACGACACATCCAACTTCTTCAGGCATTTGTTAGCCGGGTTACCTTCCTGCTGGCTATTGATATTAGGGTGGCATTTAATATTAGAATATCTCTAGCAAGTTTTGGCTAATTTATTGAATTGTCATCAATATTCTGAGTCAGATTTTCACTTCTATTGCATTTTATTCTGGTATTTTGTTGGTGTCAAGACAGACTGGTTTGGTTCTTTAATGGATTTTCTTAATTTAACTTTTAGTAAACCCTATAATCTCAAGGTCACTACAATAATGAGAACTCAGGAGGATTTTGGCTGTTGTTATGCTTCTTCTCCATTGTCGTTGTGTTATTACATAGTCTATTTGGTTTAATATATTCCAACAGGCAAATAAATACCCTTCTAGGATGTTCTTGGAACACTATATTGGCTATCATAAATTCAATTTCCATACAGAAAGTTATCTGTTTATCTTCTGCTCCATTTTAATTTCCCACAACCTGCTATTTTTTTGGTTGTTCTTTCTATGCTCACTTTAGCATTAGTATCTTCCATTACAAGCTGTATTAGGATGTCAATTCTACTAATATTTTCTACAGTATTTAAATCATCATCAATCTGGTGCCGTCTCCACAATGAAGGTTGGCTGCAATGGATCTCAAACATTGTCTGTCTCTCGCCCTGACTGTACATTCTGTCAGGCTGATGTTCGTCCATCTCTTGATGTTGTTATCTTCCCACTTGTATCGTTGTCCACATCTTGCTGACTTGCTCTCAACCTTGCCTTCCAGTATGGTTTTTATAATAGTTTAATGTCTTTTAACATGGCCAAAATATTTCACTTCCCTCCTCGTTATTTCTTTCATCAGCTCTCTCTTCATTCCCAGTTTTACAGTATTCAAAAGAATGTTATAAAATGCCTCAACTTCTTCTCTTTCCACCATTGCTGTTGGCACATATATTTGTAGCAACACTGCATTCCCTGAGTTGAGTCAAGAACTGACGCCACAGTACATTTCAATATACACTCCATCCCCTTCTTCAACAACAAGTGAAGAGTCCCTGTACTAATGCCACCAGTTGTGGTCTAATTATGTGTCTTCCTGGCCTCTTCTTGGACTATATTAAACCATACACTAATGATTATTCTGTACATTTATTCAAGTATATTCAAATACATTTTTCTTGTTTTTCCCACTAGAATATATATATATAAGTATTCCTCCATTTTGTATATTAAAATGTCCTTGTTCACTCCATCATCAATGATTCATTTTTTACTTGTATGTTCTCTGTAATTTATTTGACTACCATATTTTTAGGCATATTAAAGACGGTAGTGCAGGTCACCATGGCTGAATGGATAAGAATGCATGTTCTTAACCCTTTAACAGGCATAGCGCCTGATAGCGTTCGATGCGTTAAACGGGCATATCGCCCAATCGCGTCTTTGACGACTAGTCATTTTAAAAATGCGATCTCTCTGTTTTCCGACACTTCCGATGACTACTTTCACTTTCGCCGATAGCTTGACAACGTGGCCGCCATTTGTAAACGCGCTGCAATGACTTTGAACAGACTTTAACGGACTTTTTTTGATAGTTTTTGGGATTTTTACGCTGTTTTTCAAAATGGATTTCGGCGATTCTTCAAGTGATAGCCGAGATTTCGCTCTGTTCAATTTAAATGACATTAAAGGTCACGAAGTTGATTATTAATCGGAGCTAGATATCAGTGTAAAGCGTTACTTTGCATTAGCAGTCGTGAGTCGGACTTTAAAGAAAGTGATTATGATTCTGAAAATGTGTTTGTAAATTGCCGTATAGACGACGGAAAATCACAAACAACATGCCGTATTTCGTAAATATTTGTGTTCATATATGGATTACCGGCAACAATCACGTGAGTAACATATTCTGCATGCTTTTCCCTTCATTGTGTTATTTATTTAACTAAAATCTGTTGACTAACACCTTATTTGTGATGTTTTTACTAACGCAACCCGAAATTTTACCGAACCTGAAAAAATCTTGCCCGTTCAGGGCTAAAAAATGGACAATCGTCTGCCCTGTAAAGGGTTAAACATCCGGTGTGCTGAAGCAGAGGTAAGGGGTTCAACCCCTATATTGGACAGTTGGACTAAAATGTTGACCTGTTATCCTTGGCTTTAAGGTGTAAATTACAAGTACCTCTGAAGTTAGAGTGGGTTCGCCTGATGGCGAGGGACACTATTAATAGGTAAAAGCTAATCCACACACAAAATTCAGTCAGCACTATTGGAAGTAGTGTGTGTGTGGACTACGCTTGAGTTCAAAGCGAGTGAGCTTACAAAAAAAAAGGTCGTCTGCTTTCCTTTTTTGGCAGCGAACAAACAGGTCAGTGATCATAGCCATTGTTTCAGTTTAGATAAAAGTGATCTTCTGTCGAATGTCGCTGAACTTGTGAGTTTGATCAACAACTGTCTGTCTGTTGCTCTCAAACTCAATCTGCCCAGGGCTCCCATAGTTTTGTATTGTCCTATTTGTTGAGCTAATACCTTGTCTCCACCTTGTCCAAGAGTGTCCTGTAGGAAGAGCGCATATACTTCTCCTTGGATAAGGGATACTCACATCCCATCACTCACACACCAGCGAAGACTGTTAAATTGGGTGAAATGTGTCTAAAGAAAATAAGTTATCAGTTATCAGTTGGGCTATCTTCATTGCACTCCGGACATGTCCATAGGTGCTCAGATCCTCCCCCCAGCATATGCATCAGCGTCCGGTGGCTAATAGTGCCAGTTCTGTGTTGGTTGACGAGGCGCTTTGTTTTCCCGATGTACCTCTCGCGTCTGGCTGTGCCGATTCTTACTCCCAAGTCTTTCATCCTGGACAGCGATGTGGAATCACTGACGTCAAAGTCCTCTGTTCTCGCCATATCTTTGAGGACGTTAATAACATCGGCACGATCCATGGGCTGGCCATCTACAGGGGGTGCAGAGCCAGCCAGTTTATCAGCTCGTTCATTTCCCTCGACTCCCGCATGTCCCGGGATGAAGATGAAGGTGACTTTACAGACAACAGACTTCCGCAGCGACTCAGTCCACTGTCTACGTACAGATCCAGCTTCGACCTTCTGAATCATGCTCATTGAATCACTTAGTACACACACATTGGTATAATGCTGTGATTCCAGCCATATGAAAGCCTGTGTAACTGCCATCACCTCCATCGTCATGCTGCTCGTGGTCATAGAGTGGGCACCACTGGATTCTTGAACGGTTCGGCCCGCTGAACGGGCTGTAAATGCCCACGCACTTCTCTGCTGCTTTACAACAGATCCATCTGTATAGATGAGCACTTCGGGGCTATCTGAGTGTTCATAGATGAGCGCGTTAACCTCAGCATTGACAGCGGCAGGGTTCTGCTCTCTGCACCGTCTGTCGAGTGTGATAATGCAGGAGAAAGTGCACTTAAAAGCTAGAGGCACCGGCACCCATTCCTTGCCGGGGTTGATACTGGTAAGACTGCAGACCTGTCTGACGACATCTTCCGCCCGACCATCCATGATTTGCCCCTCTTTAGCCTGTCACCCTTTTCTCTGAATATAGCGTCATGCAGAGGGTGCTGCTCATCTGCGTTTTAAGTATGCACGAGCTCTCCAGATCTTGATCCTGTGTTCCATTGTCGGGAAGTCAAGGAGGTATCTCATTGCTACACAGCTGGTGTCTCTCGTGCAGCCCAAAATGATGCGCATGGCTTCGTTTTGTACCTTTTCAAGTCTTCCCATCTGTGTAGGGCTGACAGTGAGGATGGCCAGGGCATACTCGATGCGTGAAAGCACAAGTCCTTGGAACAGAAGTATTAGCAGTCTTTGCTTGATATTGGCAGTTGCCATGACTCTCATTGCTGACAAACCTTTTCGAGCTTTCGTTATGACATAATCAACATGATCTCTGAAGGACAGGCTACGATCAAGCCTCACGCCAAGATATGTCATTGACTGGGTTCTACTCAAAATGCTCCCATCCATTCTTACTGCCGGCATGTCTGTTTTCACAATATAACACATATATTTTCACAAAATAAGTTAATTGCATATCCTTTACAAGACATCGCAGTCAACTCCAGCATTTTTTGTTGTGTGTGATTTCTTGGCAAGTTTATGTTCAGTAGTTTGCTACTGCTTTCTACCCATTTATGAAAATCAATGCAAAGTGGTTTGCTGCCAAATTGCCTGCAGCTGTGTTTCAAATGCGGTATGCAGGATTACAAATTGTGTCCATACGCCATAAACCCTTGCACAAATCAATACTATTCAGATTTAATAGACTACAGGGTCCCTCTGACTGAGCTGAGACTTCTGAGATGTAAAGTGAACTATGGCAAACACCCATCAAATGAGGAACTAACAGTTCGCATTAATCATCATCATGTGCCTGCCAACTGGCGTATGCGTTCATGCATCTTTCAGTCATTGGTGTTGTAGTTCTTATATTTATGATATTCTTCTATTCCACTATCTCAGTCAAACAGCATAATCTCTGGGTCTGCCTCTGTCTCTTCTCTAACTTCTACCGCTGATCTTTCCAGTGGTCACATTTTCCAACGCGTCTGAGAGTCAAGACGCCGTCTGTTCTCATTTCTCTCGACCATATGATAGAGTGTCCGTATTAACTATTATAATTATATATGTCTGCTTCTTATAGTAATTATTTATTTAAGTGTATATTTGTATTGGCCCAGGCACTCGTTGTTAATTACTCTGGCAATGCAAGGTAATACTTTTAGTAATAATAACATGCGAAACCTACAATGACTTCATGAACCACGTCTCCGTTTTTCCAAGCGCTTCCTAACTTCTTCGCTGACGTCCCGTTCAACGATTGATTCACAAATTCACAATTTCTGAATTTCAAATTAGATTACTAAGATTACTTTTAAAGGACTAATCTAAATTATTATACCTTACTATGTAATGCACAACTAACTAATAACCAACAACAATAAAATACACAGTATTAAATAAACAGTTAATAAATAACTAATTCACTAACACTACACGAACTTTGCGATTCATTGCTGCATAAATGTAACAAGGCTTGTGTATGCAAAGCGTAATGAGAAGCTGAAACCAACAATTCCAAGAAATGTGTTTTCCCGATTACTTAACTACTAAAAATAAAAGATGTCACTTTCACTTTCAGTTTTCTAAAAAAAGGTGTTCAATAAAGAACGAGCTTATTTATGTAAAAATGAAACTGAAAACGTATAATGTACTTAAAACTGGTGAATTAAAATGTGTTGCATAATTTTTGTTTTATCTTTGTTGTTTCAATAAATACAGTAAAGTTTCATATTGATTCATATAGACAGTACTTAGTAATAATTATTTTCGTTTGTAAATGCAATCTTTCCTTAGTTGTGAAATATAACATAGCGTGTCAGTTGTAAAAATAGGCCTTTTTCCACGACTTCGGGCGTAATGGGCATATGATAGACCCATATTTGTATAGACCAACAGACAATCCTGGGTGATGTGGCCAATACAACACCGGCCGCTTTCACTTCCCAAGACCTTTCCTGGTACTTATTTTAGTAGGATTGCCAAATCTTGTCAATGAGAAACCTGGACGTTTCTCACAGAATCATGTAAACAATATAAAATGACACAAAGTAGTGCAACTTTACATAACAGAATTACGACACGTAAAGGATGTTGTGGCGACCTTCATCAGCAAACAAACGCATTCACAAAACACAACATATAGCTAAGGAGATCTCCTGTGACTACATCAAAACGTGACGACAGGACGAGAAGAACAAAAAGATGGGGGAAAAAATGAAAGCAGTAAAGAGAAAATGAAAATTGGAAAAAATTTTTATACTTACCTCAAATTCCGAGCTGTGTAACGTTATACACAACTCGGAATTTGAGGTAGGCTAAGTATGAACATTTTTTTCAATTTTCATTTTCTTTTCATTGCTTTCATTTTTTTCCATCGTGTTATTCTTTTCGTCCTGTCGTCACGTTTTGATGTAGTCACAGGAGATCTCCTTGACTATATGTTGTTATTTTGTGAATGTGTTTGTTTGCTGATGAAGGTTAATCGCCACAACGTCCTGTATGTGTCGTAATTCTGTTATGTAAAGCTGCACTACTTTGTGTCATTTTATATTGTTTACATTTTCACAGCTTTACCGCAGTTCCACCCAATTTTACTCTTAGAATCATAGATGCTACATAAAATAATATTGCCACTCATCATCATGTGTCATAATAGCTGGCGTGGACGTTAATCAGTTAATGTCTCTTGACAGCTCTCTGTCCTTGGTGTTTCTGATCAGCTCTCTTCATGATATTTCTGCATGCCGCCGTCGTAGTCTCTCCAGCTTTATTTCCCTCGATTTACCTTTCCCTCTTCTTCCACTGACCATGTCAGTCGTCACGGTGTCTTCCACTGTCTCGCTTCTCATTATGTGACCAAAGAACTTCGTTAGTCTCTTTCTTATCATCATCATCATCATCGTCATCATCATCACGCAGTCAGTGCAGGATTTACGTATAAGCTACACAAGCTATAGCTTAGGGCCCCCAAGAAAGTGGGGGGCCCCAAAAAATATTGTCCGAGTGAGCAATGTGTCACTGACATAGAATATCTGGACTTATATAGGGCCCCATATTTCACATAGCTTAGGGCCTTATCAAGTCTAAATCCGGCCCTGCACGCAGTGTCTTGCCGGCTGGCGTAATCGATCATACATCTCCACAAATTACGATCTCCAACGTCATGGATCAATTTGTATTTCCGTGCAATGACACAAGACTGTCAAGATTACTCTCACGCTGTCATCCTTTAACTCTCTTTCCGCACATCTTTCCGGTTGTCGCAGCATGTTCCAGTTTTTGCCATCTCATAACGTGGTACGTGGTACGTGGTACTCGACTTGAACCAGTGGAATCACAGTGCAAGAGAGGTCCAGGGTATACAAATGGGGATTGGTGGCTTAAGTTGGAACATCATAAATGTATATGTCACAGTGGACTGTTTTGTCAGAAAGGAACAATGGGACTGGCTTAAGGAACTGGAGGAATTACCAGGTGATAGGCTACTCATATGTGGAGACTTCAATGCAAGGAACAGAGATTGGGACAGTAGTGGAGAAAACCGACAGGGAATTGCCCTTGCAGATGCCATGGTGGACTCTGGTGTGGTCTGCATAAATGATGGTAGGCCGACAAGAATGGCAATGAGGTCTGGCGATGCAGACACAGCTATTAACTTGGCACTTGTCTCCCAGTCATCAGTCCTTGATGTAAAGTGAAATGTTTTGAATGACCATGGGAGTGAGCACATGCCATGCTCAGTTCTGATCTCTAAACCCAGGAAAGTTAAAGCTGGGAGAGCGCGCAAGACCTTCCGGTATGAGTGGACCGATTGCCTTCTTGGACGCCTCAGACAAGGGGGCATGCAACAGGACTGTTAAAACTCCCTTTTTGCAGCCCCCATGGTGGACCCCAGAAGTAGACCATGCTTGGAAAGCAAAGAGAGCTGCAGTGAAGCAGCTAAAGAAAGTGCGACAGACACTTCGAAGCTCACGAGAGGAAGTGGACACAGCGGAAAATGTCAAGAAAGACAAGGTGGAGGTTTTCAAGCGCTGTGCTGCAGAGGCCAAAAAGGCAAAATGGGAATGTTTCATGAAGGAGATTGGAGGTTATAAACCACTGCAAAAATTCTGGAAACTGCACAGGCAAATTCAGAGAAAAGATCGGCCGATGACAGTGGGAACAATCTATAGAGATGATGGTGTGCGCGTGACAACAGACAAAGAGAAAGGGGAGGCGTTTCTCCAGAGATTTTTAGAGCAGACCAATCATAATGATGCGGACACCAGGGATGCAGTTAGAGAGGAGCTATCTGGCACCACGAAGAATATGCAGTATGAAGACATCATACGGGTGGAAGATGTTAAACACATTTTGAAAAAGGCAAAAGACACGGCACCAGGGCCCGATGGGGTCAGGTATGGCCACATGAAGGGTTTGAGCGAAGCAGACCTGGAGGAGATGACCGACTGCTTTAACCAGAGCATTAGGACAGCATCAGTACCGCAGGATTGGGTGCACAGCTATCTCATCCCTCTCCCAAAACCATTCAAGGATCAGTCAAAGCTTAGCGGCTTTAGGATCATCACCCTTCAAAATACATTTGGGAAGGTTTTAGAGAAGATAGTCGCTGTTAAGCTGCAGGATTTTTTGGAAAGGGGGAAGCTTCTTCCAAGAGGCCTGGGGAGCTACAGGCCAGGAAAAGATACCTGGTCAAATGCAGCCACTTTTGCCTTTGATGTTTATGAGGGGTTCCAGAGTAGACAGGAAACGATGGCGGTAGCGCTTGATCTCGAGGATGCGTACAATAGAGTTCGATATGATATTTTGATGACCGCACTGATGGAGAAGGGGGTCAATCCCTGGTTGGTGAACTGGATAGCAGCCGTCCTGCACTCTCGTCGGGTTGCTCTCCGTCTGGGCGCATGGACCTCAGAGCCACATATGTTAACCCCGGGACTGCCACAGGGATCTGCAGTCTCACCGGTGCTCTTTAATGTGTATACGAGCAAGATTGCAAACCTAGAAGCACCAGGGGTTGGAAGAATACTAACATTTGCAGATGATATTCTTGCATATAGGCAGGAGAGAGATAGGGAGCAAACAGCCCAGGAGTTACAGGCGACAGTAGATAAAGTGATTGACTGGTGCACAGAAAAGAGTGCTGTCATCCACCCGGAAAAGGCGGCTGTTTTGTGGTGCTCTCTGGACAACAGGATTGTAAGAGCTGATGTCCCAAGCCTCGCGATAGATGGTAGAAATGTCAGCAGAGAGAACAAACTGAAGTATCTGGGGATCACATTTGACAGGAGCCTATCCTTCAAGGACCATGTGGAGACGGTCGTGACAAGATCTCAAAAGGGACTCAATGCACTTAAAACTATGGCTGCAATGGACATAGAGCAGAGAATGCTTTTCACACTATACCAGCACTTGATCCTCTCAGTAATTGATTATGGATTAGGTCTGCTCACTGTCTCAGAGAGTCAGCTGGTGAAGTTAGAGCGCATACAGAACGAAGCTATGCGGGTCATTCTGGGATGCACTAGAGACACCCCAGTAGTGTGTATGCGTTACATCCTTGGTCTGCCGACTGTTGCTGGCAGGCTCAAGGTGATGCAGGCGAAGGCATACCTCAGAGTAGCTGCAGACACAGACCACCCACTGCATGAGGCGCTGGACGCAGTTAAGGGTCAGCGACTGATAAGAGGGAAATCATGGATGGCTCAGGCGGAGGATACGATCAGACAGGTGTGCCCCTTGGAGAACATTAGGCGTGGAGAGGAGTGGGTCAGAGTGCCAGCGGAGCAGTCAGACTTGTGCAGAGTTATAATCACATTAAGCCGGGAGTGCAGGGAGTGGCCAGCAGGGGCCACGGAAGTGGAAATCCAGCAACTAATTCAGGACAATGCTCACTCGAGTGATGTGATTATCTACACAGATGGTTCGGTGTCAAGAGGTGAGAGAAGTGGCTGGGGGTTCATAGCCAAAGCTAATGGTCGATGTTTGGGCAGGAGAGCCTGGCATATGATACCACAACATCCAGCTTAAGAATGGAAGTGGAGGCAGTCACTGCGGCTCTCCGCTGGATGGAGAATACGACACACACACACATCGTGATTGTAACTGACTCAGAAAGCATGCTGACGAGGGTGAGGACGGGCAGGCTTCGTGCGGAGTGGCTTGCTTCGCTTCGGAGGTCACGGGTGACAAGCATCGCCTGGATCTTTTCTCCGGGGCATGCCGGTGTGCTGGGAAATGAACAGGCGGACAGATTGGCTGGCTCTGCAGAA
>JACEFZ010016729.1:237500-442500 GCA_014155875.1 Cepaea nemoralis
TCCTCGTTTAATTGTTGGGTTGTGTGAATATTGCTCACCTCTGTCAACCCACTTGATTTACTATTGCTGTTGCACTGCATTGGTGGACTTTTTCCCCACCCTGCACAGTCATCAACCATGACTTTAGTTTTCTGGACAGAGACGAGTGACCTTTTATCGTTGGAGCATCTGCTTATGCCCTTTAACCAGTAAATTCAGACTTTTGAACGAACACTGATATGGAAAACTTCGGTTTCCTACAAATGAAAAGATAAGGGCACCATTAATCTTCGACAACTTGCATGCAGGTGTATGTTTGAGGGCTCTTCTCTCAATGCTGTGTTTCTCAGAGACATCTGCCTGTGTGGATATGATTGATTGATTGATTTGGGAACCGACATCACAGCATTCGGGGCATTCCCATAAGCGCTCCGTCCCCATCCTCAGCAGCCAGCGAAGAGTTCCAACACTAATATTACCAGTAGCAATCTGATTATATGTCCGTCTCGCCTTTCCTCTGAGCGTCGATCGTCGGCCAGATCCCCTCGTCACCCCTCGCTGTCGCATTCTTGCCAGACCATGGTAATCCATTTGCTCCTCCAAGGTGTACACATGCTCCCACAAGGCCGCAACCACGTCTGCTTTGTCATGCATCAATACTCCACCAAGTTTTGCCGAGCCAGCCAATCTGTCCGCCTGTTCATTTCCCAGCACACCAGCATGCCCCGGAGAAAAGATCCAGACGATGCTTGTCACCCGTGACTTCCGAAGCGAAGCAAGCCACTCTGCACGAAGCTTGCCTGTCCTCACCCTACTCAGCATGCTTTCTGAGTCAGTTATAATCATGATGTGTGTGTGTATCGTATTCTTCATCCAGCGGAAAGCTGTACTGACCGCCTCCACCTCAATTCTTAAGCTAGATGTCGTGGTATCATATGCCAGGCTCTCCTGCACCAAACGTTGACCATTAGTTTTGCTAAGATGTGGATATGGGATAGGGGATCTGAGGACATGGGGATCTGAAGATGTGTGGGTGTGGGATTCGAGACACAGACTGTCCAAAGCCTTCGTTACGAAACTCACCTCTCCCACTCACTGGGCTAACTCCGGGACAGGATCAACTCTGGGTTGGCACTCCCCTGGGTATCTTGTAGCAAGGTGGGTTTGGCCAGTGTTCTTTTAGCAAGGTGGGTTTGGCCGGTATACGTTACGCAAGAGTCCCTAACTGAACAGACTTAGTAGAGACCTCACGGACTGATAGTTCAGACAATTTACCGATCAGCTATGAGATAAGTAAGCATAGTAAAAGAAGCAATGACTGAGACACAACTTTCGAACTGGTAAAAACGAACTACTGACTGTATATGGCAATTCTATGTATGCGATCCTACCCTATATTATAACCTGACACCACAGAGTCAAAGTTCACATGAAATATCATGGGAAAGCCTGGAGTAACCTGGAAGATCCCAGAAAATTCTGGAAAGTCCTTCTCGCAGCGCCATTTTGTGATAGGAGAAAGGAGAGAGAGAGAGAGAGAGAGAGAGAGAGAGAGAGAGAGAGAGAGAGAGAGAGAGAGAGAGAGAGAGAGAGAGAGAGAGAGAGAGGGTATAAAGAATAACATTTTGTTATTTCTAGTGAGGGCGATAGCTAATTATACTATCACCCAATCCATGTCTTGTGGTATAGTGTCAGGCTATAGACGACTGTACAGACTATAAGGGCCTAAGGCGAATCCCCACAGACTCAGGCTGACAAGTCTAAATGAAAGGCAGCTCAAATGTATATTTATTTCCTTCAGAACAGCAACAGAGTGACAATTTTCAACACGACAGATAAGCTATTCCGTGCATCAACAACAATGTCCAAATCAAAATTACAGAAAAATAATGCATAACCCCATCGAAGAGAGATAAATACTATAATACGCACCTAGATATCAGGGGAATGCTACAAAAGACTGGTAGATGAGCGTAACTAGTTACTGTTCTTTCAGATACTACTACCTACTAACTGCCTCAAGGAAAAGAGCTAATGTTAAAGGAATTCTAGCGGCATTCATTTACCCCGTAGCAGCAATTCCATAAGTTTGTAAGTATTCCATTTGCCCAGGGGCAGTCGCTCGATGTGTAGCTTGTCTGTGAATATTTTATCGTCCACGGCAGTTGATCGTTCGTCTTGGGTTCCATAAGACACTTTTCCAACCTGTCTACCTCTTCCAGTCTTCTTGGTGATCCCAACAAACGTGTCTCCTCTTGACTTATTTCGTCCTGTTAGACTTTAGCCATCCACTTCAGCTTGAGAGCTGTCCCTGTTGCCAGCAGCCCTCCAACTCAAGTGGCTTTCTCTGCCACTTCATGACTCCACGAATCTGTGTTTCCTCTCCTCTTTTGCCTTGGTCGATTACCATCCACAGATTCTTTAGTCATCTTCTTTCTCCCTGTGATCCAGACGAACGTCAGTATGTGCACTTGTTCGCATTTGAACATTTCTTGATTCCACAGGTACTCTTCGGTATGAGGATTTGAACGGCCACCATTTCCGAAGTCCTGCAGCTCATTCCTTCGGGCCGTCCAAATGGCTCAGTTGCCCCATGTTCCCGGAATCCTACTCTCAACTCTCTAGCCTGCTCAATTGTCTACTGACTTGATTTCGTCAAATATATATGCTACCAATTCTGGCGCTACTTTGCGTCCTACAGTCACGCGGACTTATCTTCTCGGTGTCTCGCGGGTAACTCCCTAATCAATTCACTTCACGTAGCCTGGTTAACCTGCCTGCCTACTTTACATCTATAAGTTTATATAGCCCCGTCACGTCTTAATCTAAGGTTAAAGTCCTGGTTTGGGTTCATGGTCCCCTTGGAGTAATTTCTCAGGTCATGTGCGTCTCTCACCGCCATAAATCTGCCACACCCGGCGCCTAGCTTTGTTTCTTGACAGCCCAGGTTAATTCTGACCTCGTTTGTACCCTTAAATTCTGCAGTATCTTCTACTTTTGTCCAACGACAGCCTGAGACAAAGCCTGCTTTATCTTTCGCGTTCTTTGCTGGGGAACTCTGGTCTTCGATTTCTTTAGCAGAGGCAAACTTCAGATTACCGGGTCGCTTAAAAATCCAGGTCCCGAACATCCACTCTCGAAAAATATCCTGATCGATGCCCTTTAACTTTAAAATTCTAACAACCTACATACCTGTATTCTGACGGTTTGGAACAGCTATTTTTCCCCATCGTCACACACACACACGCACGCACGCACGCACGCACGCACACACACACACACACACACACAAAGTTGTAGTTCAGGTCTATCCGATTCAAGCAAAACGAGATGGGATCACGGGGACTTCGTCACACTTTCTGTAAGTTGTATACAATGTTTTACTTTCATTAATTTCTTTACGCCAATCGGTGTTATTAATTAATTTGGCAGATCGATCCCAAACCCCTGCTGCATTTCCCGCATGTGGGAAAGGCTTCGGGAGTAACACCCAAAGGGAAATCCGGAAATGGAGTGTTGCTTCCCACACTTGGAATTGACATGATTTAGATGGTTCTGAAGGCTCTTTTAACAATCTGTTAATAACACTTGATTATCCGCAAATAATAATTCTGAAATGTTATCTTCTTTTTCGCTCTCTGTTTCACATCATATATTGGCAATGTATGTTATACAAAGTAAGGGAGAGAGCACATATCCTTTTCGTACACTTTATTTTATTTTGAAAAGGTTTTTTATGTACCTGCTTTTGTTTTTACGCAACTTTAGCTTGAAGTATATAAACTTTTGCAAGCATTAATAAGATGTTTTTCAATTCCGTATTTTCTGAGGCAATAACATAGCATATCCCTGTAAACTCTGTCAACAGCTTTTTCTGTCAGTTAAGTGTGAATATTGCGTCTGTGCAGCTTTTGTTTGGTTTAAAACCCATCTGGGCTTCTGGTTATAATTGTTCTTCTTTCAATGATTTTGGCACAGATTTTTCCTATGTGGCTAAGTAGTGATATTCCTTTATAATAAGTACTATCTTTCTTATTGCCTTTATTTGTCCAAATCAGTACAATTATTGTTGTTTGCCAATCATCTTGAATTGCTCGGTCTGACTAGGCTATCTGGAAAATTCATCTAAGCCATTTTGTCCGTATTTCTCCAACAGCTTTGATGGCTTCTGCAAGTAAATCATCAATGCCGGTCGCTTTGTGCTTTGGTGCCATTTTAATCGCTTGTTCTATTTCTGCCAGTGATATTTCTGGTTCCAGCTCCTTTACCTCTGCTTCTGTATTATTTATAATTCTATTTGCATTTTTGTGTGTTATTGAAATTAAGCAGTTCTTTAAAATAATTTCTCCATCCGTCAACCAACAGAGTAGTTTATTCGGAGCTGGAGTCCGAATAGACACTTTCTATGAATAATTTTCTTCTGGTATGTTAAACCAAAATTACAAGCTTTCTTTTTCTTATTCACCATCTTGCTAGGTCACTGCCCTGGCAAAATTGTTAGGGAGAAAAACCTACCCCGGAGTAGATAGAGGATCACCTTGGATTGACTCTGTCTGGAGGAAGCAAACCTTACGGAAATATATATCAGAGTCAGTCACACTGACATTTGAGGTGCATAACTAGGTCTGACACACTCCCCTGGAAAAAAAGAACAAAGAAGAGAAAGAAAAATATTTCCTGCCCATTTAAAGAATAGATATTCTAGGCAGGTCTGATTTCCCAATGGTGTTATTAAAAGAGCAACACAACATACTGGCATTCCCAGGGTCAACCACCAAATTGGTCTGTTTACACTATTCAGCAGTCTTTTGCAACATTCCATGTAAACCTCCATCCATGTTATGCCTTTTCAATACATGATAACACCTGCAAAGTTCAAGATTCATCCTGGTCAAGTGAGTTAAATTCTGGTCAGCTTTACTGTTTGGTTGATAATGGAGAGTCCTGAGCTAGGCCATATACGCAGTCATTCCAATGCCCATGTTCCCAAATGAAATGTCACTGCTGCGATTCAGTTTACTAGACAAAGGTTCATGCTACAGTCCATCATGCTTTGCATAAGATGTTTGAAGTCTACAAAGAAATTAAATAGGCATCTTTGAGATCTATTGCCACAGCAACCATTTCTTGCTTGCTTTAAAATCCTCATATACATTGAATGTATATATTGCAGTTAACAGTAGTGTCTGGCATCATTCTTGTACTCATCAGATATGTCATAACATTTTTTGTTTAATGCTGCATATCCCTTACAGGACGTTGCAGTCAATACAAGCATTTTCAGCTGATGTTATACTAGGCATGTTTTACGGTTAGTAGTTTGCCATTGCTTTCTGAACGACCGGCTCACATACCCCCGTAAGTTACCAGCACGGCGTGATCCGCTGCAGAATCTTGCGCAGCTGTTTTCCACACATATACGGGATTACGAATAATGTCGTTAACCCCTTGGTTAGGGAGTTCATCCTTCTTATCCACTTATTTATCACACAAAATTCCCATATATATATATATATATATATATATATATATATATATATATATATATATATATATATATATACTTTTCTTCATAATTGAAGTACATACAACAGCAATGTTGTACCAAAAGTCACAAAGTGACCCAAAAATGTTGACTATCTACCTGTAATTTCTCTAATCAGTTTACGATTTTCATTTGTTTCTTGTAGAACTTGGTCATTGGTTTTTCTATCTGTTCATGGTATTCTTTGCATTTCCCTCAGAAACGACATTTCCAGAGCCATCAGATGTTTTTCAGCCTCTTTGCTCACTGTCCAAGCCTCACATCCACACAAAAGCACAGGTAAAAGTCTGTGTACCGTCACTGAAATCAATCTCCTACAACAGTGTGCATTACCGCATCACTCAGCTGTTTGATATGGCCATGATTGACGGCTGAAACCTCCAGCTGTAAGAAATTGACCGTCAGATTCTGCCATGACCAACAGGAATTCCTACTTGCTCTCATCAGAAACGTGGTATAGATGTGTATGCACACTGTAGACACTCTATTAACGTTTATCTATAGGTACAGCATTGCTGTTGTATGTACTTCAATCATGAGGAAAAGTGTTGGTCAGTTTAGTGGTACCGCTATATCAGTGTCTCTGCATTCAACTGCATTATGCAAGTCTGTCATTAGTTAGTTGCATAACCTTTACAGACGTAGCAGTAAACCCCAGCATTTTTGGGCTGTTCGTGATTCCTGGGCAAGTTTACATTCAGTAGTTTGCCATTGCTTTCTGAATGACCGGCACCCATATCATTTTATAAAAAACCAACGTTAGGCGGTCTGCTACCAAATTGCTCAGAGATGTGTTTTGAATGCGGGTATGCAGTATTATGAACTGCGTCCGTAACGCCATTCGCCACGGAGCCGGCAAAGTCTATAATTACTACAATAACCGGCACAGTCTATCATTATTACAATAATTTTGACTAAAGAATACAAAGATTTCATTTTCTTATTAGAATATTTATACTTTATTGCTCTGAATATTGTAAGACAATAAACAATAACAAAACTACATAGAACCTAACTTACAGCGTTAAAATTGTCAAGTAAATCAAAGTTAGATAAGAACCTAAATTATTATATTTAGCCTGTTTGTTGTATAACCTCACAAAATTGGTGGCCCAGTAGCATTTTTTATATCAGAATACTGGTATATACACAGTAGGCATCAACATTTCATTAGTCATCATCATCATCATGTGCCTTGCCAGCTGGCCTAGGTTTTCATATCTCTACCCAGATCTCAGTCCTTGGTGTTGTGGATCAGCTCTGCTTTCTTTGAAGTTAGTTGCATATCCTTTACAGGACATCACAGTCAATTCCAGCATTATTTGGCTGTTTGTGATTCCTGGGCAAGTTCACGCTCAGTAGTTTGACATTGAACATTGTATAGAAACAAATGCAAAGCAACCTGCTTCCAAACTGCCCGCAGCTGTGATTCAAACGTGGTATGCAAGATTATGAATTGCATTTGTAACTCCCCCGCCACAGCGTCTTTTAAATAGTTGGTGAAAAACAATGCATTTTTGTAATAACTGTAATAGTTTTTTTTTTGGGGGGGGGGGGGGGGACGCTTGCTCAGTTTGAACTCAAGCGTAGTCATACACATTACACATTTAGTAGCACTGGGTTGAATTTTGTATGTGAATGAGCTTTCCCTATTACCAGTGTACCTCGCCATTAGGTGAATCCACTCTGACTTCAGAGGTACTTATAATTTACATCCCCAAATAAAGGACAAGACGTCAACATTTTAGTCCAACTGTCCGGTCTAGGGGTTGAACCACTTACCTCAGTAATTGCAATATAATAATAGTAATAATAACAAAGTCTGAAATGTAATAAAATTATTAAATTGAAGGCATTTAGCATTATTTTATCAATTGAAAATAATTTATAGTTTAAAACTGCTAACAATAATTGACGCTATTATACAGCAAAGGAAGTTATGCAAAAGCAATAAGGAAAGGTCATTCCTATAATCGGACTTGTAGAGATTTTCTTCATTTCCTTATATACTCATTTGTTAACATCATGTTTTACATTCTTAGCTTTTTCTATATAGCTCACCCACCATGTGATGCTCAGGAATTTTCAGTTACTTATGGCTCAACAGTCTTTGTGGCTCGAAATAATGTTGTGTTTCCTTGCTATGATTAAATTTTTAAGTGGTACATCATAACGACTGGAAAAATAAGTGTCATTAGTGAAATGGTTTGGTTATTGTCAAATAAAAAAAAAAAAGCCAGTCTCAGTCTGTTATAATCTATAATGTCTACTTGATTTATTAGTTAGCTGCATGTTCTTTTACAGGATGTTGCAATCAGCCTCAGCAATTGTTGGCTGTTTATGAATTTTTAAAGCAACTTTTTTACATTCAATAGTTTGGCACTGCTTTCTAAATAGTCGAAACTCATCTCATAATATCAAAATCAATGCAAAGCGATCTTCTTCCAAATAACCTATGGTTGATTTCGAAAACCCGACTACAATATAAAAATAATGACTAAAGTCATAACAATTGTTAAAATGTATGCTTGTAATTTAAAAAATATACAAAATGTGAAATGTGATATTTTAAGTTCTGTAGGTGGTAGGTCTCTCTGGCTGTGGGGTTACGGCACTTTCTCTCTGTAATCCCGTTTATCACGCAGAGTCTCGTAGCGAGCGAGAACTGAGGCGGTTCGACCCCCGCTCGTGACTTGCGGGATACTGAGCCGGCCGCTCAGAAAGCAATGGCAAACTACTGAGTGTAATCTTGCCAAGAGATCAACACACAGCTGAAAGATGCTGGTGTTGACAGCTAAGTCCTGTAAAGGATATGCTAAAAAAAAGGTGGTAGGTGTCTCCCTGGCCGAGGTGTTAAACGACTTTTTCCGTAATCCCGTTTATCCACGTAGGGTAAAGCAGTGCGCGAGAATTGGAAGTGGTTCTCGCCGTGTTGGTAACTTACGGGATAAGTGTGCCGGCTGCTCAGAAAGCAATGGCAAACTACTGAGCGTAATCTTGCCAAGAAATCAACGACAGCGGTAAAATGCTGGTGTTGACAGCGATGTCCTCTAAAGGGTATGCGGGAAAAAAAGGTGGTAGGTGTGAATGAAATCTGTATCGGAATCATTAAATAATATTGTCATTCAAAATGGTAATAAGAACACAATATATCAATGAAACAACAAATATATAATTTTATTTCAGAATAAATTATATAAAATACACAAATTCCATATATTTAATAAAATGTAATTAACAGCAAACATTGTTATTTGATTGATCATATGAACACAATTATGTTGAGAATGACTTGTTCTAAGTTACAACACACAGGACCTTTGATTAAATAACAGAAATAAATCATAACTCATGAACATATCTCAGTGTAATTATTCCACATCTGTAAGCATGAATGAACATGCAAAAGTGCATGCCTTTGAATGAAAACTCTGACCATTGTAGCCTAATGGCTAAAGCAGGGATGTTTATCTTGTCGCCACCTGTCTTGTGTCTGTTATAATCTTGCTATATTTTCACATATTTAATCACTGAATGTAATATTTCTCTTCCACATCTAATTTCTTACAATCGTATATGCAACATGATGCATTTCCTCATTTACCCTTCAGTCCTAATGTGAATCACAGCCATTGCATTATGCGTTCTTTTACATTTTACATTTGGTCAGAGCATACTAAAGAAATCTGACTTCTGCAGTGGTCACTTTCACTGTGCAGTTAGCCTTTTGAATATAATGAACACAAGACCAGAATAGTGATTATCTCTCCCTGAGCATCTGCAGCAATATCTAGTTAGTTAGTCGACAGATCATCCTCATTCCACATCGAACCATTCAGTCCATAGGTGCTCGGATCCCTTCCTCAGCAAATCCCGCAGTGTAGCGGCTAACGACGCCAGTTCTGTGTTGGTTTATCAATCTTCTTTGGCTTCCTGCGTAGTGTTCTTGTTTGGCCACCCCTCTTTTAATTTGCTGTTCTCGCAGTCTGGCCATGGTTGTAGATTCAGTCATCACTTGGTTCACGCAAAAGTCTTACTTCTCGTAGAGCATTCAGAATGTCATGCCTGGTCCATGGCGCAGTCCGCCCTCCACAGTAGCCTCACCTGCGAGCTTGTCAGCCCGCTCATTTCCTTGTACTCCCGCATGCCCTGGCACGAAGATGAAACTAATCTTTGCCAGCCGAGACCGCTCCAGAGACAGCAACCATTCTCTTCGGATCGACCCCTCCTCTATCCTCTTGATCATGTTCATTGAGTCGCTAAGGAAACATGCCCTAGTGAATGTCTGTGTCTCGAGCCATGTTATTGCTTTACTTAATGCCATGACTTCCATAGTCAGACTACTTGTGGTTTCAGTGAAAGCACCAGAGTCCTCCTTCACAATTCTCCCTCCGGCCCGAGCCGTAAAAGCCCATGAGCTTTTCACATGTCGGACGACCGACCCATCTGTGTAGATGACAGCATCATCGTCTAGCAATATCTTCTGAGACTGAAAAAGTTAACTCTGAATAGAAATTATTCTGGCCTCATTGCACACATAGTTTTGTTCCCAAATGTACACAGACCAATTTGATGAGTGGGTGGCCGGGGAAGTACAGGGGCTAGCATGCCTGCCAGCCAGCCCAGTAGTCATGTTTTTGAATACCCATTGAGGCGGATTGAAAAAAAAATTTACCTGGGATCCCAATTTGACCTAGCCTAAAAAATGTACCAGGTAATGCCCTTGTAAGGAAAGGCAACTGGTGTGAAGCTGACCATATCACCCATCAAATGCCAATTGGTGTATATAAAAATGGCGTCAGCAGAATAAACCCTATACTTCTTAAGACATGTAAAAGGGCCCATTACGTTCCATTACGAAACCCATTTTGCTGAGTAAAGTATTAGGTATGGAAAAAAGAAAGACACCAAAACGCAGCTTTCTTAAACAAGCTGTCAATGCACACATTACCAAGTTATAAGATTGACAAACTTATTTTTTTTAAAAATATAGTACTATATGTTCAACAATAACGTGGCCACAAATAGTAATAAAGATATTTTTACTTTTACCTGACAAATCCCCTTCAGCAAAACGTCAATTGATGAATATCAATCCAGTCTGATAAATAATTATGTTGTGAGTAAAGTAAGCTAACATTATTATTGACTTTATTTTACAGTTGACATACAAACTCAACAGAATATGGTGAAATGATGCTACAATAGGTTGTAGACACTGCAAGAAAATAAAATTGCAAATATATTCTCAAATTTTATTTGAAATCCTTAAAAAGACAAACTATGTCTACCAATTTACATGGAATGTGAAATAAAACCGGTAATATCAACCATAAAAGATGAATGCTGTAAAGTAAATGTTAAGAGAAGTGAGTGAAGATATGTGGGGAAGTCAATATGTAAGTCACAAATGGCTGTAGAAAAATAACTAATTATGATCACAACTTGAAACCAGTTTATTTTTATACATACATTGTCCTTTTATTTCTCAACATAATTTCCACCAACATTGATGCACTTATCCTATCGTTTTATCGTCCTCCCAAACCAGTTGCATAGAACTGCGTGCTCTGTTTTCTAAACCATGTTTTCACTTCACATGCAACTTCGGCGTCATTTGCGAAATGTATCCTACCATGGTGGGTTTTAAGTGGACCAAAAAATATGGAAATTGCTAGGAGCTAAGTTGGGGCTGTAAGGTGGATGTTCCAGAACTTCCCACCTTAGTTGGTTAATGTTCTCCTGAGTTAATCGAGCTGTATGTGGTCTGGCATTGTCATGAAGAAGCAACACGCCTCTAGTCAGCAGTCCTGGATGTTTCCTTCGAATTGCATCATGAAGTGTCGATAGAACTTCACATTACAATTCAGAATTCACATTGTCACCTTTCTTCTTGAAATTGGTTAAAAGCACTCCTCCACCCACTGCACGGATGCTTCTGTTGCAATCTCAACAGGACGACCAGATTGGATTTCATCAACAATTTTAGAGCGTCCTTGAGAAAATTTTTCTACCCAGCTATGCACCGCTTTATGGGTCAATCATTTGTCAGCATAAAAAGGACGCATTTCCTTATGAATGTCCTTTGCAGGCAATCCTTTTGCCCACAAAAAACGCACAACAGCATGTTGCTCTTTGGTTGTACACTCTGTAAGTACATTCGCCATTTTGTTTATGCACTGCGCATGAGAAACCTAGTGCCGCCTGACAAACAGGAATATAAAGTTCGATGTTGATCTCACCTAATGACACCTGTAGAAAACACCAACTACATGTACCGGCCATCCCACAGAACTGTGTGACTTACTTATTGACTCGCCCTCGTATTAGGGATATCCTTTGGAAAGGGGGGGAGTGGGAGGGGGTCTCTGTGGTGAAGTGGTTAAGACATTCTTCGCATTCTGAAGGCCGTGGGTTTATTCCATGAAATGCGTCGTTCAGACCACGAGTGCAGTTTTGCAGAGATTCCTGGTGGTCAGTGCAGGAGCTATGAAGTTTGTGCTTTGTGTGATGCTCTCGGCAAACACCTTGCCATTCTGCAGAGAAAGACTGAGCCAGATGGGGTAGAACCTGGCACAATGAAATCAACCCTCTTGACTTTCGTACCTTTTCTTTACTTGAAGTGACAAAAATCTCAATAACTAATAACTGAGGGAAATAAACAGAAAATGAAGGAACAATTGAACAAACAAACTTTATTTTCAAAATATTAAGAGCTGGGCATGCAGGCCCATCTAAAATTCTGCCCTTCTATTACTCTCTTACATACATTATTTCACCCACCCTTAATTCAATGCTAACTGAGAATAACAACAATATAAAAGATATGTATTATTGAGGCTTGTGAAAAATGCAAAAATCACTGCTGCATAACTCAATAAAATTAATAAATGATGTGGCAGTTATTAGCTATGGGGAACATACAGGTATACCAAAAGGGGCCTGGCTGTTATACTAGGGTATTATTATTCATATTATTATTAAGGGGGAATGTAATCTGTACTGAGATAGTGTTTGAATAATTTACGATTATATGAATAGGGATTGGTGATGCCTTTGATTACTTGTGGAAGATTGTTCCACAGCTGAGCTGCGGAGTACGCTAAGCTTGATTTTTGTAAGTCTATCCTAGGCTTCGGGATGTGTAATATATTTAGTCGTTTACTGTGTCTTGCTTTATATTTAAATGATGGCCAAAGGTAATTTGGGCCATTAAGACGTAGGATGTTGTGAAGTAGTTTGGCCTTGTTGAAAAGTAGGCGTTTGCAGAGTGGTAGTAACTAAAGGCGTTTATGTAGGCTATGATTATCAATTACAAGTTTACTATAAATTAAACTCATAGCCCGTTTCTGGAATGAGTTGAGTTGCTTGGTGATTGAATTGGAACAACCGTCCCAGATTGTAGAGCTGTAGTCATAATGTGTCTGTATGTGAGAAGTATAGAACATTTTCCTTGTGTCCTCATCAAGGAAACATTTTTAATTTTGGTTAGTTCGTAGACTTTTTTGGCTGTTTGTTTAACAAGTGCTTGAACATGGGAATTAAAGGTTAGGTTTCTATCAATGAAGAAGCCTAATACTTTGTGCTCAATTACACTTTCTACTGACATTTTATCGATGTGAAGTTGAAGTGATCTGTGTGAATTTAGAGTATGTATGATGATAGGTGTGGATAAATCTGTAAAAACTGTGAATAAAATACATGAGTCTTATCTTCCAATTGGGTTCACTTTCCCCTCACGGCCTCAATGTCCAACACAGTTTTATTTAAATCCCCTACGCCCCTTATCCACAACCCCCCCCCCCCCCCCCCCCTCCATCTCCGCTACCTTATAGTCAACTTCATAGCCAGTTGCAAGTCCTTCGCAGGACTTGGTAGGATCTCTGCTTTCTGTGACTTCTTGGTTTGCATGGGGTCGTTTCTCATTGCGTTCTGAACTACCGTCACTTGTGCTACCTTTTGATAGCAAACGATTGCTGGCCTGCACATATATTGCCCACAGCAGCGTTTCGAACTTGGCGGAATTGTGTACTGCACCCGTTACATCGCCTCAGAGTGACACATCCATATTTTTCCATTCGCTCTCCTGGGCGCACCCCGATCCCCCTAACGCGGGTTCCCTCACCGGTTGAATTAACCAATCACCGAGTTTCTGGTTGTACTGACCTTTAGGCAGTTGACCCCTTTTACACAACATCCGTTCCGTTCCAGCCATCGATAGCCGTCTAAAGCTTGGACACAGATGAGTTGATATTTAGACATTCATGTATTGTTGATCGTGTATTAGTTTAATCGATTTTTGTTTGTTGTTTTGTGCTGACGAAGGCTTTGGCCGCAACGTTCATTGTTTTTTGTAGTTGTCTTTGGTAAAGCTCTCAACCTACTTCTCGTTTTTCAGTGATTCATTCATGAGGCTGTAATAGGAGCACTGAACAGTCTGCTGGAGATGAACGTTAAATGTGCATAAACTGCGCAATGATAACAATGATTAAAGTTTGCACAATTTTTATGTTTGAGAAGAATAAAGCATGCTCCTAAGAAATATAAATGTAAAGAATGCTTCACAGAAAATAAAATATGAAAATAACATAAAATAGCTTAAAACATAACATGTAATCGTCACTAGTGCTGCAGAGGTCATATACTATGTCGTAACCCTCCTTGTGTAAATTGCAGGAGACTGAAGCCTGCACTAAGGCAGTCATCTTCAACAAAGGTGGTCCATTCCAAATTACAAAACAAAAGCAATAAAATATATTATATATATATGTACTCACAAATACTGAAGTATTGGAAAGATCAGGTTGTGTGACGGTGTATTCCATGCTCAGTCTTCGTAGACTTAGATGGATAGGACATGTTAGGAGGATGGATGATGGTCGAATACCAAAGGACATCTTTTTTGGTGAATTACAGACGGGTAGGAGATCTCAGGGACAGCCTCTACTACGATACAAAGATGTGTGTAAGCGGGACATGATTGATACAGGCATTGATAATGCACATTGGGAGCAAGTCGCCGCTGAACGTGTTGCATGGAGGGCAACTATCAGAAATGTAATAAAGACAAAGGAGAAAATGATTAGCAGATAAAGTACACACAGAGCGTGAGAGACGAAAGATGGTGCAAAATGGTGGAAATGACCATGTTTTCACATGCATCTACTGTGGGCAAACATTTGCAGCAAGAATTGGCCTTACCAGCCACACTCGCCACCGCCATGGGTTGTAGTTATTAAGCCTTTTTGAAGCACAATGTACCAAACTATCGTCTGTCAAGACGGAAAGGTGCCAATATATATATATATATATATATATATATATATATATATATATATATATATATATATATATATCTATCTTATATATAAATTGCGATCTCCGTCTGTCTGTCTGTATGTCCGTATGTCCTTTGTGCGCTCGCGAACGTCAGATCCGATTGAGATGAAATTTTCTACACGTCTTCCTTTCATTCCAGTGCATCCCACTGTCATATTTTTTTAGTGTGAAATCGGCTGCTTACCCAATATTATTTCATTTTTCACTTTTCATTATAATTTAATATATCTCAGGGGACTTAACTCTGTAAAAGTTATTTCAAGGGGCATAACTTTTCTGTATAACTTATAGTCATATTGTGGCATCGTTTTCAAAGATTTATAAACTCTTTGTCCATAGTTATGTACCGGCATATGAGTTATAATAAATAATGATACAATCTGTAAGGCATTTTCAAAGTTTTCATAAAAATAATGCACAATGCATAACATTGTAACTCAGTCTTTTTATGCTTAAGAAGTTACTGTAGTCATGCAGGTGATTAGAAAGTTTTCATTAAAAATAATGGATGGTGTGTGGAAGGACATTCTTTTAAGTTACTTTTTTTGTTGTATGAATTTAATGAGACGCTACCCTCCAGGAGCTGGGCAAAGCCACGCCGGGTCAGATAGATAGACAGACCCACCTTTTCGCTGCAGTTGTCTACAGGCATATGCGTTAAATCCTCCTCCTTCCTCCTACCCTCTTCCTACCCTCTTCTCTCCCTCTTCTCCTACTTCTCCTCGCCTCCTCCTAATCACTCCCCTTCCTTCCTCCTCCGTCTTCCTCCTCCTTCCTCCAATCCTCCTCTCTCCTCCTTCTAATGTCCTACAAGTCCTCCCCCTTATTACCCTCCTCATCCCTTCTCAGCCTCCTCCTCCTACCTCTAGCTGCCTACCTCCTACATCTCTGTCCTCCTCCTTCTTCTCCCTCTTCCGCCTCCTAATCACTCCTCTCCGTTCCTCAAAAAATACTCCTCCTCCTCCTCCTACGTCCTCCCCTCATCCCTCCTCTACCTCCTCCTCTCTAACCATCCCTCCTCCTCTCACCTCCCTCTTCCTCTCTCTCCTCCATCCTTCCCTTCCTTCTCCTCCCCATCCGTTCTCCTCTCCTTCTCTCCCTCCTCCTCCCTGCAATTCTTCTCCTCCTCCTCCTACCTCCTCTCTCCTCCTCCTAATCCTCCTCCTCCTACTCCTCCTCCTCCTCCTCCTCCTCTCTCCGCCTATCTCTTCCTCCCTCCTAACTCCTCCCTCCTCCACCTCCCTCTTCCTCCTCCCAGCTCCTACTCCTCCTTTTCCTTCTTCTGCTGATGCTGCTGCCGCTGCTCCATTTACCCAAGTTAATTGTTGGGGAAGATGTAAAGACCTTTCAAGTGCTCTTTCTAATGCTTTTTGTAAGTTGGTCTTTGTTTATCTAAGGTTGTTCTAACTGCAACCAATAAATGATTAGACAGACAGGCAGACAGACAGACAGACAGACAGAGAGGGAGGGACGGACAGACAGACAGACAGACAGACAGACAGACAGACAGACAGACAGACAGAGAGTCGGGAACGGGAACTTATATGACTACTTATATGAATTAAATGAGATGCTCGCCATCAGGGGCTGGGCGAAGCCGGGCCGGATCAGACAGACAGACAGACAGACATATAGACAGACAGACAGATAGATAGTCGGGAACGGGAACGGGAGCTTATATGACTACTTATATGAATTAAATGAGATGCTCCACACCAGGAGTTGGGCGATGCCGGGCCGGGTCAGACAGACAGACAGACAGAAAGACAGACAGACAGACAGACAGACAGACAGTCGGTAACGGGAACGAGAACTTATATGACTACTTATATGAATTAAATGAGATGCTCCCCACCAGGGACTGGGCGAAGCCGGGCCGGGTCAGCTAGTATATCTATAAAAGGCGATGTGTGTATGTATGTATGTGGGTCCGTTCTTTATGCGTTCGCGAACGGTGCATCCGATTGAGATGAAATTTTCTACACGTCTTCTTCTCATTCCAGTGCAACCAACTGTCATAGTTTTATCTATCAGCTATCAGCTATTACCTTACTAAAATTTAATTTTGTAATTACATGACTGAACATAAGAAAATATAAAACAAGGGACATAACTTTTAGTAGCATTGTTATATCTTAAGTTAAGTCCCCTGGCTATAGATAGATCTATGTTTTTTACGGGAACGGGCCGAACATAGATAGATAGATAGATAGATACATAGATAGATAGATAGATAGATAGATAGATAGATAGATAGATAGACAGACAGACAGACAGACAGATCCCCACCAGGGCCTGGGCGAAGCCGGGCCGGGTCAGACAGACAGATAGACAGACAGTCAGGAACGGGAACTTATATGAATTAAATGAGATGCTCCCCACCAGGGACTGGGTGAAGCCGGGCCGGGTCAGACAGACAGACAGACAGACAGACAGACAGACCCATGCCAGGGACTGGGCGAAGCCGGGCCGGGTCAGACAGACAGACAGACAAACAGACAGACAGACAGTCGGGAACGGGAACTTATATGACTACTTATATGAATTAAATGAGATGCTCCCCATCAGGGTCTGGGCGAAGCCGGGCCAGGATGGACAGACAGACAGACAGATAGTCTGGAACGGGAGCTTACATGACTACTTATATGAATTAAATGAGATGCTCCCCACCAGGGACTGGGTGAAGCCGGGCCGGGTCAGACAGACAGATAGACAGACAGACAGATAGTCGGGAATGGGAACGGGATCTTATATGACTACTTATATGAATTAAATGAGATGCTCCCCACCAGGAGCTGGGCGAAGCCGGGCCGGGTCAGACAGACAGACAGATAGATTCATAGATAGATAGATAGATCCCCGCCAGGGCCTGGGCGAAGCCGGGCCGGGTCAGCTAGTATATATATATATTGTGTCAACTGAAATAATGTGCAATGAGACTTATAATGTTTAGTTGCAGTCATTTAAAAATTAGCAAAAATAATGTAAAAATCATTTTAAAAAAAAGCATTACAGAGCCCATACACCTACATTAAAAAAAGTGTGTTGGAATATTGCAGAGTGACAATATACATAATAAATAATCCTTATGATGCTTCATTTATCTGGTCTGGAGCATACATAGGGATGATGTCTTTCCAACTCTCTCTGTCAGCCAATAATTTAATGAAGTGATGTTGCTTCTACTATTGTTTGTTTCCCAACTATTTAACTCTGTAAGTGCTTCAGTAAATAAGCCAGATTCTTGGGCAGTTTTTATTACTCTCACCATGCATTCGAATTAAAAAAAAAAACTTGAATATCTCACTTTTGTATACAGCCAGAAGTTTAAATGTTGGTGGTTGCAATGTCAGAAGGGGCTCAATGCATTGACGAGTATGGCAGCAAGGAACATGGAGCAGAAAATTCTATTCACACTTTTTCAGCACTTGATCATTTCAATGATAGAGTATGGACCGGGAATGCTCATTGTCTCAAAGAGTCAGCTAGCGAAACTAGATTGCATACAGAATGAAGACATGAAGGTGATTCTGGGATGTACAAGGGACAACCCAATAGTGTGTACGCGATACATCCTGGGTTGCGGACTACTGCGGACAGACACAAGGTGTTACAGGCAAGGGCATACCTCATGGTAGCTGCAGACAAGGAACACTTCCTGCATGATTACATGAATGCAGTCAAGGGTCACAGGCTGCTAAGAAGAAGATCATGGATAGCTCAAGCAAAAGATACCATCAGAGAAGTGTGCACACTTGAGAAGATTGGCAGAGGCAATGAGTGGGTCAGAGTGCGGAATAGAAATTCAGACGTGTGTGGGGTTATAGTCACATTGGGCAGTGAGTGTAGGAGTGGCCTATGGAAGCTGAAGTTCAGCAATTAATTCAAGACTACTCTCGTCCTGGCGATGTGATTATCTATATTGATGGCTCTGTATTAATAGGCAAACAAAGTTCCCGGGGATTCAGAACAAAATAAAATGTTAGATGTCTAGTAAAGAAGAGCTTGGCATATGACACCACAACCTCAAGTCTGAGAATGGAGGTGGAGGCGGTTACTGCAGCTTTCCGCTGGTTGGAGAACAAACTGTATACGCATATTGTGATTGTAACTGATTCACAAAGCATGCTGGCAAAGGTGATGACTGACATGCTTTGTGCAGAATGGCTTGCATCGATTCAGAGGTCGCGGGTTGTGAGCATTCGCTGGATCTTTTCTCCAGGACACTCTGGTGTGGTTGAAAATGAACAAGGAGACAGATTGGCTGGTGTGGGATCATTAAGGGGTGATTTTATACATGATAAGGCAGATGTGGTGAAGGCCCTCTAGGAGAATGTGAATGATGCAGAAGAACAGATAGACTATCATGATCTAGAGAGAATGCAGCAGCAAGGGGTAGTCAGATGATGATCTGGTCAACAGTCATCACTCAGAGCTAAAGCAAGACAGGCATATAATCAGATTGCAATGGGCACCATTAGTACTGAAACTTTACGCAATGATGTCAGTTCTTGGCTCAATTCAACTCTATACTGCCAGACACTCTATAAACCATATTAATGTCAGGCCATTGTATGAAACTGATATTAATATTAGTTAATATGCTTACTGACACCAGCAAGGTAATAATTCTTTGTTTTCCTTTGCTTTTTTTGCCTATTTTCCTATATAACACTAATTTCTCTATATCATCTCTTCTGTTGATAATTGGGGGACTGAGTGGTCTCAAGATATGGTGTCCACCTCGAGTACTGGAGGTCCCGGGTTCAAGCCCCGGTGAGGACTGGATTTTTTTTTCACGTAGACTTCTAGCAATAAAATTTCCCCTGGTCTCTGGATAGTGAGATCGGACGCCTGTGTGTATTGTTGCGCACGTAAAAAATGCCTTGGCAGTTGGAAATCGAAAAAGAGTAGCCTAACGGCGCTACCCGGGCAAAATTTCGAGTTAAAAATCTACCCAAAGTATTTCAGGATCTTTGCCGGTGCTACGGAGTTGAGTTTCTCCAGACTCAGGTTTGAGTTAGGAGGAGATCGGAGCTCATGGGTTACACCCGTGTGCCGTGAAGTTTATCCGTCAACTAAACATTTCATCTTAATTAATCTAATCATTAGTTTATCAAATATGAGCATTTACTTTGATGTACCAGAAATTATGCATCACCTGCTGTACCTCTTCATCTGAACGAAACGTCTTTCCTCCCAATCACTATCCGAGTTGTCCAAACAGGTTAAAGTCACTTGCGGCTAGGTCTGGCAAGTATGGGGGATGTGGTACACACTGAAAGTAGAGGTCTTTGATGGTTTCAATTGGTCCATGGGCAGTATGGGGGTCGAGCATTGTCATGTTGCAAAAGGGCACTTATCAGCATAGCACATGATGATGATAAATATACATAATATAATAACATAATATTCAATATAACAAAACCACAGCTGTATGTCATCACAATGAAAATAAAGCTTTGATAAGTAAATTAAAAAATCACCAGAAAAGAATACGAAAAGGCAGTTGTCCTACAATCATTGGTAAATACTAATACCAACAGTATCGTTAGTATAAGTGTCATTTTCATTTTTAGTATATTTTCATTAAGTATATTCACAAGAATATAATATTATCTTTTCCTCTGGATTTGCCATTCAGTATTTTTCAATCACAGACTGCCATGTCTCATATTATGGCCAAATCAAGATAACCTTAATTTTTGTATAATATTAAATAACTGTTTATTTTCTCCAATATTAAAAAAAATTTCTTCAGTTGATCTCTCTTCTGTTTTGCTTATTCTGTGTATCTCAAAGACTTTCAAGTTGTGTACATCTCTTTGGAATCAATCCGATCTGACATGTTAAAAAAACAAAACTTTCCACCTCATTCAACCAGCTTTATCAGCCTTGGTTATAATTGTGGTGCTAAGTTTCAAAGCCATATATATGTATCAGATATCTCCGGGAAGGTTAACCTGGTCAACAAATGTCTGCAGAAGTCGATGTGTCAGCCTAACAGCGCAAGAACGCAGCTCTGCTGTAAACAGGCACAATGCAATCACGTCTGGAAAAAAACACTCAGGATGAACGCAGAAGAAGAAATATCAGATATCTTCCTCCTCTTCTGCATTTTATCATCAAAAGAACACAAGCCCTCAGTCAACACATGGCAAGGCCTTCTATCTTTTACTGTATCCTGCTGCTCCCCCCATGTTATTCACCTATGTCTCTAATTCTTTTCTCCAAGTGCTTTTAGGTTTTCCTCTATTTCTTTTGCCTTGTAAGTTTAAGAGAAATGACTTTGTAGTTTAGTTCTCTCCTTAAGCTCAGGATTACTGATCCTGTCATACCATTTTAGTTCTATTATGCACAGGCACCAGTTAATGAATGTGTGTAGTTTATTAGGAATGTCTAAAGCTAGTCCCATAGCAAACATTAGCATTGGCATACAAAGTGCTACACATATACTAGGTCACATCATAATGGTGTGGGGTGGTCAGTTCCCTTTCTTGCCACCTTTCATTCCAAGACAAAATCTGAAAATTATCTGGTACCCATTTTATGAGACTGGATAAACTAGTTGGGGAAAAAATCCTGCCATAGATAGGGATTGAATCCAGACCACTCTCTTGGAAATAAATATAACTAACCACTACTGAAGTTTGTGGTTTCCACAATAATGAATTACAGGCCATTAGAAAATAAAAAGTATGACTGAAAATTTCATTTGCAGAAAATGGAAAATAGACAAATTGAATCAACACACCTGAACATGGTGAAAAAAGTTACACTCAAGAAAAATAACACCAAATCTAATTCTGTAATTAAACATTGTTATAAAGGCTATCATTATTTCTATGTCTCAGAATTGGTCACTTCCATGTAAGTTTTCTTGTCACTTTTACTAAGCTTCTTTTATTGTCATGCCTGTAATTAATGAATGAAATATTAAAAGTCCTGCAGCAGGAACCTGTTGTGGGTGTGTCAAGTGTTAGGATCATCACATTTTCTAGGCTTTAGTTCTTGGAGCAATAGGTGGCCAGTCTTTCCCTCCTGTAGTGAACAATGGGAGTTGGCATCAGAACTCTTCAACCTCCCATACTCGTAACATCCATGCTGCTACACCAAGGCGCTTGCTATATTAATATTATCAAATTAATTTCTTTTCTACTTCAAATCTCACTATTCTTATTGTCATATCTTACTATTCTTATATGTAATAGGATCAACTGTCTCACATGGTTGACTTCACTGTGCATACAGCTTTGTTTGCTTTTGCTTAAAGTGCACATTCCACACCAAAAATGCTATGTATAGCATAGTAGTGAAATTACTTCATTTTTAATTTTACACATAACTTAACAAGAAGCTCCATTTGAAATATGCCAGTTTTAGTTTCATTTTTATGAACAGCCATTGATGTGAAATCAACAAAAGTAAATTTTCCTGAAGGTGGCTCAAAGTCTTTTTGTTTAGCTTCTACAGCTCTACATAAGGCACTAATTTCCTGAAAATTACCATCAGATTCTGCTTCCCACAACCACTGATAATAAGCCCTCTGTACTAAAACAGCAATAGATGCACACTCATGCTTTTCCAATTTTTGTTTTCCTTGCTGCTATCTTTTCCCTGCTGTCAGCTGATCCATTCAAAACCATCCACATTTGCAGGTCTCTCTGTTGAGTTCTTCAATGGAGTAGTACTTTTTCCCTGTGCACTTTATTTTTGCTTTTTCTTTATGTCTTTCTCTGTGTCTTTAATAAGACCAGCCTTAATCAAGAATTCATTCAGATAAATTGGACAAAGTCCATTAATAGTAAGTGAAGAGCTTGTCAGTTTAACCTTGTCTGTATCTGGTGCATTTAAGCCCTTTCTTTTATCTGTAGGTGTGCTTTCAATTTCATACCATTCCTTAATGGACAATTTAACAGGAATTTCACTGCTGATGTTCTGCAACACATTCTGAAATGCAAAAGAAACATTAACTGATTAAGTGCCACGGAATGATTAATCTCATGCAACTTCCCATATCTGCCATGGGCTTATATACAGTAGTTTTCCCTATGCAACCCCTTTAATTTGATATATAATACAACATGTATCTTTCCATATAAACAACTTTTAATTCATAACTGTGACACACCCTTACTTTCCATTTTCCGCCATCCATGTTTGTTGGATCCAAACCTACTTTTTGCTTTTTGTTTGGCACTGAATCTATTAAGAAAATCTTCTTTAACAGAAGACTATGAATATTGAAATATACAAATATTCATAAGCTTCTCAGGTTAAGCCAGTATCATTACACATATGACCACTTATATTTCTTAGTATTTAATGTTACAAGCTTTTCAACAAAAACATTTTACTGACAACTGAAATTTAAGTGAAATCAATAAAAAGAAGGCTTTTAAAAATAATCATTAATTCATATTCTTCCACTTTTTCTTTCATCTTATTATCCCCCTGATAATGCTAGTGGCATTAACTTGTGGCATTATTTACCTCTTTTGCTTCCCCACCCTCCCAGTTGTCACCCCCTCCATGGTCCGAACTATATTTATCTTCTACCTTCTCTCTCCCTGGGAGATTCAATGTGATCCTACGAGAATATCTTCAGTATCTTGGTTTGTCACATTTTGGTACGGCCATCGTTAGCAATATAGTGTGTACATATAAAAATATCACCATTCCTCCCTGTCCATAAAAACCCTCCAACAGGAGAGCAACCATGCTGAAGATCTGTTCTGTGTGTATGTGCATATACATATGTGACTATATGTATATATATAAATAATGATTTATTTCTTACTTACTCCACTTAGCGATAGATCAACAGCAACAAGAGAAGCTGGTGTGCACACACCCATAGTATATCATCCATGCTGTTTCCCTTATATGCCAGAAAATTATTTACCTTATATTTACTACTTTGAGTGTTAGAAGAACAACGAGAAAAGCTGCGGTTGACACATTCACAGTATTTCCATCATCTATGCTGTCTCTTGTACACATCTGTCCATGATTTCCACTAATCTTCATGGCAAAGAGGTCAAGCTGTTTGACTCAGGCTCCGAAGGTTGTGGGTTCAATTTCGGGCCACGTCCTTCGGTTCACAAGTGAAATTTTTCGGAGACTCCTGTGGGTCCTCACTAGAGCTACAGAGTTCGTGCTTTGGGCGACGCTTTCCGCATTGCGGAAAGAGACCGAACCATATGGGATAAAAACCCGGTGCAATGAAGTCGACCCTGTCGACTTTTAAGCGACTTTTTTATAGGATATGCACTCACACACGATAAGAGAGAACCTGGGTGTTATGAATTGCTACCACACGGTATAACAATCATACTTCACTGTGCCAATCCATATCATGTGTATTATTGGTGGTCTGATCAAACACAAACCCAATAACACAATGCATTAGGAGATTTAATCCTACAATATGTGGTATAACAATCAATCTTACTGACTCATATGGAACAGTTTGAATGAAGCAACATATTTTTAGACCTCATTCTGCATATAATAGGTGGCACAAAGCAGGTACTATACTCCCCTCCTTCACTCTCTCCTCAGTTTCATATACATATATGTGATTGTGCAGGTGTTTGTTATTGTGTGTGTTATGTATATTTTCACTCCCTCTTCGCTGGCCGTTGTAGCTGATTTCAAGCACAGAGAATGTGCTTCATAGTTCCGGCAGTAATTCTAATAAATAGATTCCATAGACATATTAATTACAGTGCAAGAAATAACCCATTACCCTGTAGAGACTGCCTGCTAGGGAAGAGGCCTGAAACATCCCACACACATCCATACACTCGGTGCTACACACACACACACACACACCCCCCCCCCCACACACACACACACTACAAGTCCTGCGTTAACAATCATTTACCATAAAGCCATACAGTTCCTTAACCTGTGGGTCCACCTTGAACTTGGAAACGTAACCCTGTTTGGGATGGGGGGATAAATGGATACTCCACCTTGCCCTTATAATTGAACAAGAGCAAGGTAAAAAATGGCAATCATGAAAAATCTTGCTTGTACAACATGGCGAGCATTTGAGAAAGTTCTCAATTATCTGGATACTGGATAACTGATACAGGTCCTTTCCTACAGCACTACAGCTTGGGCAACAGCAGCTAAGTCAAACTTAACATAAAATGGTCCAAAATCAAGAAATGTTGATCATAACTGAAAGCATGAATAGAATGCCTATTAACCAACTGGAACAGATAACACGCATACAATCAATGCAGGATAGAATGGACAGCAAAGTCCAGAAACAAGATGAGCTATTTAGATGACTGAAAGACCACCCCATGTATCAGAGGTTTAATGATCTTGTAGGATGATGGCTAAAATGAGACAACTTTGCAGATTCTATACTTAACATATCAACAGCCAAACCCATTCATAAGGCACACAAGGTGTGAGCTTGGAAACAACAACACCTGCCTGAGATGATAGAAAACATTCCAAGTTTTGAGAAAAAGGATGCTCAGAAGGAAACAAAAAGAAGAAAAACAGCCCAATTACATAGAAGTACATTATCTAGATAGCACCTTGACCAACACAGATGAATAAGCAAAAAACTCAACAGAAAATGTAAGTGGAGGAATTCTCCTGAATATTTAAAAAATATTTATTCTTTGGTGCATGTGGTGATTCATAAGTTTCTCGTACTTTAAAGCTTGCTGCAAAATTCTTATAACTTAGTCTGTCCTCCAATGATTCCATTTCTGTAAAATTTTCTATGTAACTAATTTTGGTGGATTTTAGAGCTTCTGTTAAAATTCATGTTGTTTGATTCTGCAGTTTCTTTAATTTATAAACATGTTACTTTGTTGTCATAAGGAAACTTATCCATACTTCTTGTTACTCTGCTGCTCCTGTTTTTGGACCCATGGTCCTAACTGACCCACTAAGAATATCCATTGTTCACCCACACAAATAAATAATGCTGTATTTGCGTAACTTCAAGGATAAGAAATATACCAAGAAAACAGTTGCCTGAACTACAAGATACTTATTCTTCCCACATCACCAATTTATACAAGCAAAGGAAAAATGCTGCCCATGCACTCTACAAAGAACATGCTGCATTTCATGATCCTGAAGATATAAATCCCCAACTAAGACATTGATCTAATAAGAAATAGCATATTTGCTCTGAGAACATTCTGACCAACACTCAAGGCCTTCCAGTGAGGGGCAAACATCATGAATGAAGCTGCTCTGCATGAGCTAAAAGAGAATTGCAGATTTGAAATAAGGCTTAACTTGAATTTATATTATATCAGAAAAGCCACACAGCAATTAAGATTTTTATGATAATGCAAGGGTAAGAAATCTGGCACTGGCTAAGAAAGCAAATAACTTGATAACCTAAATCTTAACAAACAAAAAATAAAGGAAATCAATGCAACCAATATATTTTTAGATTTGTTGATCACAAAAGTATTATTTATTATTAAAAATGCAGGAAATAAACAACAGCACAAAGCCATCATTGCACACAATGGTTAAAAAAAAAATAACTGAAGAAATAACATTTGAAAGCACATAAATGTGTATTGTAGGGAGGTGGAGGCAGTCAGTGCTGCTTTCCACTGGATGGAGAATACGATACACACAAACATCGTGATTGTAACTGACTCAGAAAGCATGCAGAGTAGGGTGAGGACAGGCAAGCTTTGTGCAGAGTGGCTTGCTTCACTTTGGAAGTCACGGGTGACAAGCATCATCTGGATCTCTTCTCCGGGGCATACTGGTGTGCTGGGGAATGAACAGGTGGACAGATTGGCTGGCTCGGCAAAACTTGGTGGAGTATTGATACATGACAAGGCAGACGTGGTTGCGGCCTTGTGGGAGCACGTGTACACCTCAGAGGAGCAAATGGATCACCATGGTCTGGCAACAATGAGGCAGCGAGGGGTGACGAGGGGATCTGGCTGATGATTGACGTTCAGAGGAAAGACGAGACGGACATATAATCAGATTGCTACTGGTACTATTAATGTTGGAACTCTTCGCTGGCTGCTGGGGATGGGGACGGAGCGCTTATGGGAATGCCCCGATTGCTGTGATGTCGGTTCCTAAATCAATCAATCAATCAATAGGGAAATGGAAACAAATGTTACTTGAATAACTTATGAATTATCTAAATGATTAATGGCAGCAACAATTTTGAAAAAAAAAAGATGTACAAGAAAATCATAACAAATAAAAGCTAGATAAAACAAAACAAAGCATACTTGAAATGTTTTGGTTTCCTGCTTATTCAACTGTACCGTTGAAGAATTTTCTTTCATCAAGTGTATCAATTCCTTCTCAAGGTCCATAGCTGCATTCTGAATAGCATGATCAGATGTACTCACAAAAGTAATGACTGTACTTGGAACAGAACTTTCTTTTGTGATAGTTTTTGGAACCTTCTTGTAGCGGCTGTTTTCTAGTAGATATGCAAAATATATAAATTACTGCATCAGTTAGTATCATACCAATCTCATTTTCATATGGATAAAAATGAAATATAAAAGATCAGCTTTATTAGAACATGAGCACAGAACATGGAGGTTGTTGCAGTGAGAAACCTTCATCAGTTTTATTTTCAAAAATCAACAAGAGATAAAGACAACTGTGGTACTAAAATAACTACAGTAACATATATTGTGTAAACAAATGCAACAAAAAGGGTATAAAAAGAGTAAAGTGAAATCAATCAATCAGGTGCCATCTTTACAATGAAGGTTCGCTGCAATGGATCTCCAACACTGTCTGTCTCTCACAATGACTGTACATTCTGTCAGGCTGATGTTCATCCATCTCTTGATGTTATCTTCCTACTTGTATCACTATCTATCTCTTGCTTGCTTGCCCTTTATCCTGCCCTCCAGTATGGTCCTTTTAAGAGTGTTGTGTCTTTTAACATGGCCAAAATATTTCACCTGCCCCTCTTTTATCCAGGCAATTCTTCTCCAGTATTATGAAGGACGATTACACGCTGTCTTATACTCCAGCAGAAAACTATCAGACACTCAAAGAAAGCATTCTATAACTGAACTTGAGGCATTAGCACTTGTCAAAAGTGTTAATAAATTTCCTAAATATCTGCTAGGAAAGATATTCATGGTTCTTTCCGACAACAAACCTCTGAAAGTCTTTAAAGAAGGTCATGCAAAAAACTCAAGAATACACAGATGTTCTTTAGTCTTACAAGACCATGATTTCGACATCTGTCACATCCCAGGAAAAGACAATAATCTAGCAGATTTACTAAGCAGACTGTAGTTTGACATGAGAAATAGACTATAAGACAATAACAAACTGCAAGAATATGTGTAAATCATAAACAAAGTGCACCTGAAAATCTATTTAAAACTCTAGATTATTGACCAAAATGTTTGCAAATCAGAAGCAAACCACTTGACTCTATAGTTTAATTATTAATATTTACAGTTATATTTGTATGTTTTGTGCATACATACATCCTATGTTCATTATGATTTGCCATATTGGAAGAGCATTACATTGTCAAGATGAGGGAAGAATGCTGTAGATACTATTGGTATATCAGTAATACGAGAAGACAAAGTTGCTAGAAGACCAAGTATACCTAAACAAGAACAAGTTGTTGAAGGGGTACTACCAACAACATCAACAGCATTTAAAGAATGTTAAATAATAGAATAACTGTCATTATCCATCCATCCATCCATCATGTGCCATGCCGGTAAGCGTGGGCGGTCATGTTCTGCCATCTCACTCGATCACCAGAGTCGCGGATCAGCTCCGTGTTTCTGTCTCGACCATGCCACAAGGCCAAGCCATCCAGGTACTTGCTTCTAGGTCTTCCCCTTGGTCTGTTCCCCTCGATCTTACCAGTTGTCACCAAATTCTCCAATCCATTTCTTCTCATAACATCATCATCATCATCAAGTGCCGTGCCGGCTGGCGTAGGCGTTCATGGCTCTCCATAGATCTCGGTCTTTGGTTTTCTGGATCAACGCTGGTGCTGATATTCCTCCATGCCACCGTCTCAATCCATCCAGCATCACTTCTCTTGGTCTACCTCTGCCTCTCTTCCCCTCGATCTTTCCAGTTGTTACGATGTTCTCCAATGCCTCTCTTCTCATCACGTGACCGAAGAAAGATGTTTGTCTCTGTCTTATTGTTGTATATAATGTTCTAGTTTCATTAGCCTGTTTCAGGCAGTCGTCGTTAGTTACTCTGGCAGTCCAAGGAATTCGCAACATTTGTCTCAGGAACCACATCTCTGTTGCTTCTAATTTCTTCTTAATTTGTTCATTTACGTTCCAAGATTCACTGCCATACAGCAAAACTGGTTCTACATAGCATTTCAGCACTCTCTTTCTTACATTCAGTGATAGTGACTTATTGCATAAGATACTCTTCATTTTCTGAAAAGCGGCTTTTGCCTGCCCTATTCTACTCTTAATCTCTGTTGTACATCTTCCATCTGATGTTATAAATGCCCCTAGGTATCTAAAATTATCAACTTGGTTAAGGATTTTCCCTTCTATTTCTATGTCACATTTTGGTGTCACCATTTTCTTTGATATTACCATTGTTACTGTTTTCTTGATATTCAAGGAGAGTCCTTTCCTTGCACTCTTTGTTACTACAACGTCTAATAATTGTTGTAGGTCTGTTTCGACAGAACATAACATAACATGCCCAAAAAATTTTGACTGTCTACGTTTAATTTCTCTAATCAATTTACGATCTTCATTTGTTTCTTGAAGGACTTGTTCATTGATCTTTCTGGCTGTCCATGGTATTCTTTGCATTTTCCTCAGAAACCACATCTCTACGGCCATCAGATGTTTTTCAGCCTGACTGCTCATTGTCCACGCTTCACATCCATATAAAAGTACAGGTTCAATGTAGCATCTCAACACTCTTTTTCTCGTTTCAATTGACATCTTTTTATTAGTCAATATGTTTTTCATCTTGCTAAAGGCTACTTTTGCCATGGCGATTCTTGTTCTAATCTCTTCAAGGCATCTCCCATCAGATGTTATTACTGTTCCGAGATAATTGTACCTGCTCACTTGTTGAAGAATATTCCCATTTACTTGTATATTACATTGAGGTATTTCGTCCTTCCTAGTGACGACCATAATCTGTGTCTTTTTACAATTTAATTCTAACCCTAGTTGTTCACTGTGTGTAACAATCGCATCTACTAAATTTTGCAGGTCCTGTTCATTGTCTGCAATCAAGACTGTATCATCTGCATATCTAATGTTATTGATGCATCGTCCCCCAATGTTGATTCCTTCCATATCTTCAATATTTCTGAAAATACTTTCACTGTACAGGGAAAACAGATCTGGAGACATTACACATCCCTGTCTTACATCCATCATCACAAACAAAATCATTTAATTTCTTTCATATGTTTAACCATCACTCAATCATCATACAGCATCTTATTACCAAGGGTGTATAGATTATTATGATAAGAGATATGTCATTTTGATGGTGCACCATCAGATGTAAGAAAATTATACACATCTCAATAAAGGAGATACAAGAGTTTTTAAATGTACATGAGAACAAGATACTGAATATACTCATCATGGAAGATTAATGAACCAACATAATACAAAATAATAGTATTAAAAAACAAATTGAGGAAAGAAGAATAAACAAAGTTGTTTGAAAGGATATAGATATGATAAAGGAAGTAAATGATTCAGTGGTGATATGAAATGCCACAATATTTTACAACATTTCATGATGTAATATTTCAATGTTATATTTGATGAAATTGTCATGGAATATTAAATAATTTGTTAAAATGGTACATATTTTTTTCTATGTAATTGTAACCATTAATTGGTTTTTTGAAAATTGTATTTTCAGGGATGAATATGACATTGAGATATATTGTTTGTTCGACAATAAATATATTGAGTTAAAGAATTGAAGAATGTATACAGACATAAAAGAAAGTGATTCATAGGTAAACACTTTATAAATTAAGACAGATAACTTAAAACTGAATAACAATGATAATAAAAAACTGACTTATAAACTATAACTTACATGAATGACACAAGGGTCACAATGTTCTAAACTAACTTAATTAAGAAAGAATAATTAAGGAAAAGAAATCATAGAACAAATAAATAGACAGAATGGAATTCAATATAATTAGGTATTGATTGACAATAGTTAATAGATATGCATAGATACATTGGATTTTGGTGGACACAGTTTAATAGATAGCTTCACATTAAACATGGAGCACAACAGAGAGTACAAACATATCATGGAAAGACTGAGACACATAAATATGGACTAAAAATTATAGCCAAAATGAAAAATTGAATATCAACTAAGTAAGACAAAAATTTAAATAAACAAAATAGTCAATAACAATAATAGGTTGAGTTGAGTTGAGTTGAGTTAAGAACCGACATCACTGCACTCAGGACATTCCCATATGTGCTCTGTCCCCTCGTTCAACAGCCAGTGAAGAGTCATACAACTAATCATTCCCACCACTATCTGATTAAAAGTTCTCCTGGTAAACAGCAATAATAGGTATAAACTAATAAACACTAACTATTTTAATATTTATACAACTGAAAAGACTATTTAAAGTACACACAACTATACCAAATAGCCGTTAGGCTGAGTCTTCACAACGTGCAGGAGAGGAGGGGTGTGTAAATTTGTGGCCGACATATACTATAATTGATCTTTCTTTTGTGATGTGTATTGGAATATCAGCCTTATTTAAGTATCAGATGTAATTGCAATATATATGTCTGAGTAAGCTTAAGAGTATTGACTAAGTAATACGACCAGACTGTACCACTTTTTGTCTCATGTCAATAAAGAAGAAACCGAGTAGACTGACAAAATGGTTTGAACATATTGAAAAATTGGGGGTGGGGGAATAATGCCATGTTCCAAAAAATTCTGAAAATAGTTAATGAAAAGGAACGAAAGTGATAAGACAAATTCATAAGACCACACAGAACAAACGAGAAAATAATGAACAGTAGTAACTGGAATGACAACTTAGTAGAGACCATAGAACAAAGTAGCATGAATATTAATCAGTCACGGGTTAACGATGATCACGTGACTAAGCTGACTTCGAGTCAAACACAGCTAGAGAGAAAATTCTGCCTAGAAGATAAGCAAGAATCAATACCTCGCTATAGCAGCCATTTGTATAAAGAGAAATGTATGTGCAGACTACGAACTAACAATTAAAGAAGAAAGAAAGATGGATCCTCCAAGTCTACTAACAATGTTTCGATCCAGACTGGATGGCATTGAAAGGCTTGACAATCAGTTGACAGAGTCAGCCCACTGTTTAACCCGGTATCAATCGACGGGCCGGACATTTGCGCAGCATGTGTGTTTAGTGTTCACAACCTGTAAGTATTGACTAATTTAGCTCATCGACATCATGTAGACAATTGAGAGAATGATATCAGTCGCCCTGACAGGAAGACCACTAGATATGTTGATATAACTTTGGATGCAAGCGGTCGGGTGCGGAACATGAAAGCTGTTGATATGCTTGTGATATTGAAACTTGATGTTTTTGTTGAGCTGTAAATAAAGGTGGATTTCGACTCAGGCGTTGAACATTCATTGTCATTTGATGTGTCCTTATTAACTGCCATCGTGAATTCTTGTCTTTGAGCCAAGAACAACATGCACCCGCTATGGACTCTGTTATTCCCTCAGTCCATCGTTTACGTGGTCGGTCTCTTCTTCTGTTTCCTTCTGGTGTGTACATCATTGCTTGTTGTGGTATACTGTTAGCTGGTAACCTAGTTGCATTGGCAAACCATTTGACTCGCTGCCTTCTAATAAAGTCTAGTGCTGCTATAACCCCCACTTTAGTCCTGATTTCTTCATTTCTGATCTTATCTCTTCTTGATACACTGAGTATTCTTCTCAGGAATCTCATTTCTGTGCTGATAGGCTAGCAGGGAATGCACCTCTTGGTGGTAGTGTGCCTATGGACAAGGGGGAGGTGGTCGTGCACTTGTGGGACCAGGTGGAGAAGGCAGAGGAACAAATTGAGAACCCATATGTGGAAAGAATGAGATTGCGGGGGATCGGCAGATGTTCTGGAAGAATATCAAAACTGAGAGGGAAGACCAGGAGAATATCAAAACTGAGAGGGAAGACCAGGAGAACTTTTAATCAGATAGCGGTGGGAACGATTAGTAGTATGACTCTTCGCTGGCTGTTAAACAAGGAGCACGTATGGGAATTTCCTGAGTGCAGTGATGTCGGTTCTTAACTCAACTCAACTCATTTCTGTTGTTGTGATTTTTTCTGCTCTCTTTTTCTGTCATTGTCCAGATTTGGCATTGGTAGCATAGAGTTGGTAGGAAGATTGTGTTGTAAAGTGCTTTCTTAGTAGCTATTGATATATGTTTGTTCTTTAGTATTGATGCCATTTTTCCAATGAGTTGGTTTGCCTTCTTGCATCTATTTTCGATCTCCTCTTCTGATTTCCGTTTATACATCTTAGTTTTTCTATTAGCAGTATGAAGATCCCCTGCTGGCTTGCTAGGCCAGTCGCAGGTTTAGGACAAAATTCTGACCATAGGGAGTCCATCCCCCATGGTGAGCCATAGCCCCATTAGCCCATGAACTCACAGTCATGGTTTCCCAGTCTACACCGCATGGAGGTGGGGTTGACTTGTGTAGTCTGCAGGTCATCGGCAGACTACTAATTTTCACTTTTTACCCCTCATGGGAGAGGCTAGCTGATCCTAACCTTGCTGGCTACAGGGTCAGACACAGTCCACACAGTTATAGACCACAATTAGACATTAAAATATATCTACTAATATTTGTACGGGTGAAAATTAACTCTAGCCTGAGCAGATAAATAATTACATTTAAATCAGTTAATATTTTTTGAAACAATAATAGCAAAACATAAATACATGATTTACAATAAAATAATTCTTACCTTTGTCTGTAAACCAGAAATAACTGCCTGGAGAAAAAAAGAAAATATTCACTAACATTGAATTAAAAGAACATTTTCAAACATAAATGAACAAAGAAAATATCTGACCAAAATACTAAAAGTATGTACTTTGAAGTATTGAAATTAAGTATAGAAAATAATTGAAAATTAAAAATAATCTGAACAACATACTAAAAAAGAGTAAATTTATTTTGATGACAATAAAAATTAAAAACTAAATCAAATTTAATATTCTATCAGGAATGTATTACGTCAGCATGTATTGTGTTTAAATTTAGAAACTTTCGTGAAAAATTTATATGCTTTACAAACTAATTTTATTAGAAAGCAGCAAGTCAAATGTTTTGGCCATGCAAGTAGGTTACCAACTAACAGTATACCACAACAAGTAATGATGTACAGACCAGAGGGAAATAGAGGAAAAGGCCGACCATGTAAATGATGGACGCAGGGAATAACAGAGTCCATGGGAATATCGATACATGAAGCCCATAAGCGGGCACTCTCCTGCTGTTTATACTTCACCTCGACACTGCAAGGTATAATAGGAATATGATGAGATGAGATGAGAGAAACTAATGAATGTTAATCGCAATATTAATTCAAGCAGGTCAAATTTTCTGTACCGCATTCTTCTTTTGTCCTACTGCTTTAACCGTGAAGTGTCACAGAGAGTAGGTAGATGTAATTTTCTGTTTTTTTTTGGTGCTAATGTCATATTTGATTTCTTCAATGATTCTTTTACTCCATCTAAAAAATTCTTCGTGGTTCGGCCTCTAGCATGGTATCCTGATGTTCTCACATAGAATGCTTTAGCTGCTGGGTGATCTTGTTTCATTCTAGCTAAATGTCTGAACCATTTAATTCTTTGTTTTATAAAGTCAGTAATCTGTGTTATCCCTATACTTGTTCCTAGCTTCACATTTGTCTATCTCTTCTTGTTTTTCCACCTGGATTTCTTATGAATCTGATATATAATTTTATGCCTGCGTGTTTCTATGACTATCCATGTTAGGCACTATTATGAGACGAAAAAAGCATCTATCGGCTTCTTTTTTGTATACATGTTGATATTTGGATGTTTTAAGATAGGTGCTTTTTGATAGATAGTTGATGTTACTTTCCTTTTGTACCCTTGTTTCTATTTCTCTATCTAGTCTTCTATCTTCTGTGAACATACTGCCCAGATACTTGTACTTTTTAACTTGTTTAAGTGATTTTCCATTTATCAATATCAACACGCATATTACATTTCTGATGTTGTTTGCATTCTGTCTCTTCTGGAAACTGCAGATACAAGAGAAGAACAGTACGATATTCAAAATAATAATGAAGGACCATCAATTCTGAAGATGGAAGTTCAGAATGCTCTTAACCATATAAAAACTGGCAAGACCCTGGGTCCGATAACATCACAACAGAAATGATCAATGCCTTAGAAGAATTTGGAATAGACCAGGTCACCAGACTGCTGAACGCAATATATGATACTGGAGATATACCTCCTGAATTATGTGATTCTATATTTATTGCAATCCCAAAGAAATCAGGAGCCTTGGAATGTGATCAATATCGAACAATTAGTGTAGTGAACTACATCATGAAGATATTGCTAAGAATTATCAAGCATAGAGTATGGAAGAAAATACAACCTGAAATGAGAGAACGTGAGTTTGTAGAAGGCAAGGGTACAGAAAATGCTATATATATGCTGAGAAAATTAATTGAAAATTCTATAGAAGTAAACAAAGACCTACACCTTTTCTTTATTGACTACACAAAGGCTTTCAATAAAGTAAGACATGTCAATGTTATAAAGATGGTTGCTGATCTACAAACTGATGGGAATGACCTTAGACTTGTAAAAAACATATAATGGAAACAACAAGCTGCCATAAGGATTGATAATGAAGTAGGTCAATATTAGCCTATTAAGAGAGGTGTGAGACAGGGATGTGTAATGTCTCCAGATCTTTTTCCCTATACAGAGAAAATATTTTCAGACATGTAGAAGATATGTAAGGAATCATCATTGGAATAAGAAACATCAATAACATTAGATATGCGGATGACACGGTATTGATTGCAGACAATGAGCAGGATTTGCAACATTTAGTAGATGTGGTTGTTGCAATCAGTGAACAACTAGGGTTAGAATTAAACATTAAGAAGACCAGATTATGGTTATCACTAGGAAGAAGGAAATACCACAATGTAATATACAAGTAAATGGGAATATTCTTAAGCAAGTGAATTGGTTCAATTATCTCGGAACAGTCATAACATCTGATGGGAGATGTCTTGAAGATATTAGAACAAGAATTGCAATGGTGAAGGTAGCTTTTTGCAAGATGGAAAACATACTGACCAATAAAAAGATGTCATTTGCAACGAGAAAAAGAGTGTTGAGGTGCTACATAAATCCTGTGCTTTTGTATGGATATGAAGCGAGGACAATTAGTTAGCAAACAGGCTGAAAAACATCTGATGGCTGTAGAAATGTGGATTCTGAGGAAAATGCAAAGAATACCATGTTCAGACAGAGAAACCAATGACCAAATCCTACAAGAAACACATGAAAATTGTAAACTGATTAGTGAAATTAGACATAGACAGTCAACAATGTTTTGGTCACCTTATGAGAAGAAATAAATTGGAGAACTTGGTGACAACTGGCAAGATCGAGGGGAAGAGACAAAGGGGAGGGCAGAGACGTAAAAACCTGGATGGCTTGGCCACGTGGCATGGTTGAGACAGGAACACTGAGCTGATCCACGACACTGGTGATCGAGTGAAATGGCGAGTCATGACCGCCCACGCTTTCCGGCATGGCCCATGATTGATTGATTGAAGGTTGGCACTGATTGCAAAGTGTTGGAATAAAAATACTGTCTTCAGATGTTTGAGTACAGTTAACAGCTGATAATTCACAATATTTGCTGCTTTTCAGCATCATGTTATATATGCCATCTCTGTTGAATTTTCAGTCCTCTGAGAAAATTGTACCTATATATGTTAACTCTGAGACTTGTTTTACATTGGTGATATATATTTGTATTAATGGGCTTGCTGACTTTCATTGTTACAGTCTTGTGCATGTTGATTCTCGTGTTGCCATAGTAAAATATTTTTTAAAAATGCCAAATATCAGCCTGTCCATTATATTCATCATATTAAAATATTTGAGCCGTTGAGATGGTCATGAAGCTTGCTAATATTTAATTCTATAGTTATCTGTCTTGCCTTGCTATCAATAATTCCACGCATGTCTGTACTTACATATTTGTAGATGCCTGCTTTATTAATGTTTTCCTAGGTATTCCACTTCCTTTTCTGTCCAGTGTTATGCTTTTTATACTCTCATGTTTCTTCATATCTCAGAATGTGGCCAAGCCATGAAAGTCTTTCTTTTGTATTAGATTCAAAATTCGTTTTTGTTCCATATTATTCACAACTTGTTCTTTTGTCATCTAGTATTTGCCATTCTTCTTAAATGCTGTTCATCACCTTTCCTAATGGCCTATTTTCAAAACTATATAATGTAACTGGCCATATCTACACGTGAAAGATTGTTTCCCTTAATTCAAGTTGCGTATTCTTTGATGTCAGGATATTTGGGCTCTCTCTCTCTCTCTCTCTCTCTAAATACCTTATTTTATATCACAGTTGTAATTCTAATATATGTTGTTTATCAGGAAAGTGCAGTTAACATTTGACCAGTCCATTATATTGAAGACCAAATATTCTAGCATAAAAAGGTATTTTATGACAGAATAACCCTGTGCATAAACTAATACTTACAAAATTTTTCAAGCAATCCTTTATTTTCCTTAGATGGATAGCGTTTCTTCAGTTCTTGATCAAATGCCTAGAAGGGAGAAAGAAAAAACAAATTGTAATGTAAATAAGGTGTAAAGGAAGAAAAAATTTAAATCAGCATATAATTTTATTTTTTAATAACAATATTCTCAATATGCAGCAGGTGTTGCAGAATGTCGCTCTCATCATGACCCACCAAAAAAGATTCTTGAATCTTTGTCAGTTCCCCTGTCTCATACATTTTGATGCCCAAGGCTTCTTCAATGTCCTGTATCCATCCTTGTACTGGTCTCTTCTTTGAGGAACCATGTCCTTTGTCACTGTTCTTTTTTAGATAACTGTGGCATTTAATATGGCCAAAACATGTCAGTTTCCAAGATATTATGTTGTTTATGAGCCAGTTTTATTTGATGTTCAGAACTTGAAGAATGTCTTTATTTTCTTTCTTCTTGTTTCACAATATTTGAAAAGTTTTCTGTAACATTTAAGTTCAATTCCTCTACACTATCTTCACCAGATTCTTCTGTTGGGGCATATACTTGAAAACATTTATGCTAAAATGTCTGCCACTTAATTTAACTAGTAGTACTCTGTTCAACACAGCCCAATATCCTTGAACAGATTTTGATGCTTTCCGGTCCAAAATAATTGCCACTCCCCTTTGTCGATCTTCACCTCCAGAATAAATAATCTTGAAATCTTCATCTATCTTGCATGCTCCTGTCCATCTCATTTTGCCCATCCCTAAAATATTAATTTTGTCTCTTTCCATTTCTTGTTTTATGTTCTCTAATTTTTCGTCATCGTTTAACGTCCTAACGTTCCATGTTGCTAATTTTAATGTCTCTGTCCTTGCCTTGCGATGATCTGTCTTTAGGCGAACCATAATGTACTAGGCACTTTTAAAGAGGTAGTTTGCCGTTGCTTTCCTCTATGGCAGTGACCGTACTGGCCGGGTGACCGCAGCCATTGTCTCGCGAAAGAGATCCTCTCCTGCCGTCGCGAAACTTGAGACCATAACCAACAAATATCTGTCGGCTGCCCTCAAAATTTCATCCACCACCTGCCTTCTGTGGCTTCTTTTGAACACTTCTAATAAACGAATATGAAATAACACCACATAATCCACAGGAAAACATTAAACAGCGTCTCCCCAAAGAATAAATGCGTCACTTCATCGCCATTTATACTGGAAGCAGTACAATTATCTCGGCACAGTCATAACATCTGATGGGAGATACCTTGAAGGGATTAGAGCAAGAATCGCCATGGCGAAAGTAGCCTTTAGCAAGATGAAAAACATTCTGACCAATAAAAAGATGTCAATTGAAACGAGAAAAGGAGTGTTGAGGGGATACATAGAGCCTGTTCTTTTGTATGGATGTGAAACTTGGACATTGAGCAGCCAAGCTGAAAAACATCTGATTTCTGAGGAAAATGCAAAGAATACCATGGACAGACAGAAAAACCAATGACCAAGTACTACAGGAGACAAATGAAAATCGTAAATTGATTAGAGAAATTAGGCGTAGACAGTCAAAATGTTTTGGATATGTTATGAGAAGAAATGAATTGGAGAACTTAGTGACAACTGGCAAAAACGAAGGGAACAGACCAAGAGGAAGACTGAGAGGAAAATACCTGGATGGCTTGGCCACATGGCATGGACGAGACAAGAACACTGAACTGATCCACGACTCTGGTGATCGAGTGAAATGGCGAGTCATGACTGCCCATGCTTTCCGGCATGGCACATGATTGATTGATTGATTAAGTTCAAAGCCCACACTATTTTCTTTAATGATTTGAAAGGCCTCTAAAACTATTGGAGAACTTTAAAAATGCCATCTTGGTCTCATAATTTGAGGCAGGAAAAATCCCAACTACACCTCCATCTGATAGAGGCGGGGAAACACACTACAGTGTGGCAAACACAGAGCTTGGGACCAAATATCCATCACAACAATTGGACAATTCTGCAGCCAAGCAGAGCAGAGTGGTCAGTTGTCTTGACCACGGAAAATAGCTATCAAATGCAGATGTAAAATATTCTGTGTAAATGTGGAAGGCAAGAAGAAACCACCAAATTATCTTCCAAACATTTCTTGAAAATCTACAGATCAGAGTAAGAAAATGACATTAATGGCTGTCTTAGGACATCCAAAGCTGATAGGGACTGTCATGAGCCACAGGTGACACTAGAATGTCATTAAACCAAAATAAAACAATTTTAAATAGGAACATAGAATGTCAGAATACTAGCTGGAAAAAATATGAGAAATATGAAATATGATAATTAATATCTTAGGTATGAGTGGGATGAAGTGGAGGGATCTGGTAAAACAATAATGGACAAACACAATAATATATTCAGAAGGTGACAAAAATGAACAAAAAAAAAAAGAAGAACTACTGTTTGATCAGAAAACAGCGAAACCAATGAACAGTTACTGGAATATTTCAGATAAAGTTATTTTGATTAAACTTGAAGGCAAAATTGAGAAGCCAGCCTCATGCCCAACCCTCCTTCATTGCTTCTTATGATATGTTAGGCAGGTTACAGTGTGTTAAAATTCTTTGCTTCTCTTAAGGATCGCTGTAACACATGGGTGGAAACCACAGCAGTCACCACTTACACCATGTGTGGTAGGTTACAGATTTACTATTCTTTGCTTTTCCTAAGGGTTCCAGTAATACATGAGCAGTTGTTGATTATGAAGCCAAAATATTCAAAGTCTGTGGCATTTTCAATTTGCTTGTTGTCAAATGTAATTTTTGGCTGACATGTAGTTTTATCTGATAGAATTATTTTTGTTTACGTTAAAAAAAAAGATTTTCATCTTCACTGTCTTTCGATAGACAGGTTTCTCTTCTAATCTCATTGCAGTATTTGAAGTCATTGGCATATCTGAATCTTGGAATTACAATTTTCACCAATTATAAGGGATCAAAACTGTCAGTGCTCTCATCATTTTTTATTTCCTTTTACATACTCTGCACATATATTGAAGAGGTATGGGAAGAGAATGCAGTCCTGTCTTAGCTCCCTTTGCACCTATTCTCACAGCTGCTTGTTGTTCATAATATAATAATTCAAATAAGTGGATCACATTTGCTAAAAACTCCTTACTTCTCATGATGTTCCACAATTTCTGATATTGAACAGTCAGGAGCTTTACTGTAGTTAATTAAACAAATATTAAGATTACATTGCACTCTCTGCATTTCTCATATTGATGATGTAGACTCTGGTCCTCTGCCTGTATTTCTTGCAATTCATATTCTAATTTTCTTTCAATGTTCTTAATGATGATTCAGGAGGATTTTGCTAGCATGACTTAACGATAGCACAATAGTTGGTGCACAGTTTAAAATGTCCTTTCTTTGTTAGAGGGATGTAGATTGTTCTCTTCCATGCTTTGAATTAAATAGCGCTGTTCCAGATCATTCACACAAAGTGAATGAGAGATAAGGACGCTGGCTTCCCATGCCTTTATTAGCTCTTCTGGTATATCATCCCAATCTCGTGACTTTCCCTTCTTCAGACTTCGTACTGCAGACTGTACTTCCTCTAATAAAGGTTCTGGTTCTTTCTCTTAATTTTTCAGGTTTATTATCTGGGTTATTTTTCGCATATTCGTACATTTCTCTACAGTAGGCCTTCATCTTTCTAGTATATCTTTACTTTCTGTTAAAGTGTTACCATTTCTACAATTTATTGTATGTAATGACCCGAATTCACTCTACTGTATTACAAGTAATGAGAAGATTATATATCTGTAAAATGGTAGTTCAGTTCAATTCAGATTATCATCACTAATCTCTGGCATCCTTAGGTGCTTCAATCTCTACCATAATAAATCCATCTGCCTACAGAAATAACTATGTCAGTTTAGTGTTAATTAATGAGCCTCCTCATGGGCTTTGTATGATCTATTTCTGGCTAGACCAATATTCAATCCAAAACTTGGCATTCTAACTACTGAAGTTGATCTCATCTTGTTCCTCGCGGTATCGAGGTGAAGCATAAACAGTGCGAGAGTGCCCATTGATGGGCTTCATGTATTGAGATTCCCATGAACTATGTTATTCCCTCTGTCCATCGTTTACATGATCAGTCAGTTCTTCTGGTTCTATTAGGTCTGTACAGCATTGTTTGATGTGTGTCACCGCCTCACTTTCATATATAGTAGAGGGCTGCAACTCCAGCCCAAGGGATACCATTGAGTCTCGCAGGACCCGAGTAATCTAGAACCTTCTCGAAAGAGCTGGTCACCAAGTCCATGATTCCGTGGACACTGATGTGGCCCGCCTAATGCGGGGTCCACGAGGAACTCGGACAGAGTTACCGCCCGTGTCGAGTTAGGACACGCGGAGACCGGCAGAGGACAAACGGACTGGAGAGAGACAACAAGGCCTGCCTGAGAGGGACTCATAGATATTCATAGATATACTTAGGCTAGATAGTGTGCTAGATTGTTGTATGACAACTATATGTTTGATGTTTAACTATCTGTGATATGTAATATAAGAGAGCGCGGGTCTGTTTACCCACTGCGCCAACTGTACACTTTATACAATAAATGTTCTATATCCTAGCGAACAGTGTATTGTTGCCTGTATGAACCCGAACCATTATTTAGATAAGAGTAAGATGATGACAGGCTTTTTGGGGGCTAGTTTTCCGGTTTTGGCATAGAATGTTTTCTTAAAAACCTATTAAATGCCATGTAAAATTAATTATTTAATCATATCACATTGATTTTTGGTAAAACATTGATTTTTGGTAACACATTGATTTGTTTAAATCAAAGAAATTGTTAACGTTACAAGTTTACATAAAACTAGTAGCTATCTAGCGATAAAATAGAAGTAATCTGAGTCCCTCGGCAATGTCTCACCATTGCCTCCACAGTGCCTCATTATTTTGATTCTGTAAACAATTTTTTTTTTGACATGTTACTATTTTGACATTTTTTGTGTGACAGTGACTAATGTTTTCTCGCTCCACGAGCAGATTGTTCCGCAACAAGTGCCGCGTCCAACCGATGAAACCTTTCCAACAGTGACGAGAGTACAAGACAACATCGAGGAGTTCTTGAATTAAAAGCTAAGTTTCACCTCATACTCATTGTACTTCTAAGCTGTACTTCTCATGTTTCATCAATGTATTATTTTGTATCATATTGATTTCTTTGCATATTCATGACCTTGTCACCAACATAACCTTGCATTATGATTTACACATTAATAATTAGGGGAGTTAACCAAATTTTCGACCACACAACATATTTTTTCTAAGGGATTTAACTCTATAAATTGTACAAACAAGTAAAATACAAAATGTCTAGTTTAGATAAATGCATTGAGCAAGGAATAAAGTTAGGTTATAAAGAAGAGAAACTGTCAGAATGGGCACAGAAAACGCACGCAGAAAACATTGCCCGTGAAGAAAGAGCGATAGAACGAGATGAAAAGAAATTGCAAATCGAGGCCGATGAAAAGAAATTGCAGATGGAACTTGAGGCCGCCGCCAAACAGGCCCAATTAAATGCCGAGACACAGATTAAACTAAAACAGATGGAAATGGAGTCCAACACAGAAATATCAATAAATAAGTTAAGAAGCAAAGAAGAAGAACAAAAATATAATAAATATAAAGGTCTCGTGAAGGCTTTCTGTTCAGGAGATTCCATCTCCGCCTACTTAGAAAATTTTGAGTGTCTCATGTCTCATCATAAAATCATTAAATCAGATTGGGCATTTATCCTAATGAGAAACTTAGCTCTTGAACCACTAAAAGTAATAGAGACAATACCACAGGAAATGCGAAAAGACTATGAGTACCTAAAACAACGCATTCTCCAACATTTTTCTTTAGACACTGCAGGTTACCAACAACAATTTGCCAAATTATTTCCACAACCAAACCAAACCTTTATAGATTATGTCAGTACAGTCCAAGACATATGCACAAAATGGATTAACTCGGCTAAAACCAACAATAGCCATGATAAACTTAAGGAGCTTATTATTATAGATAAAATAGTTAGCACCATCCCCACACCTTTTGCCAAGTTCTTAAAACAAATGGACTGTAAGAGCATTCAGGAAATAGAGGCAAAGGGGAATGCATTTTTCACAGCAAATAGTGATATTTTTCAGCTCAACATAAGTCACAATGATACAGCAGCTGCAGTAGTGAACACCAAATACTCCAAACAAACAGAGAGTAGATTTAAACCACGATCCAATGTCAGTAAAGTAGTACAATGCCAATATTGCAATTACCATCACGACAGTTACGGGATGTGCGACAAAGCACCCACCTACCCTCAACACCTTAAAAAGATGGTGGAGAAGCAAACAGCTAAACGCATGGCTCACCACAGAGCAATTAAATGTTATTTCTGCAATAGCTAGGGTCACTATAATAAGAATTGTGAAGGCCGAAAATTATTGAAACAGGCCAATGCTGCATTAGTAGAAACGTCGTCTGACGAAGAGCTTGAGTCACTGAATGAATGTGACAATCAACACGACAATGAAAGCGAGCTTGGGAATGCTGTACACATCATAAACACCATAACAGACAGTAAGTGCAACACCTGTACGAAGTTCCAACTTGACACAACACTACATTGTGGACACACGATCCCTATTTCAAATGAAACAGCTAACGCTGCTTTGTCATCTACAGGCAAGCTAGTTTTTTTTACAGGGTTTGTTAACAACAAAAAGTGCACGTTAATTCGTGATTCCGGCGCAACGCTCTGTGGGGTTAGGAAAACATTAATAGACGCTAAAGACTACACAGACAAACATGTGACGTGTCGCACATTCTCAGGTACGATAGAGAAATACCCCCTTGCTTTGGTCGAAATTCAAACACCGTTCATATCTGGGCGAGTATTGTGTGCTGCCCTTGAAAATCCAGTCGCGGATATTATACTTGGTAATTTACCCAACATACATCCATGCTCTGAAAGAGAAATCAAAAGGTGGGAGCAAAAACACGGTATCCACCACACGAATAGCGACGCAAAAGAGAAACACCATTCTTGCTTGTCTCAAGCTGCCAAAATACCAAGGGAGACAACCACTGAGGTAATTCAGAAAGAATTTACCGAGGTGTACAATGCAGGGGCGGTCGAATCTAGAAACGATACGACCGAATTAAAACCTCGAATTGAGGATGCTACCAAACTACCAAGTACCGAACCTGTAAATGTGCAACAAAACACACAACACACAAACGCAATAACACGACAGACAACCCACAAAACCAACACCGACCAACTGCAGGAATCATTAGAAATAGTAGCGCCAAACTCAACTAACATCACTTTTGGTAATGAACAGAAAGCAGATACAACACTTGCACCATACTTTAAATTAGTAGGACTTAAACCAAAAGTCACTAAACATGCATCGTGGACATTTAGGCTACAGAACAACATCTTAACTAGATTTTACACAACAAAGCAGACCACGATACAGCAAATAATGTTACCACAAGCACATCGAAACAAAGTGCTAAAAATAGCCCATGACTCCCCTTTTGGAGGTCATATGGGATACGAAATGACCAGGGCAATTGTCCTGACCAAGTTTTATTGGCCAAAGTTCGACCAAGACATTAAAACATTTTGTACATCTTGTGATATATGTCATAAACTGGTCAAGGGGAATAATCCTACTACATTCTCTGTAAATGGAAAGTTGAAATTATTCCATGTAAATATGTTGAAACCATACTATGCTAGACAGGACAATGAGACAAATGAACAGACGCAACAAACTGTTGACGGAGACGAAACGACAATTTCCCAACGAAATGACACCTCGACAAACGAAGCATCGTTAACGACACACGCTTACGATGACGAAAACGACGAAGACATATGGACATTACCGACAATCTGTGATATTGACAATGACGACAAATTTGACGACATAGTGACGATCGATCTCGACGACGACGACAATGACATTGAAGACAATTTACAAACTGTAGCATCTGTGATAAATCAGACAGACATGGACAATACTGAAATCCCTGTACCAATTATGACTGACGACGGAAGTATAAAGGACATACATATCTCTGACACTTTGACACAACAACAGCGACAGGACATTTTGACGCTCCTAGACGACTATAAGACGATCTTTTCCAACAAACCTGGACGCACTGATAGAATAACACATTCAATTGTGCTAACAGATCTGAGACCGGTCAAATGTAGACCATATTCTATTCCTCTCCATTACAGATCTAATTTAGATAAAGAAATTTTAGATTTAGAGAAGAATGGCATTATTCAAAAATCTATGTCTCAATATTCTTCACCGATTGTCTTGGTGAAAAAGAAAGACCAGACAATCCGCTTGTGCATCGACTATAGAATATTGAATACCAGAACAACAACGGATGCAGAGCCTATGAACAGTTGTGAAGATCTTATTTTAGATATGGCTCAATCATCCTTATTTTCTAAGACAGATTTAGCGAAAGGATATTGGCAAGTTCCACTACACCCTTCTTGTAGACATATAACAGCATTCGCAACACCTCTCGGTTTATACGAATGGCTATATCTTCCTTTTGGCCTGAAGAACGCACCGGCCACATTTGTGAGACTAACAAGATTGTTATTACACGGAATTAATGATGTAGTTGCTTATATTGATGATATATGCGTCCATTCTTCTGATATGACTTCTCACTTACTCACCCTAAAGCAAGTCTTCAACCAAATCTCTCTCTTTGGACTTACTATCAAACCTTCCAAGGTTGAAATAGGCTATACACAAATAGACTTCCTTGGTCATAGAATTTCTGAAGGAAAATTGTTGACTGATGATAAAATTGTTTCCAAGATCCTTAATCTAGAAGTGCCTACCACAAAGAAGCAGATTAGAAGTTTACTAGGTCTGATTAACTATTATTCTAAATTCATTCCACATTGGGCAGAACTCACCTCAGTTTTTTCTGATATGTTAACTAAAGATCATCCATCAAAAATTTGTAAAAGTACCAGCTTAGATGATGCAATGTGTAGGTTGAAACATATTTTTTCTAATCCACCAGTCTTACGATTACCCAACATAAATTTACCCTTTATTTTGACCACAGATGCGAGCGCTATCGCAATAGGAGGATGTTTAATGCAGGAAGTGGATGGCGTACGACACCCGATTCTCTACGTGAGCCGCAAACTAAAGAAGGCTGAGACTCGTTATGCCACAGTAGAATTGGAGTGTTTGAGCCTATTGTTCTGTATATTGAGATTATCTAAGTTCCTCTTGGGAAGCCACTTTGTGGTCCTCACAGACAGTTCGCCGTTATTAGTCCTTAACCATGGGTCGCCCAAAAACAACAGGTTACAAAGATGGTGTCTTCTACTTCAGGACTTTGACTTCGAAATTCGCCATATTAAGGGCACCGATAACAGTGGCTGACCTTTTATCACGGCAGACAAATGCGCCAGTAGAATGACTCTTATCACATTGGCCAGTAGCCACACTATAAACTGTGATACTTTTAGTCCGTTACATATAACAGTGTGACTCTACACCTGCTAGAGTACGACACCCATAAACATACGTGAAGAGCTATATTGTAAGAACTATACCATCAAATGCCTAAGCTCTAGAACGATTCCAGCAAGAAACAGTAACTGTGTTTATTTCAACCAATAATATCAACCAGTGAACTATCTCTGAACACTGTAATATTTCATACGGGACAGTGAGAGCAATCCATACTTGCTGTTGCTACAAATCTTTGCAAACAGCCGAAACAGAACAACATCGACGACAACACTCAAGAGACAGCCATACTAACTTTAACATTCATGGCATAACACACGAACGAAGGGACGTCAACGCGCACATCATCGTTGGAGTTATGTAATTAATTAGTTTACTATTAAATATGTATTAGATTTCCATTAATGATGTATATAAATTGTGTTAACCTGTAACTTGTACATATTCTACTTTAATATTACAGACGGTACCATTCATAGGCTAAATAACCGTCCTATACAAGTGTCTCTAGTTAAATTATAACCTATTTTTCATTCATCGTACAAAAAGTACGTATTTTCTTAAAGGGCAAATATCGCCTAGCCCATTTTTTCTAAGGGCAATAACGCTTACCTCAACTTTAAGTATATATTTTAGCCAATTACTATTTTGAATGACAGATGAGTGAATGACTGCGTGAAAGGATTAAATGAGAGAACGATACACTTGGCGGACAAATTGTACGCAAAACGTATTCATTGTAATTTGTCTGCGTCTTCCATGTAAAAGTGCATGACTTGTCTAATTTGTCAATACATGTGTAGAACTTAGTTTAGTAGTGAGTTTAATTTAGTAGTTATTGTAATATACTTAGTTTAGCAGTTAGGATACATCTAAGCACCACTACTTGGAATGCCTAGTCAGGTATTGCACACAGTGCAGTATTACATGATTGAGGTTATCCCAACTCGTGACGCTTGGAATTACACCACACATTCAGCACGCACGTTACACAAACCTCAAAACTCAACACTATCAATTTAAAATACAGTCACTTTATTAGATACATCAACTTATTAGTTAACACACTAACAAGCCAACAGGGACACATGTAGTCTGAGGGGGATAAAAGAACAAGGTAACTACATATTTAGCATTATATAACATACGGGAGTAAAAGTGTATAGAAATACACACACAGATCAAGATTTGAAGGTGTACTTATTTAGCCAAGACTTCGGTCTTGTTAACCCTCTTTTATATAGGGGTTATTTGTCTGGGTACCATTTCGGGTACTATGAGAAGGGCGAGTTGTAAATACAACTACTAAAACGCCACGTAACTTCGGTCTGATAAGCATATTTAAGCACACGAGAGACAGGGATCTCTGCACCAAATCAGACAAGTGTTGTATGGTAGAATACATGAGTTTTTAGTGCTAGTAGGTAGGTTACCAGGTTACTATCCACCAAACTACAAACACCAACTTTATGTGATTCGGTGACAGAATTAGAACGGATCTAATTACCCAACAACAAATCATGTCAGGGGGGAGGGGGGATCCTGTCACCGCCTCACTTTCATATATAGTAGAGGGCTGCAACTCCAGCCCAAGGGATACCATTGAGTCGCGCAGGACCCGAGTAATCTAGAACCTTCTCGAAAGAGCTGGTCACCAAGTCCATGATTCCGTGGACACTGATGTGGCCCGCCTAATGCGGGGTCCACGAGGAACTCGGACAGAGTTACCGCCCGTGTCGAGTTAGGACACGCGGAGACCGGCAGAGGACAAACGGACTGGAGAGAGACAACAAGGCCTGCCTGAGAGGGACTCATAGATATTCATAGATATACTTAGGCTAGATAGTGTGCTAGATTGTTGTATGACAACTATATGTTTGATGTTTAACTATCTGTGATATGTAATATAAGAGAGCGCGGGTCTGTTTACCCACTGCGCCAACTGTACACTTTATACAATAAATGTTCTATATCCTAGTGAACAGTGTATTGTTGCCTGTATGAACCCGAACCATTATTTAGATAAGAGTAAGATGATGACAATGTGATATACTATTAGTTGGTACTCTAGTTATATTGTAACTTGGTGTTTTCTGATGAAATCTAGTGCTGCAACAACCTCTACTTTTCTTATTTTTTTCTCTTCTTGATACATTTAGTATTCTCCTCAGGAATCTCATTTCTGTTGTTGTATTTTTCTTTTCTCTTTCTGTATAATGTATCATTTTTTTATGTATTCTTCTCTGCATTCAATGCAAGTCCTCCAGTGATGATAAAGTGCTTTGATTCCTTAGAAAAAAATACTCTTGGTCGTGTGTGTAGCCACTCATGCACCACCTGCTGTACCTCTTCATCGGACCGAAAAGTCTTTTCTCCCAATGACTCTTTGAGTTGTTCACACAGGTGGAAATCACTTGGGGCTAGGTCTGGTGAGTATGTGATACACACTGAAAGTGGAGGTCTTTGATGGTTTCAACCATTGCATAGGCAGTATGGGGTCGAGCATTGTCATGGTGCAAAAGGACACCTTTTGGATTGATTGCGCGTCAAAGGTGATTCCTGAGAAGATCTGTATATCTGGTGACAGTTTTCCCTCTTGGCATGTGGTGTTCTAACATAACACTTCGTTCATCCCAAAAGGGAGTCAGCATAATCTGCCCTGCAGATGGCTGTGTGAGAAACTTCTTTGGTTTAGGCGAGGAGGGATGGCACCATTCCTGGCTCGCTCTCTTCATTTCTGGCTTGTGGTAGTGAACCTAGGTTTCATCTCCAGTAATAATTCTTGATAGGATACCATCACCTTCTACTTCAAAGCACTGCAAAAGTTCTTGACAAGCATTAATGCGTCATTGTTTCAATTCTAGAATAAGCTGCCATGGCACCCACCTTGCAGACAATTTGCAATACTGTAGCACATCATGGATGATGTGGTGTGCTGAATCTTGACTGATGTCAAGAAGTGCGGCAATGCCACTCACAGTCAATTGGCAGTTTTCGTGTACGAGGCCTTCAATGGCTGCAATCATCCCTGGGGTCACTACTTGGTGTGCCTGACCCAGTCATGCACAGCCTGTCACAGAAGTCACAATGTTTTGAAACTTCCTACTCCACTCATACACTTGCTGGACTGACAGACAAGCATCACCATACTGGACTTTATTAACTAATGAATTTCTGTAGGTTTCATCCCTTCACTGATCAAAAAATTGATATCAGAATGCTGCTCCTCTTTGGTGCATGTCAAAAGTGGGGCAGCCATCTATAAATTGCCCTTATGACGTCACTGTGATTGTCTGCATTGTGATTTTATATGCTTAACACTCTTGATATCCTTAATAACAATAATGGTAGGTTACAAAACAATGGCATAGTTATTGTAATTTCTATCACACTGTTAATGTATTCAATTGAAACCCCCCTTGTAGTTTGAGATATACACTAGCTATCTTTACTATATATTTACATTACAAATATTTACAAACCTTTCTATAATCTGGATCCTGGACAAGTAGAACTAACTGCCTGTTTCTTTCTAGCAGCTGGGTGTTTTTTGCTATGTTATCTAGCTTTCTGAAAAAGATCTGTACTAAATATTCAACTGGGTACATAGAAGGCATCTGTACTCCTGGTGGAACAATGTACACAACCTCATAATGTATCCTGATGCATTTTTCCAATAGGTTTTCAATAGCCTATAGAATAAAATAAATATGAAAATAAATTAAAGCTATATATATATCTATATAGACACATTATGTACTACATTATTCAACTGTAATTTTTAAATAATGTATTTTATTCTTCGTCTTCTTCTACTCTGCTTTCTATTCCTTCAATGAGTATAGTCCTTCAATCAATTCACACCCGGCTGTCCTATCTTCTGCTATCTCCATATCCTCCCCATATTATTCACCTCTGACTCCTCTCCATGTGTTTGTAGATCTCCCTCTAATTCTTGTTCCCTGTTGGCTCAAGAGGAATGAATTTCAAGTTAAATAATTAACAGGTTTTCTCAATGTGTCTTATCCAACTCCAGCATATTTTCTTAATTCGCTGGAATCTGTTTAGTTTCCTCCATAAGCTTTGCATTGGTATTTTTGTCATACCATTTTAGTTTTTCTATTCTGCACAGGCACCAGTTAATGAACATTTGTAGTTTATTATGTTTTAGCCAGTCTCAATGTTTCATTAGAGTGAAATAATTTACATTTGGTACTAGACTTAATTTCTTTGGACTTCTATAAATTTCTTAGTGTTATGAAAGCTTAATCTTTTGTATTCTTATTTTAATATCTTTATCTTATTCCCCCAACTATGTCTGCACTGCTATGTAAATTGGTGTATGACTGCATCTCTTGAAGTGAGGTTTCGCCAAAGCAGGTTGAGTTATCATTTGCTTGATTTATTTTTGTTATCTTTGTATTTCCCCTATACATTTTTAGACCTAATGTTGTAACATCCTATCAAGTGCCATTCATTCAGTAGCATGTCCTTGCAGAGCCTTGCTCCCATAACAACCTTCCAGAAAACTTGTCGGTCATAAGCAAAATGTCCCGCATCTGATACACCCGTCTGAAGATAATCTGTTAGAGTTTCTTGGCAAGCTTTGCAGAAGGTAGTAAGCTGTTGCCGGTCTCTCTGGCCGAGGGGTTACAAAACTTTCTCCATAATCCCGTTTATCACGCAGAGTCTCGTAGAAGGCGAGAACTGGGAGCGGTTCGTCCCTCGCTGGTGACTTGCGGGATAACTGAGCTGGCCGCTCAGAAAGCAATGGCAAACTACTGAGCGTAATCTTGCCAAGAAATCAACAGACAGCTGAAAGATGCTGCTGTTGACAGCGATGTCCTGTAAAGGATATGCGAATATAAAAAAAAAAAAGTACGCTGTTGCTTTCCTTCTGGGCAGTGACTGTACTAGTCGGTGGCCATAGCCATTGTCTCTACTGATGAGATCATCTGCCTATAGTCGCAGAGTGCAGACCATAACCAACAACAATCTGTCGGCTTCTCTCAAACTCCATCCACCACCTGCTTCCATGGCTTCAGGTAACTCTGACTCTAGGGTGCACTAAACGTGTACTTCACCTTGCCCAAGGGTGTCCTGTAGACTTATGGAGGAAAAGAGGCGTCTTACATCTCCTTTGATAGAGGATACCCCTATCCCACTAACCAACCCATCAAGTGTGATTAATCTTTTATCAGATTTTGTGTGTTGGATTTAAGGGTAATATTATCACAAGGTCTAGATCATCAAGCTGCTCTCTCAGAGTCCATTGAATTTCATTTCTGGTGTTAGTTTTTGTTGTCTTCATAATTCAGTCTATAGTCAGTCAGAATATTAAAGATAATAAATGACAACTCTGTTACACTTCTGTTCATATTTAAAATATATCAGAAAGTTTTCCCTCATTTTTTTTTTGTTAAACTCTCCATTTTATATCTTTATATGTTGTATTCATTAGGTTAATGATCTTCTGATGGATCCCACAGTGCATCATAAATTTCTAAAAAGAGACTGCCTACCAATGCTGTTAAAGGCCTTTTACAGTCCATAAATCCAATATAAAGTGTCAAATTAATGTCAATGTTTTGCTCTGTTTTTATGTTAATGTGCTTAATCTGGTCAGTGCAGGATATGTTTGATCTTTAATATTGATGAAAACTTTCCTATGTTTGATCAACTAATTTAGTTGGTTATATGTTTCAGCTATTTTTTTTTTTTTTGTAATGCTGTAAAGGTATCTGAGCTTTCTTTTGCATTTCTATGTCTGTCTCTCCTGTCAAGGCATTAAAATGTGGTATTTTATCCATCATTATCTGCTGTCTACTTCTTTATTGCAAACTACTGAGCATAATCTTGCCAAGAAATCAACAATCAGCTGAAAGATGCTGATGATGACAGCGATGTCCTGTAAAGGATATGCAAATTTCTTTTAAAAATTCTTTATTAGCTTCTGTATATTATTCATGGGCTCTGAATAATATTAGCTCTAGTTTTGCTATTGCTTACATTTGATTTTTTATTTTTAAAGGGTTTCTGGTGTATCCATACATTCGTTTTTCCCCCCATTTTCCAAGGAACTCTTTACACCAGTCTTCCATACACACCTTATCCTCTAACTATTCTCGGCTTGGTACTTACCTGAGATTGTGACCATACATTGTTCCATAATTTCTTGATTTTGGAAATATCTTACTTTGTACTGATTTCCATGTTTATAAGATCTTATGTATCTCTAGATTTTTAGTGTAATATTACTTATCAACAGATGGTGATCTAAATCTACATTTGCACCTCTGAAAACCTTTATGCCATGTAGAGATGATCTAAATTTCTTGAATATACACATATTGTCAATATGATTCTCTGCCCTGTGGTACCCATGCTATTTTATGTATCCTTTCATATGGGAAAAAAAAACACTTTCACACTATGATATATTGATTGACTGCACAAAATGTGAACAATTCATGTATTACCCCCAAGTCCATGTTTCTCCCATAATCTCTTCATGATCCCTGTTATGCTTCTTGGCATTCAGGTCTCCCTACACCCATCTATAACTTCATTTTTCTCTTCTTCTTGAAGAGTCTTTGATGTTAGCTGGCCGAGTTGAATTTCTTTTTATTTAGAATTGTTCAAAGTTGCTCAAGTTTGCAGTTAAAGTTTTATTCGGAATGAGGTAGTCAGCCTCACATCAACTCTCCTTAGTCATCCCTTATGACATACATGATGAACATGAACATCACAGTAAACGGGCAGATACTAGAACAAGTAACAAGTTTCTCCTATCTTGGATATATAATAACAGATGATGGCAGAAGCGAAATGGAAATCAAAAAGAGAATGGAATGGCCAGAAATGCTTTCAACGGCATGAAATCAGTATTAACATCTAGAGAGATTAATAACGCATTAAAAATGAGAACTGCCAAATGCTACGTATATTCTACGCTACTATATGGCTTGGAAGCATGGACATTTAACAAGCAACTAGAAAGTCGCATAGAAGCCCTGGAGATGTGGATATACAGACGAATAGGTCGTATTTCATGGAAACAAAAACAATCAAATGCAGAGGTCCTAGAAAAACTGGGAATGAAGAGAGAGTTGATGAAAGAAATAAAGAGGAGACAAGTGAAATATTTTGGCCACGTTAAAAGACATGATACTCTTATAAAAACCATACTGGAAGGCAAGGTTGAGGGCAAGTGAGCAAGAGGTAGACAACGATACAAGTGGGAGGATAACATCAAGAGATGGACGAACATCAGCCTGACAGAATGTACAGTCAAGGCAAGAGACAGACAGTGCTGGAGATCCATTGCAGCCAACCTTCATTGCGGAGATGGCACCTGATTGATTGATGACAAACGTGGTATGTTACAGTGTTATTATTCTTTGCTCTCCTTACAGACTGTCAAAACATACCATGACCACCCAAAATGAGTAATCTAAATGTTTTGAAAGGGACCACATCTGGGAAAATTACAAGAATTAAACAGATCGTGTAACAATGAGGTATGACAGCAAAGTAGAAAAATTTGACAACACAAAAGAGAAAATAAAAACTCGAGTACATAAGATATTCAATGCCCAGCATATATAATTATGCAGTCACCTATATGAAATGGTGGAAGTGTGTTATGTTAAACCATCACTTTAATTAATTCAGTGCCAAGCAAAAAGAATTTGTTTTATATAGTTCCAGTATTATATATATATACAGTACCTTTCCTTCATTTATTTGTTTAAAGTAATGCTAGATCTGATATTGTGTTCATGGAGACATATTCAGATGCTTCAATTGTATTCTCATCTTTTTCAAAACTGTTAAAATGATCAAGTTAGTCAATTTCAAGTTTCTACACAGCATTAGAGATAACAGTGTCTTACAAGATTACTATTCTTACTATGTTTGCTTGTGTGTGTCTGTGTAGGTTAAACACTGATTTCAGAGAAAATAAACTTGAAAAACTATGGCTTTAATATGTTACCTAAGAAGTATTGTTATGTCCTGTAGGTGGAGGAAAATTTATTTAATAAGATCAAACATCTGGGGCTTTAAAACTAACAATTGAGTAGACACAATTGATAATAAAATGCATCCTTAGTGTTGAGTCAATATTAACCGATTCAGTGCCGAAGAATGATTTATCACCAAATGCGACTTCTTTTTTCAGTCAAAAGATGATAAATCAATATACTAGAGTCATTGCATTATACATTTCCTTTCACTTTTAAGTTCTGCAATTTTAATGCTCAGTAAATGTAAATTTACATTGCATAATTCTTTAATTCAAATTTATTGCACACTTACTGTCATGATGGCTCATAAGAATTAGAAAAATCAGAAAAATTGTAGAATTATTTATTTGTTTGTGGATAGTTTTGTGATTTCAGAAATAGCCACACCCAATAGTTCTCATACTTGGTGATTTACATCAGAACAAGCTAGATTTTGATTTCAAAGAATTTTAGGTGATAGTGATTCTGATGTTTATAAACTTTGTAAAAGATTCTGGTAGCATGTGCAGTAGTGATCTGGCAAGTGGAGACAGTGAAAACAACTATAACAATGAAAGTTCGTCTTAATATAATGACACAAGTCGAATTATGATTGCTACAAATTTTACTTTGAAGCCTGTCACAGATAGATTAAACAGTATTGTAAATACTGGAGCCACATAAATTAGCAGATGTCAGTCGCAGCGATCGGGCAAATTTTGAGCTATAGTCTAGTGAGTAGTAGTAGGCCTCTTTCAGTCCTGAAGGACTATAGAGTTGTGCCACTGGGGAGGTACCTGACAGCACCGCTGGTGACTGTATAGTCCAGTGTTTCCCAACCTTTTTTGTGCCATGCCCCACTTAAGCCTTTCTAAAATTCATATTGCCCCCCACCCCCCCCCCCCCCCCCCCCCCGCAACATATACATTATTCTTAATATTCAAAAATTGAAATGTTCACTAAAGAAACTTGAATGATAGGTTTTAGGAAGAAATCACTAGGTAATTATTGAGCAAACACAGTAAGTAAATTTTCAAAACATATAATGGAGAACTGAAATTCAAGTACAAAATAATTTTAATGAAAGATTTTTCTATATTATTTTAATTATTAGTAATTATTTATTATTTAAATTTAGTGAGATCCTTGCGCTTGATGCTTGCTGCAAATAGATCTTATGTCAGGTTCCAATTTAGTTAACTTCAGTCTCAAGTCTCCCCGTTTTGTTATATTCAGCCGATTTCTTCCATTTTCGAATTGCCCCCCTTAACAGTCAAATTGCCCCCCTGTGGGGCGTGGGCCCCACGTTGGGAAACACTGGTATAGTCCAATGTGAGAGTGACAGTCTCTGTCACAGTTTCTGCATCTGTAAGACGTGGCAGGTCCAGCAGTAAGTGACTGTGTTTTAAGCCTGTGCCGCCTATCCTCAGTTTGTTGGATCAGATTGCGCTCAAAGAGCACCAGTCCGTTTCGTACATCTCTTCTCCAGGAACATCTGTCTGTTGCAACTCTTTCCCATGTGTCTGGATCTATGCCAAGGGTATTCATATCTTGTTTACACACATCCCTATATTGCATTTGGGGTCTTCCAGTTGGCCTCTTTTCTGTGGCTAGTTCTCCATATAGGAGATCTTTGGGAATACATTCATCCTCCATTCGAGATACGTGGCCCAGCCACCGGAGGCGTCTCTGCTTGAGGAGGGAGTGCACTGTGGTAATATCTGCTCTTTCAAGCACATGTTTGTTTGTTATGTGGTCTTTCCATGATATGCCCAGGATATGTCTCAGACATCTCATATGGAAGGAATTCAACTTTCTTTCCTGTCTTGAGTACAGGGTCCAGGATTCAGACCCATAGAGTAGTGTGCTAACAACACAAGCTTTATATACTTGAACTTTTGTACGCTCTGTTAGTCTATTATTCTCCCAAACTCTTTTAGTTAGCCTGGAAAATGTTGTGGCTGCCTTTCCAATGCTTCTGTCGATTTCTGTCTCTAATGAAAGATTATCTGATATTGTCGATCCCAAATACACAAACTCGTGGACGACCTTCAATTCGTAATTAGAAATTTTGATTGACGGAGGCGCACCAGCATCTTGTTCCATCACCTGTGTTTTATTTAGGCTGATGGTGAGCCCAAAGTCTTTGCAGGCTGCTGCAAAACGATCTATGAGCCGTTGGAGATCTTCTGCTGTATGAGTAGTCAGTGCTGCATCATCTGCAAAAAGTAGTTCTCTTATGCATCTTCATGTTATTTTGGTCTTTGCATTGAGTCTTAATGGGTTAAAAAATCTGCCATCAGATCTTGTATGGAGGTATATGCCTTCAGTGGTAGTCCCAAATGCCTGCCTTAAGAAAACGGCGAAGTAGATACCAAAAAGTGTAGGAGCAAGCATGCAGCCCTACTTTACTCCACTGCTGATGTTGAATGACTGGGATGTTGAGCCGTCAAATAAAATGGTCCCCTGCATGTTTTTGTGAAATTATTTCACGAGACTTCTTCTTCTTCTGCATTGATCCGGAGTTTCTTTTTTCGGACGTGATTGCGTTGTGCCTGTTTACAGCAGAGCTGCGTTCTTGGGCCGTTAGGCCGACACATCCGACTTCTGCGGGCATTTGTTGACCGGGTTAACCTTCCCAGATTTCACGAGACTAAGAAGGGTGGGTGGACATCCTATCTTTTCAAGGACCTTAAAAAGGCCATTTCTGCTCACGAGGTTAAATGCCTTTGTGAGGTCGATGAAGGCAATATATAATGGCTTCCTCTGTTCTATGCACTTCTCTTGGAGCTGCCGGAGTGAGAAAATCATATCGATGGTGGACCTGTTGGGTCTAAATCCGCACTGTGATTCGGGGTAGATTCTTTCAGCAAGAATGTGTAATGTTTTAAGGATTACTCGAGCAAACATCTTGCCTGTAATGCTGAGTAGGGAAATGCTGCGATAGTTGTTGCAGTCGCTTCTGTTGCCTTTGTTTTTATAAAGGGTAACAATATTTGCGTCCTTCATATCTTGTGGTACCGATTTTTCTTTCCAGCAGAGCTGAAATATTGCATACAGTTTTGGGATGGTTGTTTCTTTGCTACATTTTAAAATTTCAGGTGGAATACTATCTTTTTCTGGTGCCTTGCTGGATTTGAGAGTGTCTAGTTCTTTGCTGATTTCTGTGAGGCACGGTTCGTTATCCAGAGCATGCATGGTGGACTGTTGATTGATGGCTTCCAGAGCTTCTTCTCCGACAGTGTTCTCCACTGAGTATAGCTCTGAGTAGTGTTCTACCCAGCGATCCATTTGTTTTGCTCGATCTTTTATCATTACCCCCTCTGTTGATCGTAAAGGGGCCATCTTATTTTTTGATGGACCGACAGCTTGCTTAATGCCCTCCTCTTATATTTCCAGTGTCTGCACAAGTTTGAATTTGAGCAGAGAGCTGTAACCAGTACCTGTTCGCACATTTTCTTGCCATCTGTTGTACTCTATTTCTGGCCATTCACAATGCCTGCAATGTTTTCTCTGAAGGTGATGTTTTATACACTGAGAATGCATGTCTCTTTATCTCCAGGACTGGGAGCATCTCTTTAGAGTGTGCTTCAAACCAGTCGATTGACTTAGTTTGCTTCTTGCCAAATGTTGATAGTGCTGTATTGTAGATGGTGTTGCGAAAATGACTCAATCTCTCAGTGGCAGTTCCGTTTGTGGGGCCAGGCAGAGCCTCTGCTAGAGCCTGGGTGAATTTGTTGACCTTCTCTTTGTTTTGGGTGCTGCCGGTGTCAATGCGTGGTCTTCCTTCTGTTCTGCTTCTGTAGATGCACTTGGGCTTTATCTTCACTTTGCTGGAGACGAGTGAATGGTCGGTGTCGCAGTCAGCACTATATATAGCTGCGAGTGAGCAGAAGCTGCAGTTAGTGTTGGGGCATAAACGCTTATAATACTAACTGGGCCTGCCTCTGTCTGGAGTTGGAGTTCAGTATTCTTTCAGTGCCATCACTTGGTGGTATGATGGAATTAAGCAGCTTGTTTATGATAGCGAAGCCAACTCCATGCTCCCTGGTCTCTCCGCACGGCTTGCCATGCCAGTAGAAAGTGAAGTCCCTCTCCTTGATGTTTCCAGAATCTTGGAGTCTGGTCTCTTGCAGGGCGATAATGTCTATCCCCAGTCTGAGTAGTTTGTTGTTTATCACTGCAGTTTTGCGGGCATCCACAATCTCGTTTAGATCGTCTGAGATGCCAGGGGTCATGATTCTTACGTTCCACGTTCCCAGCCTTAGGGCCAGTTGTTTTGTTTTTTCTTGTTGCTAGGTGTATAGATTGCAGTCCATGTGTCAGGATTTTTCCCCTAAGCTCCACACACCCTCAGGAGCAGATGAACCATGGCAAGACAACACCTTATTGACTGGGGAGCTGTCCAGCTTAGGCGGGCGGTAGCTGTCTAGTGAGATACAATGATCTCTCCCACCGTAGGAAGCAGCCCCTGGAGCCTTGCTCTACGCCAATCGAGCATTAAGATTTATAACCGGTAAATGCTACTTCCCATGTTGTGTCACCGCTTTACGCGGTGCTGAAGTGACCTCTTCAGGGCACAAGCCTGGGCAATGGAAATTGGAGAACCAGCTGTTGTGCAGTAGCAAGTTCCCCCTCTCCACATCGCCGATGTTGACCAAGGGAAAGGCAGTAGCCAATGCAATTTGGTATCGGTGCCGTTGCAGGAGCTGTCAGAACTATGTTGTTTACAACATGGATCTGCTTTAGGGACTCCATCTCCGGATTTGTCCTCAGGTTTACTCCCGAAGCCTTTCCCATATGGGTATACCCGCAAGGCAGCGGAGGTTTGAGATTTAGAGTTCTATCTCTTAGAAGAGATACCAACCAAGGCTGATGAGCCTCCTCTGCCCGGGAATCAATAAGGAGGGAAGTCTACCATTCTTCCTTCCTGGCAGTGACCATACTGATTGGATGACCATTGTCTTTATTGAGAGATCCTCTGACTTGAAACCATAACCAACAACTGTCTGTTGGCTGTTCCCAAGTCCAATCCACCACCTGCTCACATGGTTTCATGTTACCCTGTTGGGGGGGCTAAATGGGTACTCCACCTTGCCCAAGGGTGTGCCGTAGGCTAGAGGAGGGAAGGGGGCACCTTACTTCTCCTTTGATAGGGGGTACCTCTACCCCGCTACCCGAGTCTAGTGAATAGTCTAGTGGTTACACACCTGTCTCACATGCCAGTGATCCGGGGTTTGATCCCGGGTCCAGTCAAGGAGATGCACTACTGACGAGCTCAAACGAGAGCGAAACTCGAGTCTAGTGTTTCCAATCTGATGTGGACAAGGCCTTAGGCTCATACCGGAATACGACCAGCGTTGCCAGTAGTGGATTGTGCTCAATCTTTAAACCTCAAATCCCGAAACAACCAAATAAATCAGTATTGTAAATAATCATAAACAATGTAAATAGTAAATATGTGTGTATATTGATTCTCAATCTATTGAGTACAAATCTGCCAAGTGTTTTTTGCTTTTTTTCAATTTTATGTGAAAACAATGGGCTTCAAATATAATGGTGTAATTATATTTTGATATTAAGGAGAAGTTCTTGTCATATTTTTGAAAAAAATTTGTGTGTTTATCATTATTCAGTGAATTTAATTGGATTATCACCACAAATGAAGGAATATTACCTTAGTAAGTAAACAATTTGAATAATATTTTCTCTGGTTTTTCTATATATATAAGTTACAAAATTTAACATTATTTAAATGCATTTAAAAACATGATTAAAATATCAACACAGTTGTGTTCTTTATGTAATACCCCGTAATTTAATATATAATACAACATATTTGCTACACTATTAACTTTTAAGTCATCAATGAGACACACACCTACATTCCCCTTTTCTGCCATCCATTTTTGTTCGGTCCACATCTACAGTTTGTTTTGCACTGAATCAGTTGACACAATAAATGTTCTCAGCTATAAGCTTTCCATATGGAAAGGAAACGATCTATGTCCTGTTGCATTGTTTTTATGCCAGTAAATCCCTGTCCCAACCTTTTGAATTATAAGTGGGTTATATAATGTATACTATTATTTCAAATAAAATTGGATAGAATTGCGGTGAAGCTGTGAAAATGTAAACAATATAAAATGACACAAAGTAGTGCAGCTTTACATAACAGATTTACGACACATACAGGACGTTACGGCGATTAACCTTCATCAGCAAACAAACTACATGTTGTGTTTTGTGAATATGTTTGTTTGCTGATGAAGGCTAATCGCCGCAACGTCCTGTAAGTGTTGTAATTCTGTTATGTAAAGCTGCACTACTTTGTGTCATTTTATATTGTTTATATTTCAAATAAAGGATGTTTTTGCATTGTTATAATTTTGCTATTTCAAATTGTGTAGATTATACAATCATGTCTTTCAGACAATTTTCATATTAATATTGTGCTATCCATCTTCATTCCTGACATTTCTTTCAGGATATTTATGACTTTTCATAAGTGACTTAATGGATGAATTATAATTACATACATAAAAAATGTAACACTTAATGCAACAAATGAAAAAGCCACTTATATTGTTTTGTCCATTACTCTGATTGCACTGAATATGTTTTAATGTTTATTTCATACAAAAGTGATGGAAAGAATTGCCAAGTCCATCTTTTACATTCAAAACATAACACTTTTACTAAGAAAAGAGTGCAATCTTAATGTTGCTAAATACCTTTCCACTTTCTGTTCCCCAGTCGGGGCTACAGTATACAAAAGCATTTCTGCTATCCTGAAATCCCTTCAGAGGAGCCATGTCACCAGGCACGAATCCATCTGGGTATTGGTGTTGTATGTCACGGATTGATGATTTTAAAGACCTCTCTACAGAACTGTGTTCATTTATGGCTGGACATGTATTGATGTCCAAACTTGGATGAATTGGGTAGAAAACACAGGCATTGTTTCCCTGAGTAGATGAAACAACAAAAGCATTTTAAAAATGTAGATTTCCATGTAATGTCAACTTTGTTAAGGAAAGTTTATGGTTATTGTATTATTTGTTAATGAAACATGCAGTAATTTTTTTCATTTTCATTTTAATAAACGTTTTAGTATAATAGTTGAAACAAAGAAAATGAAGTTATAATTAGTAATTAACATCCCTGCAAATTTAATTTGTCTGGATGGTCTGCTCTCTTCTAGTCTTTGTTCACTGATGTTTTCTAAATTCTAATACAGAAAAGTGTCTTTTAAGATGTATTTCTATTTATGTCTCAGAATGTCTGAATTATATGATGATAAACTCAAAAATGTATCTCAATGTTGAAATGGGTGTGTCCTTGATGCAATGCAGCATTATTTGATTTCATTAGTTTTTAATGTTTTTGTCAGTCACATTATTTTAGAGTTCTACCCATGGGATTAAATGTTACCTTTGCTGCAATTTGTTTCTTTTTCTGCTTCCTTTTTCTGCCTTCAAATCCAACAGAGTGTAGACCTTCAACCAACTTAAACCAAGGACTTTGTTGACTTGTTCATGATGGATTTTGGTTAGATTTTGCAGCTAAAAGTTTCTACAGGATGAGATAGCCAGTCCCATACCAACCTTACATAGTCACCTTTTATAACATGCATGGTAGGTTACAGGTTATTATTCTTTGCTTCACTTATCGGTCCCAGCAAAGCATGAGTAGAAACTTATTTACAGAGTACCAAACAGTATAGGAATTTCAAGATGGAGATTGCTTTCATTATTTTAATTTTCATTGCTGTTTTATGGGGATTTAATTTGTGATTTTAGATTAATAATAAAATGATTTCAATTGGAGTAAGTGAATTCATACAAAGGATTTATGATGTTTTTCATTCTGGATGAGTATGTTATTTGCTGACATTCTAAAAGACGTACAAATATGATTTTAATGTAATTTAAATTCAGCATCAACATCATTTTGACAGCATTTTGACAGATGTGGCGAGCTGACTTGTGTAACCACTGCCAATATGAAGATGACAGGATAATCTACTACAGTACATCAGTGAAAAAACATAAGCTTAATGCAATCCTGGCATGACATTTTGCTCAAGATGAAAAACTTCACTCTTCCTATGTTTAATGGTAAATGTGAACAATTAGCCTGAATAGCTTTCACCCCTTCTTTTAAATGTTTTTCCCCACATCATTATAATTTAAAATGTGCTGTGAAGCTGTTTTCCATCAAGCACTGTGATGAAGATGACTCATTTTACACAGTTTTAGGACTCAACTCCATGTTTCTGACAATCTCCCTCTAACTAAAGACTACACTGCAGGGCAATAATTTTTTTGTGAGATTCTGGAAAACACAACAGATATAGAAGCCTCTCTAAACTTCAGCATTCACAGATATATGAAATAAATTCACAAGTGTAGATCATCAATCACAGAAGTAGAAGAAAGAAGTAGAGATTATAGAGCACACTGGTCAATGTAAACACTGAAAGCTATGGTGACTACACCAGGATTCGAACCACAGCCTCAAAATGACATATGCCAATCAAGATAACAGGCCATGATAATAGAAAACATATATGTTATCATATGAAACTTAACTAGCAACAAGTTCAGGAAATGCTGACTCAGTGTATAAATGCACACAATTAAACATTGTCCATTCTTCAACCTACCATTCAGTCAAAGAGGCTAATAACATGTTTCATTTTGTTTTAGCTCAATCCTTAACCAAACAACTCTTTGACACTCCATAGACTTAATGATTGACTCATGACAGTGCAGTCTTATAAAAAATATATAGGTTTCAATATCCATAATTCTGAACAAAAAAGAGACATGATTCTAAGAGATGCTTTTAGAAAGTTAAGTACAATTTGGATGCTTAAATAAAATAGAAATTGCTTTAAACAATTCAATTTCCAAAAAAGCTACTTCTATATTGTGATAATGACTACGTGTATAAGCTCAATAAAAACATTTGTGATAGGCGGTTACAGTTTCTGCGCTCTCCCGGCTACTTCCTGAAATTTCAAGGACTCTATTAAACCCTCACAAGTGACTGAGTTATCATAAATTGTGCTTGAGTGGGGTGCTGAGGATGATCAGAGAAGGAATAAAAACATGGCTGCAAGCAATGATGGCCACAATCTTTGCAGATGGTATACAAAAATTTGTGTCCCATTATGACAAGTACATTACTAATGGCTACAAGGTGTGGTCTGCACCTGACCCTGCAGCCAACAGGGTTAGGATCGGCTAGCCTCTCTCAGGAGGGGTGAAAAGTGAAAATTAGTAGCCTGTAGATGACCCCCAGACTACACAAGTTAACCCCACCTCCCCGCTGTGTAGACTGGGAAACCATGACTGTGAGGTCATGGGCTTACGGGGCTAGGGCTCGGCAGGAGGGACAGACTCCCCTTGGTCAGAATTTTTTGTCCTAAACTTGTGACTGGCCTAGTAAGCCGGCAGGGGATTCTTTTTCTGCTCGAGAAAATACAATAAGCATAAATGGACTGATCAAAATAGTAACAGACCCTGCAATGTTGAAGGGACATGAGACAGATCAGCGATTATAAAAATAGGCACTTTTAACATCTGCGGTTTTAATAATAAAGAAGAAGAACTGATAGAAACAATGGAAAAGAGGAAAATTGGATTGATGGGAATAGCGGACACCAGAATAAAAGGGAAGGGATGCAAGAAGTGGAACAACAAGAAAGGGCAAGGCACGGTGTAGGAATAGTCACTGAACCAGGGCTAGCAAGTAGAATATAGAAATAAAATATATATCAGAAAGAATTATAACGGTGAGAATAAAAGAACAAACAATTACTACATATGTACAAATATTTGCACCATGTAACACAAACAACAATGATCAAGAGTGTGAGGAGTTCTTCGAAGACATCCACGATACACTTAATAAAATAGACAAGCAAGACAACATCATAGTTATGGGAGACTTCAACACAAGACTAGGACATAACAGAATGGACATAGAGAAACATCTTGGAGCATTTGGAGACCAACACAATGAAAGAAATGATAATGGAAGTAGATTCATAGAGCTATGCACTCATCACGACCCCTTTATAACAAACACATATTTTAAACACAAAGACTCACAAATATACACCTGGTGTAAATGGAACGATCTAGACACCGAAAGCCAAAGTGATTTCATATTAACAAGAAACGACAGAAAGAGAAATATATTAGATGCAAGGGCATCTAATATATTTCCAACTTAAGTATGAACACAGACCACAAAGCAGTTATCAGAAGAAGAAAGCAAAGACCAGGAAAACACATACAATGTGAATTAGTAAACTTAAAAAATCTCAAAGACGAGACAGTGAGGGAAAATTATGAGAAAGAATTAAATAAAATTATTGTAAACCTACCTATAGAAAGGAAAAAAAATAGAGTAGATAGAAACAAGCTATGGGAAATCCTTAATAGATATAGAGTAAGCACACATATAACAAACTTGTGTAGAAGCTTATACACCAATTGTGAATGCACAGTAAGAACAAATGGAGGATACTCTGAACCCTTCACAATAAGATCCGGAGTACAACAAGGTTGTGTCCTGTCCCCCCTCTTGTTCAAAACCTATATAGGCAGTATATGTAAAGAAAGCAGCCAAAGAGAGGCAGTAACAACACCGCATAAAGAAGTGAACACAGATGAAGAACCAATGGCAAATCACACCATTAAAGAACTCTTATTTGTGGGCGATCAAGCACTAATAGCAAAATCAGAATCAAAATTACAAGACCACATAAAAAGTCTGAACGAAGTGTGTATGGAACATAACATGAAAATTAGCACAAGTAAAACAGAGTTAATGACCATAACCAAAGGAGAAAGCACAATAAGCATTCACTAGAATAGATGCAATAAGGCAAACCACCTCACTGGACAAATGGCCCCAATACTAAAGAACAAACATTTATCAATAGCCACTAAGAAAGCACTTTACAACACAATCTTCCCACCAACTCTATGCTACCAATGCCAAACCTGGACAATGACAGAAAAAGAGAATAGTAAAATCACAAAAACAAAAATGAGATTCCTGAGAAGAATACTAAATGTATCAAGAAGAGAGAAAATCAGAAATGAAGAAATCAGGACTAAAGTTAGGGTTATAGCAGTGCTAGATTTTATCAGAAAACAGCAGGTTAAATGCTATGGTCATATAACCAGATTACCAATTAACAGTATACCTCAACAAGCAATGATGTACAGACCAGACAGAAGCAGAGGAAGATGCCGGCCACGTAAACGATGGATAGAGAGAATTAGAGAGACCATGGGAACCTCGATATATGAAGCCCATACATGGGCACTTTCCCGCTGTTTATGCTTCACCTCGACACAACAAGGTAGAAGAACGTGATGAGATGAAATTACTAATGGCAACTAGGGCAACTACAAGCATGTGGAAAAGTGGTTTAATAAACATATAACCTGTTAGACAAATTTGCCAAAAATAATTTTCAATGTTTTAAAATAACTAAACTATTAAGACTTAGTAAGCACTCCATGTGTCAATTGTACGCAATTCACAAGTTACTGACATACTATATAACAGTTATCCAACAACAAATGGATGTCACAAAGTCTATTCTGTAATGTGTATCATCCATGTCAATTACTATATCTCAGATTATGGCTCAGATTACCACTATAACAATCAATGTGATTAAAATGACATTTTTCTTTCAATTCTTACCAAAAAAAATAAAATGTTGGATGACACTTCAATCTGACAGCCTCCTGACTTGAAATGGTTGAAGTCTGGAAATGTGTATGAATCTATAAGAAAATAAACAAAATTTATATATTGCAATGCCCATGTATATATCATACTTATGGTTTTTAGTTCTACTTATATACTACTTGGCCTTTCCCCAAGTGTCTCTGGGTCCATCTTCTTCTTTAGTTTGCTTAAAATATGTCTGTAACTGCAATGTTGTCTCTTGTATGAATTTAACTGTCTTTTTTAGTTCACTCAGTGGTCCATAGAATGTATCTTCCACTGTTGTTTCTCTAGGCCAGAAGGTTTGCCTAGACATGTTGTATTTTGGGCAGTCTTGAAGTATGTGCTCTGCTGTATGTGATGCCAATCCACATGTGCACATGGCTGATTCACCAATCTTGAATTTTGTATACATGTGGTTGTGTAATCTGTTGTGTCCTGTCTGAGGCGCAGAATAATGACTTGTTCTGGTCTGTCTATAACGTAGTAGTCATCTTGTGCAGGTTTTGGTGGCTTTCTGATTGATTTGATCATTCTTTTCTTTTGGCGGTATATAACGGGCACATCAAGCTGTTCTTCTTTTGCTCCTTCCTTAGCTAATCGATCAGCTCTCTCGTTTCCGGGTACTCCACCGTGGGATGGTATCCACTGTATGGTGACCTTATGCTGGCTGCTAAGTTCAGAAAGTAGTGTCCTTAGTACTGGCAATTTCCCAGACAGGAGCGTCTAGAGTACTGATTTTGCATCTGTCAATAGCACCACAGGTTGTGTACCATGGCTGGTATTTAGTAATTTCTCTGTTGCTATCTTGATTGCCTCAATTTCAGCATCATAGTTATGGCAGTACTTTCCTGTTGGTACTCTGGCCGTGTCCCTAGTATTATTTGGGTATTCTATGTATTCTATGTACACTCCCGCTCCTCCATTTCAAACAGCATTACGTGCTGACCCATCTGTGTAGACTCAGATCTAGAAGTCTTATGGGTATTCTTCATCAAGGAAGATGAGAGTGGCGCTGTACACTGTTCTATTCTTCCTTGTCAAATATTCTTCTCACTTTTGTCTGATTTGTAGTGATAGTCTATGTTCATCTTTTCATGGAGTTTGCGCTGGAATAGTTTTCAGGGGGATACCAACTGTGGGCAGATCAGTGGTTTCTCTGCAGAGTCGTTTGGCCTGGTGGATAAAACTGCTTCTTTTCAAATGCCCCATAGCTAAGTTTTCAAATCTGTTCTTCATAGGGTGTCCAGGTCCATCAATCTGCAATAGGTTTTCTACAGATATATATTCCTTCACTCCAGTAAGTAGTCTGCAATATGATTTTGTTTCTTATATAATTCACAAGTTCATTCTTTATAGTAAAAAAAAAAAAAACCAATCCAAGTGGAAAATCATTAATTTCTTGTTACAACACACTTTTCAGTATAATTATGAATAAGTTGATAAATAACAAGGCTGCAAGAATCTTACACCTGTCACACAAATAAAATCATTCTGCTACCTAGGCCTTGCCTAGCATAGAACGTCCATTTAAATTGCATATGTGTAAAAATAAGCTGGCCTATGTTTGAATTCAAACCAAAATATAATAGCAGTCATCAAGTGCCACCTTCACATTAAAGTTGGTTGTTGCAAGTCTTCATCCTCAATCCTTAAGATAAGAAAATATACTTTCCCATAACATAGCTACATATCAAAACAATGTTATCCCATAGTGAATTTGAATAACGAAGACACAAACCATAAATTGTATGATTCATTACCTGGCATATTTAGCTGCATCTCGTCAGGTACATACTGCATAAGTCACACAACTTAGAGTAAAATAACTAGATACATTTTTTAAACAGTAATATCAATTGTTTACCATGGTAATTTTAAATGGACTATCATGTCTTTCTGTTTGCACAAAATTGGCCTATGTAGAGTAATCATCACAGCTTCTGCAAACTTTAACAAAGGACTATTTTGTGTATGAAACAACATGCAAAAAGCGCTGTCTCTATCAATTATATGACCGGTTTCCAAGACATGACGTGCAAAGGACGACGCCGGAAGTTTATAATTTTGGTGTGTCAGACTTCCCATGATCCCATTGCCTGTGTGTAATATCTTGTCAATCCAGCTGGGCATGTGTTCAACAACCCTGCTGTGTAACTGCCGCTCTATTCTGCTGATGTAGGTAGACTCGCACCACTCGTACTCGTACTGCCAATATAAAATTCAATTTTCTGAATAAGTCATACCGTCAAATTGATGGAGTGGCCATGGGCAATCCTCTTGGTCCTATTCTAGCGGACATCTTCATGGCACATTTAGAAGAAAAGAGATCCTAAGACATTAAAAATTTGATCTTCTACCATCGTTATGTGGACGAGATATTAATTATCACTATAGACGAGCTACAAGCAACATCGTTCCAGGCCATAATGAACATGGCGCATACAAACATCTCTCTATCTATGGAACACGAACACAACGAAGCGCAGTCATTCCTGGATATCCTAATTAGACGTAGAGCAGATGGCACAATTCAAAGATCGGTGTACCGCAAAGAAACATGGACTGGCTAATACTTAAATTTTCATAGTTTCGCACTTGTCCAGTACAAACGGGGCTTAGTACGGACCCTATTTGACCATACAAGGAAGATATGCACCCAGGACATACTGACAGAGGAAATTGAAACTCTGAAGAATATCTTACACCTGAATGGGTACTCCACAGGATTTATAAAGCGCCACTACCAACAGCTCAAATCAAAACCAGACATAACTACAGTCCCTAAGCTCAAGGTATTTATCTATCCAGCTAATCTTTCGAGGGGATGACATAATGCAACGTCTACAGGACCAGCTCATTACAGCAGTCGGTTGAACATTCTATGCTGCAACTCCAGTTATTAGGTACAGAACCACACCTATTCCCACCCCAGCAGTAAAAGAATCCACCCCTCTATAAGCCACATCAAATTGCATTTATCAATTCACATGCAGGTGTGAGTCTACCTACATCAGCAGAACAGAGCGGCGGTTACACAGCAGGGTTGTTAAAAACATACCCAGCTGGATTGACAAATATTACACACAGGCAATGGAATCATGGGAAGGCTGACGCACCAAAATTATAAACTTTTAGCGTCGTCCATTTGGAAACCGGTCATATAAATGATAGAGACAGCACTTTTCGCATGTTGTTTCATACACAAAATAGTCATTTGTTAAAGTTTGCAGAGGCCATAATGATTACTCTACATAGGCCAATTTTGTGCAAACAGAAAGACATGATAGTCCATTTAAAATTACCATGGTAAACAATTGATATTACTTTGTGAACATGTGTATATTTCAGCTTGAAAGATGTATCTAATTAAGTTTACTCTACATTGTGTGACTTCTGCAGTATGTACCTGACGAGATGCAGCAAAATATGCCAGGCAATAAATCGTATAATTTACAGCTACATATATTTATTTCATTGTGACTGCATAGGTTAGATGTTGCACTGAGCTTCTGTAATCAACTGGGCATGTAGATTGTAGATCTTACAAAAATTGTACACATTTAGTTGCATATTACACATCTTGTGCATTCACCTGCATAATACATGACATATTTCCACAGCCTCAACTAGATCAAGTCATATAAATACATTTCACACAAACTTTACACAGAAATACATGCATTATTATATTGATCATTGCATAAAATAACTATTTAAGATCATACAGTTAGAGAAGTTGATGAAATATTTGACAAAGATGTAGAGTAAGCAATGAACAGACATTCAATTTCTTTAAGGCCAAAATTTTTTCAAATATAATTAGTTTGTAAGTGTCACTACCATTGGAAAACATAAGCATTATATAAAAATTATCTTCTCATAACCAAATATAAATGTTTTCATATAAGATGCTTGTGGTATGTTCTGACATCATAAAGTAATAACACTATCATTTGCATTATATATTATGATAAAAAAGACACACACAAACACATAAAAATAAGAATTTGAACAAAATAATAAATAAAAACATAATCACAATTACCTGGAAAACAAACTTTATTCCAGGCAGACTGTGATGGTGCCCCAACAAACACCTGTCTGAGTTTTAGAAAGAACTCAAATGCTTTGAACACAACATCATTTTCGGGGTCACAGACATAGATATCAACCTTTGTATTCTCAGTTTGTGATGATGCAAGGCTCAAACCAGTTTTTTCATATACCATTTCAATAATTCCTTTTGCAATAACAGAAGATGGAAACGGGTGTTCTGATTTGGTTAAATGTGCTGTTGAAAAGGCAATATCATTGTGTTTCAAGTGTTTAGCCTGTTCAAATGCTAAAGATATTGCATCATGAAAACTGCTTCTTAGAGTCTCAAAATGAGAGTGATAACTGTCCTCATTTGGTGCAGACCACAAGGGAAGTTGTATAATTATGTTCTGGCTTGACCCACGAGATCTGATCTCACAATTTTCAACTGCAAAGAAATAGAAAAACATGTTTCAATTAATAAATACATATAAAAACAATTTTATATGTATGTCAATCAATAAATGTGGAATGTGAAATTTGTCCATAACCTTATAGGTTTAGTGGTAATTAATTATCTAATAAAGTTAGATCATGTTATGTGGATTTGAAGCCACATTTTTCATTATGTTGAAACGCTATTTGCAACATCTACTATCCATGGAATTCAGAAACTTGGCTTTCCATATACTTAGATAATACTCTACAAAAGTAGACAGTATTACAGCTAATTGTCTATGCTGTAACAAAATACACCTAAATATACCAGAGATGAAAGGTCATGGAGGATGGTTGTTTGTTTACAAAGAAGAAGGTAGATAAGGACATCAAGCAGAGCCTTCAAATTAAGATACTTGGCCAGGATAAAAGAGGAGACATGGAGACTACTCAATAAGACATCCCTTGCTGACAAAACATGAAATGTGCTGATTAGAACCTATGGGTGCAAATCTAGAGGCTGGGATTAGTGGTTATGAGGAAGGGGGAGGGTGGGTGGGTGGTTGTAGCAACCAAGGTATCAGAGAGAAGATCTGGTATAAATGTGTCAAGTTCAACATGATAGGTGGTGACAATGAGACAGAGTAAATATATCTGAAAAATAACAGTCCAGTAATGGCCCAGAGACAAGACATCATCTTGTATTTGTTGGAGCTTGCTCAACTTGAAAATCTTTTTAAGTGTCATACTTACATGAATAATATTTTTTTGGGAGGATGATGAGGACATATTTTGAGTGTATTTTATAAATTTTATAAACATGTAATATAAATATCTCCCTCCCTTAATTATGCCTTCTCAAATTGGCTTGCTAAGGCAAGTAAGTACCTTACATGCATGCTATACAGGTTAACTGGTGAACCCGTACTCTTGGTAAAGGAAGGAAATTATTTATCTAATGTATGAGGTAAGCATCCGTAGCTATTCCTCACTTTGAAAGTGAGGAAAATTGATTGTTCTACATACAAGCACCAGAAGAGAGTACTTTTACCAGAGGGAAAGTGAACCAGACTCGCAATCCCTGTAATGTCCTAAACTGATTTAGAATAAGTAATATCATAAGTAACCCCATACTTATGGATGTGTTTTTGCCTGCACTCTTTTTTTAAATAACCTAAAAAAAACCAAAGCCTGAAACCAAGGTTTGTCAACAGATGTTAATCACCTGAAAACTCAGTGCTATCATTAATATTGATCAACATCCTGTGCCTATATGGCAACCAAGAAATCCAGTCATGAAAAGTTTACCATATGATGATGATTGCATGAAAACATCACCTAATAGTGATGTCTTCAGTGTGTGTAGAAACCAGTGATTACTGGAAGTAACATTTTGTCTTCATTCTATTTTGTACCATATAATGACTGACAGCAACTCACTCATTTTGGAGGAGGGCCACCCTGTACCCCTCCAGAAAAATGTTATTTTTGTAACTGTCCATTCTCAAAGATGAGTAGGAACCACAGTCCTACCAAGAGACAAATTTTTCAGCTGGAATTCAGGACAAGCTTATAATGAGACAATTTGTGATGATTTATTCTGTTCTCAATATACTTGCATCATAATGTTCCCATAGTTTATGTGGATTATGTTTATGTAAATCTGTCTCTATTCAACCTGTATGAGACTAAATTTATTATATGTATGTGATGTTTACTTCCTTCAAGACCTACAGATAGTGGGGAAGACTGAACACTTTTTGTTACTCATAATGATGGCTGTTCTCAATGTGCGGATTTGAAAAACCCACAGACTTGAGCCAAAGCTTGAGCCTTTTATTTAATCAAAACCTCACATATTTGAGACTGATCAACATTCAGTTAACAATTCTCATTTAACCGAGATTATCATTAGGAGAAATATAGGAAGGCTTGGTTAGTCAGCTTCTATATAGATAGATGGTGCCTTCTCCTCTAATCCTAAAACACAATTCTAAAAATTGATTCTGATAAATTATATTTTTTAAATTCATAATTTCACATCTGTACTACCATTTGTTTTTATTTTTCTAAACCATCTGCATTATGTTTTCTTTTAGTCTTGTAATTAATGTTCAGAAGTTGAAAATGACAGATTTCACCTTACTTACTGACAAGATGGAATATATGTCTTTGAACAATTTAATGAGTTAAAGTTTTTAGACATATGGGAGCACCTTGGTTTATTTGCATATGAGATGTCTGTGTCACTAATAATTGATTTTAATGATACTGTTCTAAATGCATTAGATATTCTTATTCATTTTCAGATGATACCATTACGGTCATGCGATTAATAGAGACAAAGAGTTTCGTGTGTTATTTAACACACAAAATTGTTGCTTGTTAAAGTTCGCAGAAGCCATCATGATTAATCTGCACAGGCCAGTTTTGTGCAAACAGAAAGATATGATAGTCAGTTTAAAATTACCATGGTAGACAACTGAAATTACTTTTTTAATCTTTAATTTTGAAAATACTTTTTTCAATGTGCGAACATGTGTATATTTCAGCTTGAAGGATTTGTCTAGTTACTTAACCTCAGGTTGTGTGATTTCTGCAGCATATACCTGATGAGATGCAGTGAAATATGCCAGGAAATAAAACTGTAGTTAATCAACAGATCATCCTCACTGCACATCAAATAATTAGTGCATAGTTGCTCAGATCTCCTCCTCATTATCTCCCTCAGTTTGTAGCGACTGATAACACCAGTTCTATGTTTGTTGACTGTTCTTTTTTAGCTTCCCACATGGTACTCTTGTCAAGCTTGACCCTGTTTGACTTTGTGTTCTTACAGTGGTAAAAGTTGTAGAATCAATCCATCCCTTGAGACATTTGCTTGTCCTGCGTCTCTGATGGCATTCAAGATGATAACCTAGTCCAGTGTTCATCTGCTGCCCACAAAAGCCAAGCCCACAAGCCTATCTGCTCATTAATTTCCATAGAGGAAAATACAGACGGTTGTTGAATCAGGCTGCCACTGGTACCATCAGCTTTAAAACTTTTCACTTGCTTTTGAAGAAGGGGAATGAGCATGCGTGAAAATTTCCCAAGTGTAATGATGTTGGCCGGTCTCCCTGGTGAAGGGGTTAATGAATTTCTTCGTAATCCCATATATCCACTTGAGGAACATAGCTGCGCGAGATTCAGCAGCAGATCGCATCAGGTTGGTTACTAACGGGGTATGTGAGCTGGTCGCTCAGAAAGCAAAGGCAAACTACTGAGCGTAATCTTGCCAAGAACATCAACAACAGCTGAAAAATGCTAGTGTTGACTGCACCGTCCTGTAAGGGATATACAACTTTAAAAAAAATGATGTTGAGTTTTTGATTTAATATCTTTCTATTTTTTTTAAATTCCTTTAATCGGCCTTTTGCTCATACAATATTTAACTCACCATAAAGCCTGTTTCACCTGTATAGAGTTTAGTTCCAAGGGGATAATCAAATAAATTAAACACATCTTGGCAATTCTTTAGGGCTTTAAAGTACAAGCTATTTTACTGAACCACTTTTTAATTGTATATATGCTCCTTACATCAGATATTGTTTTTGTAACTATTTCTTTACAGTTTTTCTGTCAAACAACTGTAGGGCACTAATATGGTAAGTTTTTAATCCACCTTGATTATCATGCAAGCAACTCTATTATCTTCCCTAGTTTTTCAAATTATTTTCGTGGAGAAGCCAATCCATTTATGTCATTTCTGTTTTTCTTGTAGTTCTTAAAAGTTGGTTCTGTGGTGAAGTGGTTACGAATGCAATTTGTAATCCTGCATACCACGTTCAAAACACAGCTGCAGGCGCTTTGGAAGCAGACCGTCTTGCTTTGGTTTCCCATACAAGGTATGAGTGCCAGTCATTCAGAAAGCAATGGCAAACTACTAAATGTAAACTTGCCCAGAAATCATGAACAGCGAAAAAATGCTGGGGTTGATTGTGTCATCCTGTAAAGGAAATGCAACTAACTAACTCTTAACTCCATAGCTCATTCAGTTGTGAATAGACTTTCAGATCTTTCTACTATGCCCTTAACAATACCAACCCTGGCTTTCATTGGATGGTTTAAATGCACATGTAGATATTGGTCTGTACAAGATTCTTGTTCCTGTTTTTCCTGCAAATATTCTAAACCTATCCAAATTAACCAAGAGCTAGCAAAGTATGCACCAGGGATACGACTAATTTTTTCCTATTTCCTTTTTCCTATTGAATGTGTGTGTTTGTGTGAGACAGCCTGAAGATGGAAACATATATGTTTCCAAAACATTAAAATATTAACTTATTTTTTTGTGACTGCATAGGTCAACATTGTATTTTATATGTAGTGGAACAGTCACAGAGCCTTCATACATAATCAAAGGCCTCTTTTCATATCCACAGAATAGTTAGTTAAAAAAATGTTTGTTGCATATCCTTTACAGGATGTCACAGTAAAGCTCAGCATTTTTCTGCTGTTAGTGATCTCTTGGCAAGTTTACATTCAGTAGTGTGCCATTGCTTTCTGAACAACCAGCACCCATACCATTTCTTAAGAAACCAATGCAAGGCATTCTACTGCCAAATTGCCTGCAGCTTTGTTTCGAACATAGTAAGCAGGATTTTGAAATGCATCCGTAACCCCTTCGCCACGGAGAACAGAATAGTAAAAACCACAATTCAATGTATACCTCATATTTGTAAGTCAGGCAAGGTCTTAGAGAAGGTGATCATGGACAAACTGTAAGAACATCTAGAAAATTGTAGTCTGCCACTGACCAGGAAAAGATGCTTGGGCAAATGTGGGGGATCTGGCTTATGATGTATATGAAGGATTTCAGAGTAAGCACAAAACCATACCATGGTAGCTTCTTTGGATCTAGAGGATGCATACTTCTTCTTCAGCGTTCATCCGGAGTTTTTTTTTTCCGGACGTGATTACGTTATGCCTGTTTACAGCAGAGCTGCGTTCTTGCACCGTTAGGCCGACACATCCGACTTCTGCGAGCATTTGTTGACCAGGTTAACCTTCCCGGGGGAGGATGCATACAACGGGGTTCAATATAATTTTTTTAATGTATACACTTATTTTAACGACCCTGGATTGTCAACTGGACTGTAGCGTTTCTATACAAATGTCAAGTCACTCAATGCAGGGGTTCATGATACTCCGACTCTTGCAGTAATGCACCAGGGCCACCACATAGATGTCATTTTACTGATGCTTTTCAACACTCACATAAGCAGGATTTTTATGATAGAAGATGTGATTGGATGTATTTTGACATTTGTAGACAATGTCCTTGTTTATAGACAGGTGAGAAATAGGACTGAAATATCTAGAGAAATGCAGGTTGCAGTGGATAAAGTCAGCGAATAGTGCACAGAACCTGGTACCATCATCAATCTTACAAAGCAGCTGTGTTATGGTGTTCTGAAAATAACAAAATTGTTATGGATCAAGCCCCAAACACCACTATAAATGGCAATCAGTCAAGAGAGATAACACAATACTTCAGAGTACCATTTGGAGGTGGAGGTTGTAATTGTGGTAATCCAATGGCTAGAGAATAGTATAGAACCACAGGCTGTGTTTCTGAGAGACTAGCAAAGTGTGCTGCATAAGATAGAAACTGATATGATCGACATGATGTGGCATGCATTGCTTGAAAAAATGAAGGTCAAGAGCATACCTTTGATTTTCTGTTCATGGCAGGTGGGTGTGCAAAGAAGTGAACAGGCTGAAAGAATGGCTGCTGCTACTCATTTGGGGCAAGATTAGACAAGTCTGTGGTAGACTAGTCACTGGGATCAAGTGGAAAATGCAGCAAAGCAAAGGTCCCACATCTGAAGAGGCTGATTCAATGGGGGATGAACAGAGGGTCTGAACTCATTGAGGAAAATGCAAATAGATGTTCATTCAGGCTGCCAGTGTACCATTAGCATGAGGACTTTTCACTGGGTATTAAAGATTGGAACAGAGCAAGTGTGGGTATATCCCAAGTGCAATGATGTTCATTCTTGATTTTATATTTCTAAGTTACATGTTTAATCATAATATACTCTGAAAAATGGTTACAATTTCAGTTATCCTATTATAACAATAAGTGTACCAGTAATGAGAACAACAAGTCTTTTTTTTTTAAAGGCTGAAAAGAAAAACATGACTAAGTATGGTTTATTTTGGATAAGTATATATATTACAGAAATAATAGATTATCTTTACCTTCTTCAGATGGCTGCAATTGAATTTTCATTTCAAGGTTCAAATCGTTCACGTCTCCCTGCACCAAATGAACGTTAAATCTATCACATTAGCAGTCCCCAGAAATATGACTTTGTATGCAAGTCCCTGTGAAATTTCTGAAGACTGTTCTTCATTTAGTGATAAATGTTGAGGATGTGAATTATCTCTGTCTGGAACATCAATAAGACATCTGTACCGATCTGATAAGTTGTTGATTAAACTTGTTCCTGTTGAATTCAAGTAGGTTGACAAACCAGGAAAATTATAAGACTTTGTTTCATGTTTAATTGTGGATAATAACTCTTGTAGCTTAGATGCTATATTATTGGTTGCATCAAGTGAAGATGAAGAAATCCACAAGCCATCTTCCTTAAATGTTACTTCTGGTCTGCAGCTTTGCCATCTGCGGTATTCATCTTGAAATTCTTTAATTAGAAATGAATGCAAGTAACAGATCTGTATTTTATGACAATTAATGAAGAAATCATGGTGTTCATCCTCATCACTCATGTCTGAATCAGGAGGTGAACATGAATCTGAAATGGCTCTGTTTATTCTCTCCATTACTGAGTTTGCTTCATGTGATTTATCATCGGAAGCAATGGTCAGTAAATGTACCTCTTCACCATTAATGAGGATATGGTGATGAGGGTTCTGTTCCTCAAACTGTTGAAGCTTTGTCTTCCATGCAGAATTATTCTGATACTTTTCTGGCATGTTTGCACACTTTTGAAACTGAATGAATCGTGTGATAAATGCCCTAAATCGTTCCTGGTGAGAGAAAAATGAAAAAAATATCAGATTCAGTATGTTATTTATAACTGCAATTTATCTATAAATTGTAATTGATTAAATGCTATAGAGTTAGATATCAAATGAAGTAAATTAATAATATGTTGGCTTAAATACTTAAAACACATTGTCACCAGTATTGTTTGAATGTAGAACAATTGTTATCCTCACAGTATTTTCAAATTTAAAATGAACTCTTTCCGTCTGCATAAAACTGGCTGGAACTGCCTAGTTTCTAAGACCTCGCTATTCACTTAATATGATATATAACTCTGCAATATGCACCTGATGAGATGCAGCTAAATATGCTGGGCAATAAATCATGCAACATATTGTTTGTGGCTTCTATGTTTAAATTCACTGAGAGAATACACTGTTTAGAATAACTGCATTGATATACATCACTCTCGCTGATCATTCATTAAGCTGTTGCTGAAACTCATAAAATAAATGTATAATTCTTCAAACAATTAAACTTTCAAACAACAATTAGCTACTTATAAAAGTGCTGATAACTATTGTCTAGTTAATTACAAAAGGTATGTGTTTGTACTGGTATATGTGTGTAGAAACAATTCTGGCCTCTTCATTCACACTGAAATAAACTAATCACTGTCTTATTTTTCAGCCTGAGGATAAGAGCAGATAATTTCTCAAAACTGAGCTAACATTATGATTTAATTTCACGTTGTTCTTAGGAAGTTACTGGTTACCGGTTAACAGAAATCATATCATGACACCCGGGACATGCCCAAAAGTGCTCAATCCCCGTTAGTAGATATTGAATTGTGCAGATATTAACTATACCCATTGCATTCTCGTTAGACACATCTAACATGTCCATGCAACTGACATGCAGCACTAGTTCCAGTTTGCAATCTTTGTTTCTTTAGTTTGCACACTGTCATCTCATTTCATGCTGTTTCACGGTACATAAGTCTTGCTTTGATCACTTGTATAAATGAAGATTTGTCCATTCAAAATATATTGTTAACAGGTATTATCATAAATCTAGATCTAACAGTGCTTGCAGTTTTTACCTTTTCTCGAGATTCTGTAACAACAAACAGCTCAAAACTATCATCCAAAACTAAGTGGGCTCTGGAATCTTTCAAATTTGAGACTAAATAATGATCAACCCGTGGAATTTTGATAAATTCTTCTTGATCTTCAAATGGCATCTAGAAATGTAAGACAACATCAAGACATTATTAGAAACCCATAGTAATTTTTTGCAAGTACAGGCATTCTAACAGCAACAGGCAATTGCACAGTATTATAACTGTTAGAATAAATGTCAGAAAATGATTGCTAATTGGGGAAATTAAAGTGTGAAATTAAACTCTTCTTGCCAACTTGGAGTAATGACTTTTGTTTCAGTTACTGTTCAATAATAAATCTCTTTTTTTCCCCCCGCATATCCATTAAAGGACATTGCTATCAACATCAGCATCTTTCAGCTGATTGCTGATTTCTTGGCAAGATTGCGCTCAGTAGTTTGCCATTGCTTTCTGAGCGACCGGCTCACATACCCTGAAGTTACCGACGCGGAGAGAACCCGTACCGATTCTCGCGCACATCACGTTACTTATGAGAGTATACGGGATTACGGAGAAAATAATAAATCTACATTGACATTAATTTGTTACAATAACAAAAGTAACAGATATTTACAAGCTTCTGTAATGGGAAACTGAAGGACACTTCTTGACTATTTTTAGTTAGTTGCATGTCCTTTTACAGGATGTAGCAGTTAACCCCAGCATTTTTTGGCTTTTCGTGATTCCTGGGCAAGCAAGTTTTATGTTCAGTAGTTTGTCAATGCTTTCTGAACAACCGGCACCCATACCATTTCATAAAAAAAGCAATACAGCTGTGTTTCAAACATGGGTATGCAGAATTACGATCTGTGTCTGAAACCCCTTCACCACGGAGCTGGCTTCTTGACTATATGAACTGCAAATGATAGATAGTCAAATACACAAGCAGCAGATGAGATAATCTGATGTTTATCACCTGAGATCCAATGACAAGTTAATGCCTAATGTTCCAGACAAGATGTCTCCAATATTAGCCATTACCAGAGGTATTTCTCTTATTAATCTGTAATAATCATGATCAGTGGTCAAGAAATATAATGCCTGGACATGGACATTCACACCCAGGAGTAAGGCATGACACATCTTAAGAGGATATCAATTTCACCCTGTCCTTACAGTCTGAAATGGATTGGTACATATGTCACTGGCTGCTATAGGACACTGCCAAGAATCATATGATTATGGGTTTGGCTGATTATCAGACAGAGTTTATCCATGGTAAAATTTCAGCTGACAATCAGACATTGTTTATCTGTAGCAAAATTTCAATTTAGAAAACCTACCATTTCATGTGTGATGAAGATTCTTAAATACAGTCAATTAATCATCGATAAATAGATATGCAACATCAATGGTGGATGGACACAGGTCCGCATGGTCGAATGGATAAGAACGCATGTTCTTAAACATCCGATGTGCTGATGCTGAGGTAAGCGGTTCGACCCCTACATTGGACAGCTGGAATAAAATGTTGACCTGTCGTCTTTGACTTGGGGATGTTAATTACAAGTACCTCTGAAGTCAGAGTGGCTTCACCTGATGGCGAGGGACACTGTTAATAGGGAAAGCTAACCCACACGCAAAATTCAGTCCATTACTACAATAAATAGTGTGTATGGACTACGCTTGAGTTCAAAGCAAGCGAGCACAAAAACAACTGGTGGACATCAAGATACATGTGTATTTGTTGGCATAAATGACCTGCTTGTTGACATGGTTTGTAGTTTTTTGATGACATGTTTCTATGAAATTATATTGGTTTTCTTGCCCTCTTTATCATGCTCATTTGATGCACCCAGAAGTGTAGCCACTAAGTTGACTTTGTGCATATGAGAATCTTAATAAGATTTGTCTGCAAGAGGGATGGATGTCTTTGCAACAGTTGAAAGTTGGTCCCCCTAGTGATTGCCATAATAAACATTTGTGACCTATTTGTTGTTTTGTAATAGTGCATAGTGTATATGCCCCAACAGGAGAATCCAGTGAAGATAGTGTAGAGGAATTCTATAATGACATAGAGTCTACCTTAAAGAAATGTAAAAATTCAGAAATAAACATCATAATAGGGGACTTCAATGCAAAAGTAGGAAATCAAGGTGATAGATACACAGTAGGAAACTATGGTTTAGGAGAGAGAAATGAAAGAGGATACAGACTCGTAGAGTGGGCTAAAGAAAAGGAAATGATTGTAGGAAACACCTGGTTTAAGCAACACCCTAGAAGATTATGGACATGGAGGAGTCCTGATAGCAGGATTAGAAACCAGATTGACTACATTCTGATTAGCAGAAGATTTAGAAACGCACTAACAATAGCAAAAATAGTTCCTAGTGCTGATTGTTATAGTGACCACAGACTACTCACAGGAACATTGAGGATAAAGCTGAAGAAAGTCAAGTGTATAACAGGAAACACTAAATATGATTTGTGTACATTGAGTAATGACAAGGAAATACAAAACAAATTTAACATAGAAGTACAGAACAGATTTGATATATTGTCTGATCTAGAGATATTATTCCAGGATGTGAATGATCAATGGGAAATGTTAAAGAATTCAATCAGTTTGGCTGCAGACACAACTATTCCAAAATTAAAGAAGGTGGGTCGTAAGAAATGGATGACTGAAGAAATTTTACACCTAATGGAAACAAGAAAACTCAACAAAAATAATCCTGCCAAATATGAAGAAATTCACAGACAAGTCAGAATATTATGTAGGAAGGCAAAAGAATCATGGCTTGAGGAAAAGTGCTTAGAAATTGAAAAACAACACAACAGTCAAAATACCAAATTAGTGCACAAAAGAATTCAGGAACTTACTAATAAAAGAACAAGTACATCAACAGGCTGTCTAAAAACTAAAGATGGCAAAATCATAATAGAAAAAGATCAGATTCTACATGTATGGACAGATTATGTGAAAAACCTGTATAATGATAACAGAGAGGAACAGTATGATATTAGATTTAATAATGAAGGACCACCAATTTTAAAGATGGAGGTTCAAAATATTCTTAAGCATATGAAAGCTGGCAAGGCCCCCGGTGCAGATAACATCACAACAGAAATAATTAAAGCTTTAGAAGAATTTGGACTAGAGCAAGTCACCAGACTGCTGAACACATTATATGATACTGGAGATATACCTTCTGAATTATGTAATTCTGTATTTATTGCAATCCCAAAGAAATCAGGAACCTTGGAATGTGATCAACATAGAACAATTAGTATAATGAGTCACATCACAAAGATCTTGTTACGAATTATCATGCAAAGAGTGAGGAAGAAAATACAACCTGAAATAGGGGAAGAACAATGTGGGTTTGTAGAAGGAAAGGGTACAGTAAATGCTGTGTATATGCTGCGAACAGTTATTGAACGTGCTATAGAAGTAAACAAGGATATACATCTTTGCTTTATTGACTACACAAAGGCTTTTGATAGAGTTAGACATGTCAACATGGTGGATATGCTTGCAGATCTACAAATTGATGGGAAAGACATTAGACTTATAAAAAACATATATTGGAAACAACAAGCTGCCATAAGGATTGATAATGAAGTGGGACAATATCAACCTATTAAGAGAGGTGTTAGGCAGGGATGTGTAATGTCTCCAGATCTTTTTTCCCTATACAGTGAAAATATTTTCAGAAATGTAGAAGACATAAATGGAATCAGCATTGGAGGACGAAACATAAATAACATTAGATATGCAGATGATACAGTATTGATTGCAGACAATGCACAGGATCTGCAACAATTAGTAGACGCGGTTGTTGTACACAGTGAGCAGCTGGGGTTGGAATTAAATTGTAAGAAGACACAGGTTATGGTCGTCACTAGGAAGAACGAAGTACCACAATGTAATATACAAGTAAATGGGAATATTCTTCAACAAGTGAATCGAGTACAATTATCTCGGAACAGTCATAACATCTGATGGGAGATGCCTTGAAGAGATTAGAACAAGAATCGCCATGGCGAAGTAGCCTTTAGCAAGATGAAAAATATTCTGACCAATAAAAAGATGTCAATTGAAACGAGAAAGAGAGTGTTGAGGGGATACACTAGAGCCTGTTCTTTTGTATGGATGTGAAACTTGGACAATTGGCAGTCAAGCTGAAAAACATCTGATGGCTGCAGAAATGTGGTTCTGAGGAAAATGCAAAGAATACCATGGACTGATAGAAAAACCAATGACCAAGTACTACAGGAGACAAATTAAAATCGTAGATTGATTCGAAAAATTAGACGTAGACAGTCAAAATGTTTTGGACATGTTATGAGAAGAAATGGACTGGAGAACTTAGTGACAACTGGCAAGATCGAGGGGAACAGACCAAGAGGAAGACCGAGAGGAAAATATCTGGATGGCTTGGCCACATGGCATGGACGAGACAGGAACACTGAGCTGATCCACGACTCTGGTGATCGAGTGAAATGGCGAGTCATGACTGCCCACGCTTTCTGGCATAGCACATGATTGATTGATTGATTGAAAAGTGCATCATCAACGGTATAAGAATGTTTTACAGCAAACAGCCTGACAAGTTCTGTTGGCTGTTTACTTCTTATAACTGTTTTCAAGACTGACGCTGCAATGCTTACTGCTGGAAGTATGATGAGTTAAATCTCTGGAATTACAGATGAAACAGATAAACCACCTGTGTTACAAGAATTGACTGTGGCTTGTCTGTGCCAATGTATTGCTGCCTGGTCATGAATGATAATGCAGAACAGATGTCGTTCCTGATGTTGTCTGCACTAGACTCTTGAGCGCAGCATTTTCTTCCTGTGAGTTTGCTAGTGTGAAGTGAAATTCTTTATTTTGTTAAACCTTTTCCATATATAGATTATCATCATGTAACACTTATTTGTTCATTTCTAGAAGGTCTCCTTAGTGAAGTCGGAATAGTCATGTCTTGAGCTAAGAAAATCATAGCATTGTTTCCCAAATCCGTCAATCAACAAGTGCAATATTTTTAGAGACCCCTGGGGGATTGTTGCTCGAGCTATGGAATTTGTGCATTCTGCAACGCTTTCAGCAGGCCACTATGCGTAAAGAAGACTTAGCCATTTAGGATAGAACCCAGCATAGTGAAGTCAATTCGCTTGCTTTAAACCCCCTTCCCCTTATTTTAACCTAATTGTAAATAAATCCGTAAGATTAAGTACTGTAGATCCGTTTCCTGAATATTCACATCCATCATTGGGAGAGGGAAAATGGCAGTCAGTTGCCAGTCCTCGTAACATACTAATCATTGCAAATTGAAAGAGACTGCTTTCTTTGAATATTTTCAGAACTGGTGACATCCAATAATAAAATCACAGCTACACTGATAGAAATATGAACCAGCTTTGAAGTAAATCCCTTTTGCACAGTCGTCCATCAACGTATGACATAAAATCCCTATAATTTAATTTGCCATCTGCAATCAAAAGGACATCAAAGTGGTAAATTAGTTATCTCCAATTAAATATTTCAGGCATCTTGATTGATCCAGTTAGAACTGATTGATAATCTAATATTTCAGAGAAAAATGCAACAAAATAATTAATGAACAACACTGATAGAAATCAAATAATTAATAAACAACATTTATAAAAAAAAATATGATAACTAATATCATTCACCATTGCAGACATTTCTACATTAGTATGAATGTAGGTGCACACACACATACATAATAGGATGCATGTGCTAACACATGGATACACACGAAAACACAGAGAAAGCCAACAGATAAGCACTCACATATATACAAGATTTGGATCAATGAAGACAGACTGACAAACGTGTGTCAATAAAAGCACATTTAAATATATTTCTCATTTGTGCTTCTACTAAAATTCATTACCTCATTATCTGCCTTAATCAGAGCTGACTGAAAGCATTTGACAGTCATCTTAGAGCCTTCAATAATTATTTCATGATCAGAGGACATGGTCACACAAATTCCAAGCTTTTGGGCAGCTTCCTTCAACTGTAAGTTTTGGAGAATCCTGATCAGTACAGGATGCTTTAAATACAGTGTCAATTTCCTCATTGAACTTTTGTCACTTGCAGATATCTTACCACTGTCAGTTTTGATTTCTTCCCATTTCTTATCACCAATTTCTTCAACCAAAGACAAATGCTTTTCTGGTAACATAGATGAGGTCAATGTTGTAACAACTGTATTCACTTTTTTCAATATTGAGTCTGCATCAGTGTTGTTTTGATCTTGGGCAATGGACAGCAGGTACACCTTGTCTTCAGCAGTTAAGATATGATGATGAGGATACTGTTTCTTGCAATGCTCAACTAGTGTGTTCCATTCCTTGGTTTGCTGGTATTTCTCTGGCAGATGTGAGACTGTCTTGAAGTGAATGAAGCTTGTCAAGAAATGTTTAAACTGAGCCTGAGAAAATTGAAAAATAAATGTTATAATCTTTACCAGGCCATTCCTTCTGTAAAAATATTTGATTCATTCATGTTTACTCAAATGTGTAGGTAATTTTATTTACTTACAATGTTTGTTATCATCATCATCATCATCATCAAGTGCCGTGCCGGCTGGCGTAGGCGTTCATGGCTCTCCACAGATCTCGGTCTTTGGTGTTCTGGATCAACTCTGCTGATGATATTCCTCCATGCCACCGTCTCAGTCCGTCCAGCATCATTTCTCTTGGTCTGCCTCTGCCTCTTTTCCCCTCGATCTTTCCAGTTGTCACGATGTTCTCCAATGCCTCTCTTCTCATCACATGACCAAAGAAAGATGTTTGTCTCTTTCTTATTGTTGTATATAGTGTTCTAGTTTCATTAGCCTCTTTCAGGCAATCGTTGTTAGTTACTCTGGCAGTCCAAGGAATTCGCAACATTCGTCTTAAAAACCACATCTCTGTTGCTTCTAAGTTCTTCCTAATTTGTTCATTTACATTCCAAGATTCGCTGCCATACAGCAAAACTGGTTCTATATAGCATTTTAGTACTCTCTTTCTTACATTCATTGATAGCGACTTATTGCATAAGATACTCTTCATTTTCTGAAATGCTGTCTTTGCCTGCCCTATTCTGCTCTTAATCTCTTTTGTACATCTTCCATCTGATGTTATAAGTGCCCCTAGGTATTTAAAATTATCCACTTGGTTGAGAATTTCCCCTTCTATTTCTATGTCACATTTTGGCGTCCCCATTTTCTTTGATATCACCATTGTTACTGTTTTCTTGATATTCAAGGACAGTCCTTTCTGTGCACTCTCTGTTACTACACTGTCCAACAATTGTTGTAGGTCTGTTGCATTATCCGCTACCAATACTGTGTCATCTGCATAGCGTATATTGTTTATATTATATCCTCCGATTAGTATTCCTGGCTTCTCTTTGATCTCTCTCATTATTACTTCGCTATACAGGGAGAAGAGATCGGGTGACAAGACACACCCCTGTCGTACTCCTAGCTTTATCTGTTCGTAACTACCCTCTTTATTTCCCATTTTAATTGCTGCTACTTGGTTCCAGTATATATTCTTTATTATTCTTAAATCTTTCCCATCAATGTTGATATCTTCCAACATTTTAATCAGCTCATCATGTTTTACTTTATCAAATGCCTTAGTATAATCTATGAAGCATAAATATATGTCTCTTTGTTTCTCTATTGATCTTTCTATTAGTGTTCGTAATATATATATTGCATTGTTTGTACCCTTTCCTTCCATAAAACCATACTGTTCTTCACTAATTTCCATTTTTATTTTCTTTCTTGTTCTTCTCATTATAATTCTGAGTAGAAGCTTAGTGACATGGTTTATGAGGTTAATTGTACGAAAATCTTCACAATCAATTGCTCCTGGTCTTTTTGGTATAGCTATAAATACAGATTTCAGCATATCACTGGGTAAATATCCACTACTGTAAATATCATTCAACATTTTGGTTAAAATATCTACTCCAAATTCTCCCAACACTTCTAATTCTTCTATTGTGATTTCATCTGGCCCAGCTGTTTTTCCTTTCTTCATATGTTTCATAGCATCAGCGACTTCTTCTTTTAGAATAGGTGGGCCTTCTAAGTTACTTTCTTCTATTAATTCTTCCCTTTCTCCATTATATAATTCTCTCATATACTCATTCCACCTCTTCATTATAGCACCTTCCTCCAATAAAGTCTGTCCTGTTTTTGATTTCAAACACCCTGTATTTATTCTTATTTTTCTTCCTGTGAGCTCGCTGATTTGTCTGTACATACTTCTTTGATCTTTAATGGAATTTAATTCAATTTTTCTGCATTGCTCATTTAACCAACTTTCTTTTGCCTTCACACATTTATCACTTATTTCTTTATTTATCTTAGCATACTCTTGTTTGTCATTTTTATTCTGTTTCCTTTTGTCCATCAACCTTAAGATTTCTTCATTCATCCATTTTTTTTTAGCTTTTTGGCTTCTCTCCGGTAATATTTCTTTGCTAGTTTGATGAATGGAGTCCCTTAACATTTCCCATTGTTCATCTTTGTTATAGGAAAATAATATATTTAATTTACTAAATTGATCAGTCAACATCTGCTCAATTTCAATAGTAATTTTAAAGTCACAGGAAATCCTTTGAGTCTTTTGAATACTCATACAATCCAACAGTTGTAGAGATTACATTTTTATCTGTGCTATGAGTATTATTTATCATCGCTGTTAAATCATCACTTTTGTTAATTCCTAAGAATGCGTCATCATCCAGTGCCTTGCTGGCTGGCATGAGTGATCATGCCACTCCACAAATTATGATCTCTGATGCCATGGATTAATTTGTGTGTTGGCTCCCTTCTGTGCCATGACACAAGGCTGTCAATAATCTTGTCACGCTATCTTCCTCTAACTCTCTTTCAACAAATCTTTCTAGAATACACAAATATGTTTCCGCTTTTGTCTTCTCATAACTTGGCCAAAAAATGATGACTGCCTCTTTCTGATAAGTTCTCTTTGTGACTCAGCTTCTTTTAATACAGTGGTTCTCAACCGGTGGGGAATTCCCCCCAGGGAGGAATTTTAGGGTTTCCGGGGGGAGAGAGAGAGAGAGAGAGAGAGAGAGAGAGAGAGATACCGGGGGGAGAGAGAGAGAGAGAGAGAGAGAGAGAGAGAGAGAGAGAGAGAGAGAGAGAGAGAGAGAGAGAGAGAGAGAGGATTAAGATTATTTCAAGATCGTATTAATAAAAGAACCATTTACTTGATATTGTTTTTCCCTCTAAATTTTACGGTTATGTACTTCTCGCCTTAATGAAATTCGTTTTATAACTAAGTAGACCTGCAAATCACGTTTTATGTAGATGTCTAGACTTGTTCTAGTATGTGTTATTAAATTTAGCTTCCATTTTTATGTATACTGTGTTAAGGGTGGGGGGGGGGGGGGGGGGGGGGATTTATAGGGAGGAAATTGGAAAGGGGGGGAATGACGTTCTGAACATATGGTAAAGGGGGGAATGGGCCAAAAAAGGTTGAGAACCACTGTCTTAATATGTCCTGATTGCTCATTTTGGCTGTCCAATTAATTTTCAGCACTCTTCTATAAAACCACATCTCTAAGGCTTCCAGGGATTTTTTTTTGCCTGTTTACTAATTGTCCAGGATTCACAGCCGTATGTTAAAACTGGTTCTATGTAAATGCAAGTACTCATCTTCTAACTTTCAAGGACAGTGACTTACTGCACAAAACATTCTTCATTTGATAGAATGCCATTTTTACCTTTTACAAGTCCAAGGTCTTTCCCATCATGTAGAACTGTAAGCATCTTCATCATGTTGATGTGTCTTACTTTATCAAAAGCCGTTGTGCAGTCAATGAGGCAAAGATGTAGGTCTTTGTTTACCTCTATCGAACGCTCAATTAATGTTCTCAGCAAGTGCACAGGATTTACTGTGTCCTTGCCTTCTACGAACCCACTTTGTTCTTCTCCTATTTCAGGTTGTATTTTCTTATCTTTGCATGTTGATTCTTAGCAAAAGCTTTGTGATATGGCTCATTATGCTAATAGTTCGATATTATGCTAATTGCATGTTCAACATGCTAAGGTTCCTGATTTCTTTGGGATTGATATAAATATTTTTTATATACATTTATATAATTCAAGAGATATATCTCCAGTATCATATATTATGTTCAGCTGTCTGGTGACCTGATCAATTCCATATTCTTCTAAGGCATTGATAATTTCTGTTGTGATTTTGTCTGGACCCGGGATCTTGCCAGTTTTCAGATGGTTAAGAGCATTCTGAACCTCCATCCTCAGAATTGATGGCCCTTCATTATTATTCAGAATAACATACTGGTCTTCTCTTGTATCATCATAAAGGTCTTTCACATAATCTGATCATGCATTCAAAATCTGATCTTTTTCTATTATGATTTTACCATCTTTGGTTTTAGGGCAACCCATTTATATGTGTGTTCTTTTCTTAGTGATGTCATTAATTATTTTGTGCATTAATTTGCTACTCCAGGTGTTGTGTTAGTTTTCAATTTCCTTGCAATTTTCCTCAAGCCATGCTTGTTTTGCCTCTTTGCACAATTTACTAATTTTCATGTGAATCTCTTCACATTTTTCCTGGTTATTTTGGTTATTTCTTGTTATTTCCATTAGTTTTAAGATGTCTTCTGGCATCAATATCTTATGTCCATTCCTCTTCATTTTTGGGATAGCTGTTTCTGCAGCCTGGCTGACCGAGTTCTTCAATATTTCCCATTGGTCGCTGACATCTTGAAACAGAATTTCCAGATCAGAGAATACATCAAATCTGCTCTTTACCTCTTTATTAAATTTATCTTTTATCTCCTCACTCTTCAGTGCACATAGATCAAATTTTGCGTTCCATGGTGTATATTTGACTTTTTAAAATTTTAAACTATATTGCTTATGACTAATCTGTGGTCGCCAGAGCAGTGTGCATTTGGTATAGTGTTTTGACTTGTAAGGTATTTATAAATCGTCTGTTGATGAGGATGTGATCAGTCTGGTTTCTTATCATATTGTCAGGACTCCTCCATGTCAATAATCTTCTTGGATGTTGTTGATACCAGGTGTTTCCAATAATCTTATCATGCTCATTTGCCCACTTGACAAGTCTGAAACCTCTTTCATTTCGTTCCCCTTGTTTATACTTGCCTTCTGTGCATCCATCTTGTTGATTTCCAACTTTAGCATTAAAGTCACCCATTATGATATTTAATTCTAAATACTTGCATTTCTTGAAGGCATTCTCCAAATCATTATAAAATTCATAAATGTTGTCATCACTGATGTCTGATGTTGGTGCATAAACTTGAATGATGTTGAGATCACTACCACTTAACTTTACCAGAAATATTCTGTCTGTCACAGTCCAATATCCTTTTATAGATTTTGTTATCTCCAGATTCATTACAAATGCTACCCCTCATTATTTTTTTCTTTTCACCAGAATGGATTATTTTATATTCCACGGATGCTACCATGCAAACTATTTTTCGTCTGGTCTCACATATACCTAAAATGTTAATGTTCAATTTACTTATTTCTTGCTTGATATTATCCAGTTTGCCATCCCCACTCAGAGTTCTAATGTTCCATATTCCCATATTAAATGTTGTTACTCTTTTGCACTCGGTTGTTTGCTGATGATCTGGAGTCACCTGGTGTATATGAATACCCCTACCGGGTGAGGTTGCTCCTGTAGAACATCCATTTATGATGTTTCTTAGATTTTCTATCAAACTACAAAACATGACTTTCTTTGCATCTGTAAAGAAGGTAGTATGCCATCACTTTCCTTCTTAGCAGTGACCATACTGGTTGATGACCATAGCCATTGTCTCCAAAAAGAGATCCTCTGCCTAGCATCGTAACATTGGAGACCATAACCTACAACTATCTGTTGGCTGCTCTTTAACTTCATCCACCATCAGCACCTATGGTTTCATATGACAATGATCGGGGGGCTAAATGTGTACTTTCAGCTTGCCCAAGGGTGTCCTATAGGCTTGGGAAGAGAAGGAGGCACCTTACTTCTCCTTTTATAGAGGATACTCCTTTCTCACCACCCATCATAACATAACATTAAACAGTCAATTGTTTGTGCATGATAATGATGATGTTGACCAAACAAATATGCATGGACCTTTTCCTTTGACTTTTTATTCTTATTGCATATATTTCTGCAGATTGACATGTAAATAACGCACATATAAAGGATGAAGAAAAGCAAATATATTAAAAACAAAAAAAAACCAACTAAATCAAACTGTAGTGATATCATAACTCAGCACTAAATATTATGAAGAAGTATATTCATTTAAAAACAAAATATTTGTGACAAACACCAGAATGATGTACATAGATAATTAATAATACTGAATACAGAAATGCAATGGCTGAGGGCAGGTCTCTGTGGCACAGGGCTTAAGGACGCAATTTGTAAGCCCACTTACCCGCGTTCGAAACACAGCTGCGACCAAACTGGCAGCAGACAGCGTTGCTCTGGGTTTTAACGAGTTGGTATGGGAGCCCGTCATTCAGAAAGCAATGGCAATCTACTGAATGTAAACTTGCTAAGACATTAACAACAGTAGTAAAATGCTGGTGTTGACAGCAAAGTCCGAAAAGGATACGAAAAAAAAAAATGGCTGAGGACAACAGTTATTATGAACTAACGGTATGAAAATATGCTGTAAATAAAATTGTAATCACATAAACAAAGCGCTATTCATGGGTACCAACAAAAGGAAACTGACCATTTCAGTATGCACACACAAAAATTGAGATTTTATTTCTTTCCTAATTATGCAGTTTAACTTCCTATTGTTCTGGGTAAATCCTAATTTATTATAATTTATTGTGCATATCCATATTGCACAAAACAATACTCTATCCTTGTGCAAAGAAAATAAACCATTATATTTCAGTTGCATGAAAGTAAGGAATTCTCATTACCTACATAGTTCTGAAGCATATTTACTTTTACAAATTATGTCTTCTGGTACAATGATTGTAAGTATTATTATGAACGGGAATCAAACAGAATATGCAGTTTTATACCTTTTCTCCAGATTGTGTAACAACAAATAGCTCCAAATTATCATCCAAAACTAACTGGACTTTTGAAGCTTTCAAACATGAGTCTACATTCTGCTGAATTCGCTCATCTGTGAGAAACTCTTCTTGATCTTCAAAAGGCATCTAGAAATAGAAGAGGATATTAGCAATTGTCATTTTTAAAAAGCTTCTAAGGCAAGAAATACGAGGAATTCAAAAATTTACTTGCATTAAAACCATATTTTAACTCTTAGAACTTTTTTTAAGTTGCGTGTCCTTCACAGGACGAACCAGTCAACCCCAACCTTTTTGCTGTTCATGATTCTTGGGCAAGTTTTACGTTCAGTAGTTTGCCATTGCTTTCTGAACGACCTGCACCTATACCTTTTTTGAAAAAACCAGCACCGAAGTGTTTTGAACCTGGATATACGGGATTACGAATAGCATCTGTAACTCCCTTCGCCACGGAGATCGGTAACTCTTAGAATACATGTCTCATAACCTTAGCTGATTTAGAACAGTCAGTGTAGAGGTGATAGTCCTGTTGACTTATGAAATAAATAAAGCTGACATTGTACTTTAGAGCAAAATGAAACAAAATGACACATTCTGTTGGAGATAGCAAGATTCATCATCATCATCAAGTGTCATGCTGGTAAGTGTGGGTGGTTATGGTTCGCCATCTCACACGGTCACCACAGTCTCAAATCAGGTCTGTGTTCTTGTTCCGACCATGCATGGCTGCCAAACCATCAAGGTATTTATCCCTTTGTCTTCTTCTTGCTCTCTTCCCATCAGGCTTGCCAGTTGTCACCAAATGTTCAAGTCCATTTCTCCTCATAACATTTCCAAAACATCTTGATTGTCTACATCAAGATTAGGAGAAGCAATGATCCCCATGCTAGTCAGAGAAACACTTTATGATGACGACGTACTCCTCTAACGAAGATTCAGCTACCATTTAGAATATCCTTGAAACAAACACAGTAGTCTTGAAAATGGCTTGAAAAAAAAGGGTAATAGAACTGGGTGAAGAAATAATATTCATTATAGTGACTGCTTTGTTATGGGTTCAGATTCACATTGAGACATGGCACACTACAACTAAACCTGGCCTGGCTTTTCATTCACCAGACCTGGAGTAGAACATCTTTCTAACTGTAGACAATAAACTTGTAAGTGAAAGCAGCACCATCTTTAGGTGGAATTACAAGAAAGTGGCACTAGCATACTGGTTAGAAATATGAATACAGATAAAGACATAAATAAAGTAGTTGATGAGTTCAGGAGATGCATACTACAGGCAGCAGAGGAGCTCGTAAACAATACAAACTGTACTGGAGTAGTGAATTAGAACAGTTGCATAATAATGGGGAAGTATGTAGAGAGCAAGCAGAAGCCAAACCCAGCCAAGAGCACCACAATAAATACAAGCACGCAAAAGACAAATTTCAAAGGGAAGGCAGAAAAGCTGGCAGGAGAAAATAGGGTCACTGAACTTTGAAATAGACAAGGAAGTTAAGGAAGCTAGTAAAACAGCTTAACGATGAGGGCACAGGGAGAAACTCAAAGATTGCATTACATAAAGACAGAAACATCTTAACAGGAAAGCAAGCAGCTAACCATTTTGCGGACTCATTCGCACAAGATAACAACATCAAAATTAGTTCAGAGAAACAACAAGAGATTCAAGAGAAGTGGCAACATACAAGACAGAATGAAATAGTACATGAGGTGCTGGAGGCACCTATCACAATAAGCGAACTGGCGATAGCAATATCAAAACTTAAAACAAGAAAGTCACCAGGGGCTGACGGTATCTCCAATTAAATTATCAAGAACCTAGGAACAATGGCCAAAACAAAGCTGCTGCAGATCTTCAATAACTGCTGGACCTTAGGCAGTGTTCCACAAGCCTGGAGAGAAGCAATCATGATACCTCTCCTAAAGTCAGGGAAAGCCAGTTCCAATGCCTCCAGCTATAGACCAATTAGCCTCACAAGCTGTCTCTGCAAAACAATGGAGCGCATCATCAATCACAGACTGCAGTGGTACATTGAAAGTGAAAACATTCTTGTACCACAGCAGGCTGGCTTTAGGCAGTGTTACTCTACGGAAGTTCAGACAACCTACCTCTCTCAAGAAATTGAGGATGCATTCCAAGAGAAGAAGTTGGTGCTTGCTACATGGATATATCTGAAGAAATCCTTTGACAAAGTCTGGAAAGAAGGTCTGATGAAGAAACTGAGAAACTATAAAGTCAATGGAAGAATGTACAAATGGGTGAAAGCATACTTGCACAACAGAAGCACCCGAGTACAAATAGAGAGACTTAAGAGCAAGAAAATACTAATGCATCAGTGCTCACCAAGGTGGATTCCTGTCCCCCAAACTTTTTCTAATCTTCATCAATGCTCTTGTTCTAAACTATCACATGGAATTAAAGCAGCAATGTACGCTGATGACCTGGTTCTATGGAGCACAAATGAACATGCATCAGTGGCCACCAGATTGCTACAAAGAGCTGTAGATACATTTGCTGCATGGGCAAATAGATGGTGTGTCATCATAAACACTGACAAGTGCAGCAACACCTTATTTACCCTCTCTCTAAAACAAAAGGCAAGTATCATCTATATAAATGGAATACCCCTAAAAGAAGATAAAGAACTAACATACCTTGGAGTAACATTTGATGGCAGGCTGACATGGAGAAAGCACATCAACAAAGTAGTAGCAACAGCCAGAAGGAATATAGCCATACTGAGAAAACTAAGTGGAACCACATGGGGAGCCAGTGGAAAATACTTAGCAAAGTTTATCAACAGAGCATACAACCACACCTACAATACGGGTCAACAGTGTTCAGTATATAAAAACCACACTACAAGAGCTGGAGAAGGGGAAAAATCAAGCACACAGAGTCACCACGGGATGGATGAGATCAATCCCTATAGTGGAGAAGGAGAAGATGGGGAGGACACAAGCACTGAGAGAGCTCAGAGATACGAAAATGCTAATACAAGCAGAAAAATTCCTCAGCATGCTAGGCCACCCTATGAAGAAAAGATTTGAAAACCTAGCTATGGGACAGTTAAAAGGAAGCAGTTTTATCCATTCATTCATTCATTCAGTAGCATGTCCTTTGCAGAACCTCGCTCCCATAACAACCTTCCGGAAAACCTCTCGATCATAAGCAAGATGTCCCGCGTCTGATACACCCATCTGGAGATCATCCGCCACATCCTGCACCCATCTTCTCTTTGGCCTTCCTCTTCCTCTCTTCCCAGGCATATACCCCTCCATTATTGTTCTTTCCAAACTTTTGTGACGTTTCAAGTGACCAAAATATTTCAATTTTCTTTGTTTTATCGTCTTTAATAGCCAACCTTCTTCAATATTCAACTCTTGAAGTATGGATGCATTTGTTCTTTTCTTTACCCAAGATATTCTTAGAACTCGTCTATAACATTTATATTCAAAGGCATTTATGCGCTGCTCAGCTTGTTTGACTTAGTAAGTGTCCATGTCTCACAGGCGTATGTTGCAATGGGAAAGATGCATGCTCTTAAAAATCTAATTTTTGTAGTTCTATCTGTCCCACTCAATAATTTATTCAGCTGTTTTAGTCTTTGAAGAGCAATTGATAGTCGCCGTTTAATTTCTTTCATTGTGTCACCGTTGTTGGTAATCAATGAACCAAGATATTCAAAATTTTCCACTACTGCCAATTTTCCCCCATTAATGTATATTTCTTTCTCCATAGTAGTTTTTATCTGTATGCATTATCTTTGATTTTGCTATGTTAAGATATAAGTTGTGATTTTCACTATTCAATTGGGTTGAAGCTATTAGGTTTTCTATGCCATTCTGTGTTGTGGATAGTAATACTGTATCATCAGCATATCGAATCTCCTTATGTCATGACCGCCAATATTTAGGGCATCATATAGCTCCCTGTTTATATCATCTCTTACATTTCTCATTATATTTACGGCGTACAGGTTAAACAAATAGGGTGACAGCATGCAGCCCTGACAGACTCCTTGCTTGATGTCAAACCAATCTGATGCCTCGCCATCTATTCTAACTGCTGCTTGTTGGTCTAGATAGAGCATTTTTATGAGTTGTACTACATGTGATGGAAAGCCCATATTCCTCATGATTTCCCAAAGTTTCTGATGTTGTACACAGTCAAATGCTTTTGAATAATCCACAAAACATGAGAATAGGTTTACATTAAATTCTCTGCACTTCTCTATTATTAAACGCATGTTGAATATGTGATCTCTTGTTCCTCTTCCTTGTCTAAATCCAGCTTGAACTACGTTAATCTCTTCTTCCATTTTCTTATGAAGTCTTCCTATTATGACTTTTAGTAGAATTTTACTTGCATGACTGATCAGGGCAACAGTTCTATAGTTGGTGCATAATTTCAGGTTGCCCTTTTTTGGTATTGGAATGAAGATAGTTCTCTTCCAATCTTTTGGCCATATACCATATTTCCAAATCTTTGTACATAATGCATGATATATGTGTATGCTTTCTTCTCCTCCCGCTTTAATTAGTTCAGCTGGTATCTCATCACATCCAGGTGATTTACCATTCTTCAGGTTCTTTATAGCCCAAGCAATTTCATCTAATGAGGGTTCAGGTTCTGTCTCTGCTGCCATTGGTTCATGTATCTCATTCATATCCTCACTGTCACTCATATCATACATTCCACTGCAGTACTCCCGCCATCTTTCTAGAATTTGTCTACATTCTGTTAAGGTATTTCCCATCTTGTCACAGATAACATTCAATTGAGGTTGAAGATTTCTTGTCAATAACTTCATTTCTTTGAACATTTCATAATCTCTTCCAGTCTTATGATATTGCTCTATTCTGGTACAGCAATCTTGTATATATTGATTTTTGTCCTTTCTTGTGTTCTTTCTTATTTCTCGAGTTAAAGATTTATACTTCATCCTGCTGTTATCAGGGATTCACCTCCTTTCTGTTTAAGTTCCCTTCGTTGTTTTATTAATTCTAATGTGTCTGATGTAATCCATGGCTTAAGTTGCTTTTTCTTGGTCGGAATTAAATCTTTGGCTACAGTTATCAAGATATCTCTAGCTTGTACTGCCAGTTCATCAGGTGTCATTTCTTCTTGTACAGACATCAAGACCCCAAAGCGATTCCTAACTTCTACAGTGTATGCATCCGGTATTTTTGTGAGATCAAAACAAAGTGGCCTTGGTCCTCGGATAAGCTTTTTGAGTTTTAATTTCAGATCTGCTTCTAATAACTGATAATCTGTATCACAGTCTGCACTATGTAGGGTTTTTGCAGATGTTATGCTTGATCTCCATCTTCTTTGTATTAAAATATAATCTATCTGATTTTTGGTAATATTGTCTGGAGACTTCCATGTGAAGAGTCTTCTTGGATGTTGTTTAAAAAGCGTGTTGGCTATCGTTAACTCATTTTCTGTGCAAAATTCAATTAATTTGTCAACTGCATCATTTCTATTTCCTAATCCAAATTTTCCTAAAACGTGTCTCTCATTATCAGCTCTTCCTGCACCAACTTTTGCATTAAAATCTCCCATTATTATTGTTATATCATTATGACCAATCTTATTTAATGTGTCTTGTAGTGTGTTGTAAAAATCTTCAATTTCGTCCTCCTCTGCTGTTGAAGTAGGTGCATATATCTGTATGAGAGTTGTGGTTTTTGGACGGCCTTTAAGTCTAATAGTGAGGATTCTATCACTAACTGGATTATATCCCATTAAAGATTTTGCAGTTGTCTTATCTAAACAAAATGCCACTCCACTCTGGCCTCCGGCGTCTCTGCCAGAATAAATGAAAATACTTCCATTTTCAGTTGTAAAATGTCCCTTGCCGCTCCAGCGATGTTCACTAATTCCTAAAATTTGAATGTTTAACCTCTCAATCTCATCACACACTACTTTAAGCTTTCCCTCATACAGACTTCTCACATTCCACGTTGCTATTCTCATTCTGTTTCTTAGTCAGACACAGGGGATTTCCTTGGTAACACAGTCAGGATTAACTCCGTCATCACGATTACTAGTACTGGTCCCTGTGTCACTCTTCCCCAGTGTTATCTGATCTGCCTGGCCTGGGGGTCTCGCCACCAGATCTCTTTATTATGTTTTCTTTCATGGTTGCTATGGTTTCTTGGCAAGTTTTGCAGAAGGTAGTTTGCCATTGCTTTCCTTCTGGGCAGTGACTGTATTAGTCGGTGGCCATAGCCATTGTCTCTACTGATGAGATCATCTGCCTATCGCCGCAGAGTGCAAGACCATAATCAACAACAATCTGTCGGCTGCTCTCACACTCCATCCACCACCTGCTTCCATGGCTTCACGTAACCCTGATCGGGGGGCTAAACAGGTACTCCACCTTGCCCAAGGGTGTCCCGTAGACTAACGGAGGAAAGGAGGCGTCTTACATCTCCTTTGATAGGGGATACCCCTACCCCGCTAGTTTTATCCACCAGGCCAAAAAACTGCAGAGAAGCCACTGATCTGCCCACAGTTGGTATCCCCCTGAAAATTATTTGAGAACGAATCCTATGGAAAGAGGAACATAGACTACCACTAAAAATCCAGACAAAAGTAAAAAGAATATTTGACAAGGAAAAACAGAACAGTGTACAATGCAGAACAGCCACTCTCAGCTTCCTTGATGAAGAATACCCACAGGCCCTCTGGATCCGAGTGTACACAGATGGGTCAGCACAAAACGCTGTTCAAAATGGAGGAGCGAAAGTGTACATAGAATGTCTAAATAATATTACGGACATGACCAGAGTACCAACAATGATGTAGAAATCCTAGCAATCAAGATAGCAACAGAGAAATTACTAAATACCAAATATGGTACACAGCCTGTAGTGCTATTGACAGATGCAAAATCAACACTTGAGGTGCTCCTGTCTGGGAAACTGCCAGTACTATGGACATTACTTTCTGAACCTGGCATCCAGCGTAAGGTGTGGAGTACCAAGAAGCAAGAGAGCTGATCAATTGGCTAAGGAAGGAGCAATAGAAGAACATCCTGATGTACCCATTACATACCACCAAAAGAAAAGAATGATCAAATCAGTCAGAAAGCCACCAAAACCTGCTCAAGACGACTACTATGTTATGGACAGACCAGAACAAGTCATTATTCTGCACCTCAGAACAGGACACTAGATAGGACAATAGATTACACAACCACATGTATACAAAATTCAAGATTGGTGAATCAGCCATGTGCACATGTGGATGGCGTCGCAGACAGCAGAGCACATACTTCAAGACTGCCCAAAATACAACATATCTAGGCAAACCCTCTGGCATAGAGAGACGACAGTGGAAGATAAACTCTATGGACTGCTGAGTGAACTAAATAAGACAGTTAAATTCAAACAAGAGACAACATTGCAGTTACAGACATATTTCAAAGTGAACAAAAGAAGAAGAACTTGATGATGGTGATGGGCACCTTTAATGAAGATTCAGCTGCCATTCAGAATATACTAGGAACAAATACTGTTGTGTTGAAAATGGTTTGAACAAAAATGTAATTGAAATGGGTGAAAAAATAATATTGATTTTAGTGATTACTTTGTTATGGGTTCAAATTCACATTGAGACATATTTTACTTATCTATAACGAAAACTGTGTTACAAACTGATTTAGTTTTACAAGATTGTTTTACTAAAAAATGTTTATAGATTTAAGCAATAAGAATATTTATGTGTGCACTTTTAGGATGCCAGTTAGAACTGATTGATAATCTCATATGCTGGAAAAATGCAACAATAATTAATGAACAACACTGTTAGAAATAATATAGTTAATGAACAACAACAGAGATTAATATTTATGAAAACAATATGACAACTAATATCAGTCACCTCTGCATACATAAATATTTCTACATTAGTATGAATGCACGCACTCAAACACTCACACAAGCATGCATTCACTAACACATGGACACAAACAGACAGACAAGCACTCACATATATGGAAGAATTGGATAGACAGAGACAAACTGACAGACATGTATCAATAAAAACACATATAAATATATTTTTCATGTGTGCTTCTATTTAAATTCATTACCTCATTATCTTCCTGGATTAGAGATGACTGAAGGCTTTTGACAGCCTTCTTAGAGCCTTCAATAATTATTTCATGATCAGAAGACATGGTCACAGAAATTCCAAGCTTTTGGGCAGCTTCCTTCAACTGTAAGGTTTGGAGAATCCTGATCAGTACAGAATGCTTTAAATACAGTGTCAATTTCCTCACTGAACTTTTATCACTTGCAGATATCTTACCACTGTCAGATTTGATTTCTTCACATTTCTTATCACCAATTTCTTTAGCCAAAGACAAATGCTTTTCTGGTAAACTAGGTGAGGTTAATGCTGTAATAACTGTATTCACTTTTTTCAATATCGAGTCTTCGTCAGTATTGTTTTCCTCTGGGGCAATGGACAACAGGTACACCTTGTCTTTAGCAGTGATGATGTGATGATGAGAATAATTATTCTTGCAATGCTCAGTCAGTGAGATCCATTCTTTGGTTTGCTGGTATTTCTCTGGAAGATGTGAGATTGTCTTGAACTGAATGAAGCTTGTCAAGAAATTTCTAAACTGTGCCTGAGAAAAGTGAAAAATAAATGTAAACTTTACCTAGTCACTTCTTCTGTAGTAATATCATTATTAATGCATGTTTACATAAAACTATAGATAATGTTAGTTACTTTTCAAAACTGTCTTTAGCTAGAAACAATGTTTTATTTGCTAAAATTAATTATTCAACCATATTTCAACCCTTTTCAATGTAATATGAACGATTGTAACAATTAATGCAGATGGTAACATTTGGCAGAATGTGAAAATAAAACTACCTGACACAAAACTAAGTAAAACCAGTACAAAAGCAAAATCCTTAGATATTTGAGTAATTAACACATATTCTTTATCAAGCCAAAGAGAATATCTTGCAAGTATATCTACAGATGATGAAAAATGGGCAGAGAAATAAAAACAAGGGTTCAACAATGAATGTCAGAACAATGTTTTCCCATAGTGAATTTGAATAATGAAGACACAAACCATAGATTGTACGATATATTGCCTGGCACTTCTGCAGTATGTACCTGACGAGATGCAGCGAAATATGCCAGGCAATAAATCGTACAATCTATGCTTTGTGTCTTCGTTATTCAAACAACGAATGTATCAGCAGTCACCACTGCTATAGCATCAAAACATCACGCTGAAGATAAAATTGCAAATGATCAATATTTTTTCCATAATGAATGTTTTTAAAAAATAAAAATCTATGTTAAAAATGGACTAGTGAACAAGAGTGAAAGGTCACAAAGTGTTCCATACTGGCTGTTTCTTTTGTCTATGTTAAAAGTGGACTCTAATGATAGAACACAGGTGAAAGGTCAAATATGTGAAATAAAGCTCTTAAGAAATGTGACTGGTATCACAGGAGAGAGTGAAAACATTCGACATAAGACAGATAGTATGAGCAATACATGTGTTAAGTTAGTTGCAAGTTCTTTACAAGATGCTGCAATCAACCCAAGGACTTTTGGCTGTTTGTGAATTTCTACTAGTTTGCTATTGCTTTCTCATACTGACACACATAACATTGTTAAAAATCAACGTAGGAAGGTCTGCTTCCAAATCGCCTGCAGTCTATTTTAAACCCGGTATGCAGGATTGTGAAACAAATTCTCTACCCCCCACAGATAAATGTGTAGAATACCCAAAAAGTGAAGAACCGTTTTGCATGCCTTGATGTGCATTGTGTATATTTTAACGGTAAACTATGCCTTTAGGCACACTGAATGTATGGTCCTAGTTCCATATGTTTATAGAGCACTCAGCATTCGACGAATAATGTGGTAAATATTAGGCCCCCCCCCTTTACTACCCAGGGTGTTTCCTCATGCCCACTTCAGACTGGGCTGACCTTGGGCATGTTTTGGGAAGTAAAGACAGCCAGCATGATATTGGTATCACAGATCCAGGACAGAATGAACAGGCGGACAGATTGGCTGGCTCGGCAAAACTTGGTGGAGTATTGATGCATGACAAGGCAGACGTGGTTGCGGCCTTGTGGGAGCACGTGTACACCTCGGAGGAGCAGATGGAACACCATAGTATGGTAAGAATGAGACAGCGAGGTGTGACGAGGGGATCTGGCCGACGCTCGACGCTCAGAGGAAAGGCGAGACGGACATATAATCAGATTGCTACTGGAACTATTAGTGTTGGAACTCTTCGCTGGCTGCTGGGGATGGGGACGGAGCGTTTATGGGAATGTCCCGAATGCTGTGATGTCGGTTCCTAAATCAATCAATCAATCAATCAATCCAGGACAGACTGGTCAATAAAAATATGGAGCTGGCACCATATACCCAATATATGCTGCAAGGCATGTGAAAGGGTCCCATACTCTTACATGGCTTGTTTCTGATTATATTTATACCATCTCAAAGAATATATGTTCAATTTACAAACTGTTTACCATCTCAAATAATATATGTTCAATTTACAAACTGTTTACCATCTTAAATAATATATGTTCAATTTAAAAACTGTTTACCATCTTAAATAATATATGTTCAATTTACAAACTGTTTATCACAAATTGAAGATCCACTCCATAACCAATTACCACACACATGCAAGATGTGTCACAGGCAGAAATTCTAATAGATGTACTCATTTCTCTGTTTGTGTGCACATGCACATGCACACACAAGGAGTGGAATTACTTGGAATATAACAATGTATAAATATAAATATTTAAGACGTTAAATTAACAATAAAGGAACTATGAGTTGAGTTGAGATGAGCTAAGAACTGACATCACTGCACTCAGGACAATTCCCATATGTGTTCTGTCCCCTCATTCAACAGCCAGCAAAGAGTCACACTACTAATCGTTCCCACTGCTATCTGATTGAAAGTTCTCCAGGTCTTCCCTCTAAGTTTTGAGATTCTACCAGAACCCCTGCCAATCCTCAGCAATCTCATTCTTCCACATAAGGGTTCTCAATCTGTTCCTCCACCTTCTCCCCTGGTCCCACAGATGTACGACAACCTCTCCCTTGTCCATAGGTAATCTACCACCAAGAGGTACTATGAAATAAATATAAGTTTACACAAGCTCCTACAGTCAAACATATATTACCTTATGTCCATCCTTCCTTGCCACGAACATCTCTAAATCATCACTGAAAACTATGCAACATCCATGGGTGATCAACCAAGATTTCAAACTTTTCTGGACCACTGGATCACACAGAAATGCTTTTTCATTTTCTGTGAACTGAAACTGAAAGTTTAATAAAGAAATCATAATACAAAACATTAGACTTCTGTAGCATATATATTAATATAAATAAAGTTATTGAAGTGTGGGGTTAACATCCCCACCTTTGTAAAAACTATTTTGTTACGAAAAAGATACATAAGCCTCGAATTCGGACTGACTTATTTGGACAAAGACCTCAGAACGTTAAAGGACTCTTGAGATTTGGAACATGGAATGTACGGACACTATATCGAGCTGGAGCGGCTGAAGAACTAACCTGGGAGCTGGTCGAATATCAAATGGATATAACAGCAATTCAAGAAATAAGGTGGCCAGGAGAGGGTACTTTAGAGCAAAATGGAATGATTGTAATATATGGAGGAAACACCCAAAATAAACATGAATTAGGAATAGGTTTTGTCATCAAAAAAGAGTTATGGGGGATCGTTCAAAACTTTAAAGCTGTTAATGACAGAATTAGTAAATTACGAATAAAAGGTAAATGGAAAAATATAATGATGATTAATGTACATGCACCTACTGAAGAGAAAGAAGATGACGTTAAAGAAGACTTTTATAATGATTTGGAAGATGTCATAGAAGAAACCCCCAAACAGGACATCCTGATTGTGCTGGAAGACTTCAATGCAAAAATAGGTAGAGAGCAAACTCATAAAAAAGTGGCCGGTATGGAAAGCCTACATACAACTTCAAATGATAATGGATGGAGAGTCATCAACCTGGCAGAAGCCAAAGGACTGCAGATTAGCAGTACCAGACTACAAAGAAAGGATATACACAAACAAACTTGGAAATCATGTGACAAGAGAACCTATAATCAAATAGATCACATTTTAATTAACAACAGAAATGCATCAAACATACAGCAAGTCAGAAGTTATAGAGGAGCTGAGTGCTACAGTGACCACTTCCTCGTTGGAGCAAAATCTAAAATAAAACTTAAGACAGCTTTCTATACTAAATTACAAAGATTTACACCCAACATATAACAGAGAAAAAATACAAGAAATTACAGACAAAGAGAAATTTACAGATGAAATAAAATGTAAACTTGAAACTCTGCAAAACCCTTTGGAGGAAAGCGTTGACCAAACTTGGTTGAACATCAAGAATACAATTCAATCTACTGCAGAAGAATGTCTCGGTGTGTTAACCATGCATAGAAAGAACAGATGGTTCAATCAAAAATGTGAAGAAGCAGTCAATAGGAAAAAGAATGCCAGACATTTATGGTTAAATGACATCAACAACATCCAAAAGGGAGAGCAACATAGAAATGAATGTAAAAAGGCTACAAAAATAGTTCAACAGCAGAAGCGAGAATATATGAGTAATATAATCAAAGATATGGAAACTAATCACCAGAAAAACGAATCCAGAAAGCTTTTTAAAGAACTGAAGTCAATGAAACGGGGGCACCAATACAACACATATGGTTTAAAAGACAAAAATGGGAATATGATAAATACCAATGAGGAAACGTGCAACACATGGAAAGAATATTTTGTTGAATTACTAAATTGTGAAGCTCCAAGTAACACTTTCCCACAGGAAGAGGTTCTAATGTGTGAACCACAAATTGAAGAACCTGCATTTGAAGAAATCCTATATGCAATCACACGACTTAAAAACAATAAGGCAAAGGGGCTGATGGAACTGCTGATGAATTTATAAAGGCAGGTGGCCATGCATTACATCTAAAGCTATACGAACTAATAATAAAAATCTGGAGGACAGAAGAATTACCCCATGACTGGAAACAGTCATTATTGATACCTATCTTTAAGAAAATAGACAAGTTCCAATGTGAAAATTATAGAGGAATATCACTACTGTCCACAAGCTATAATATACTATCCGCAGTATTATTAAATAGACTAAAACCATATTCAGAAGACATATTAGGTGACTACCGGGCAGGTTTTAGACAAAACAGATCAACAATAGATCAGATATTTATCTTACGACAAATAGCCGAGAAAAATTGGGAATATAAAAGAGATCTCCATAACATTTTTGTGGATTTTAAAAAGGCTTATGATAGTGTCCATAGGAATAGTCTATGGAATGCTATGCAGGAATTTGGAATACCAAGGAAGTTAATCAACATGACCAGACTATGCATGGAAGATACTTATAATATAGTAACATATAAAAGTAGGAAATCAGACCCTTTACAAATAACATCTGGCTTGAAACAGGGTGATGCACTATCGCCGCTACTCTTCAATTTGGCTCTAGAGAAAGTTGTAAGGAAGGTAAAGGAGGAATGTGTAAGCTGCTTGGTTATGCAGATGATATAGATATTATAGGAGGAAGTGAACAAAAGAGATTAGAAATATTGACTCACTTAAAGGAAAAAGCCCAACAGATGGGGCTGGTTATCAACCAAGATAAGACAGAATATATGTAATTTCAAGAGAAGGAATGGCTAAAAACTCTGGCCACATACAAATAGATAATATGACCATTAAAAGAACGGAAACATACAAATACCTGGGTACAATCTTCAACTGCTCTAACATCATAAGGGAAGAAATACAAACTAGAATCAATTCTGGAAATAAGATATACTATGCACTACAACATCTACTAAAATCAAATGCGCTATCTCATAACATCAAAATCACAAAATACAAAACACTGATCAGACCAGTTGTGCTGTATGGCTCTGAAACCTGGACTACAACGAAAGGAGACGAAGCCTTGTTACAAACCTTTCAGAACAATGTTTTCAGATGCATCTTTGGACCCATTAGGGATACACAAAGTAGAGAGTGGAAAAGAAGAAGTAACAAAGACATTTATGATCTGTTTAGGTCCCCACTAATCACTGGTATCATGAAGGCTAATAGACTACAATGGCTGGGGTATATAGAAAGAATGGAAGATAATAGGGAAACAAAACTCGCTTACACTCAGGAAATAAATGACCGTAGACCCCGAGGTAGACCAAGAAGATGGTGGAGAGATAATATATATACATACCTACAAGCACTTGGAATCAACGACTGACAAGAGAAGGTCAAGCAGAGAGACGAATGGCGACGGATTGTATCTGCAGCAAAGAACCTCAATGGCTCGGAACGCTGAAGAAGAAGAAGAAATAAAGTTATAAACAATAAGATGCATTTCCTATTTCTGGCTGAGGGGTTACACCACTTTCTCCGTAATCCAGTTTATCCATGCAGGGTCTCGCAGCGAGGTGAAAACTGCAAGCGGTTCGACCTGCGCTCATGACTTGCGGGATAATGAGCCGGCCGCTCAGAAAGCAATGGCAAACTACTGCACGTAATCTTGCCAAGAAATCAACATACAGCTGAAAGATGCTGATGTTGACAGCGATGTCCTGTAAAGGATATGCAAAAAAAAAAAGGACATTACTAGGGTTCTAGGCAATATATTGTCAGAGGACTATATTTATCCTGGTAACTGTAGAATTAACGACTAGAACAAATGACAGTTGCTAATTCAAGATGTAAAATTATCTGCCACAGACACCATTTTTTTATTGGAAAATACACTGGTTTTAGGTGTAGGTATCCTGACATGTAAATAGTTGAACATTTGTATGGCTTCATTAGAAGAGAAAATTGGAGAAACACTATAATCATTTAGTACGCTCTTATGGAGAAGAGAGTATGTCTTTGGTTGGTGAACTGGATTGCAGTTGTCTTGTATTCTCGTAGAGTGGTTCTCCGGCTGGGTACATGGACCTATGAGCCATGTATCATAGCTCCCGGACTACCATAGGGGTCACAATTTCACTTGTGCTTTTCAATATGTATATGGACAAGACTGCAAGCCTCGAAGCACCAGGGGCTGGAGGGATACTAACATTTGCAGATTTGTTCTCACATACAGGCAGGGGAGGGACAAAAATCAAATAGCTCAGGAGCTGCAGTCGACAATGGACAAAGTGATGAATTGATGTACGAAGATGAATGATGTCGTTAACTCAGAAAAGGCATCTGTATTGTGGTGCTCTCTGGACAATAAGATTGTTAAAGCTGACCTTCCAAACCTCACAATAAATAATTGAAATGTGAACAGAGAAAGCAGACTGAAGCACCTGGGAGACAGTTTTGATAGAAGCCTGTCCTTTAGGGATCATGTTGAAGTGGTAGTTACAAAATGTCAGAAGGAGCTCAATGCAATGAAGAGTATGGCTGCAATTGACATGGAAAATGCTATACACTTTTTCAGCACGAAAATGCTATTCACACTTTTTCAGCACTTGATCATTTCAGTGGTAGAGTATGGACTAGGAATGTTTACTGTGTCAAATCAAAGAGTCAGCTAGTGAAACTAGAGCGCATAGAGAATTGATTCTGGGATGTACAAGGGCCACCCCAATAGTGTGTAAGCAATACATCCTGGCACTGCTGACCATTGCAGACGACTCAAGGTTTTGCAGGCAAGGCCATACTTCAAGGTAGCTGTGGACAAGGAACTCCTCCTGCATGATTCCCTGGATGCAGTCAAGGGCCACAGGCTGTTAAGATGAAGATCATGGATAGTTCAGGCAGAAGATACCATCAGAGTAGTATGCACACTTCAGAAGATTGGCAGATGCAAGGAGTGGGTCTGAGTGGTGAATAGAAATTCAGACGTGTGGGGTTATAATCACATTGGGCCATGAGTGTAAGGAGTGGCCAGCAGGCACTATGGAAGTAGAAATTCAGCATATAATTCATGCCTATCTTGTCCAGGCGATGCGATTATCTGTACTGATGGCTCCATGTTAAGAGACACAAAAGTGCCTGGGGATTCATACCAAAGCAAATGGCCAATGTTTAGTAAAGGAGAGTTTGGCATATGATACCACAACCTCAAGTCTGAGAATCTAGGTGGTGGCAGTTACTGCAGCTGTTCGCTGGCTGGAGAACAAACTGTATATGCATGTTGTGGTTGTAACTAATTCACAAAGCATGCTGTCAAAGGTGATGACTGGCATGCTTTGTGCAGAAGTGCATGCATCTATTCAGAGGTTGAGAGTTGAGAGCATTCGCTGGATCTTTTCTCCAGGATAACTATAAAATTCATCGATGATGTCGTCACTGCTGTCTGTTGTTGGTGCAGTAACTTGTTTGATGCTGAGAACAACGTAACTTTACCAGTAACATTTTGTCTGACACAGTCCAATATCTTTTGACAGATTTTGATCTCTCCAGATCCATAATAAGTGCTACACCTTGCTGTTGTTTCTCTCCACCAGAATGGATTATGTTATATTCCTTGGATGTTATCATGCCCATTCCTTTCCATCTGGACTCACATATACCTAAAATGTTAATATTCAGTCTTCTCATATCTTGCTTGATATTATCCAATTTGCCATCACTACTCATGGTTCGAATGTTCCATGTTCCCATTTCAAATGATGTTAATCTGTGGCACTCAGTTGCTTGCTTGACGGTCTGGAGTCACCTGGTGCATATGACTGTCCCTACTGGTAGAGGCTGCTCCTATGGAGCACCCATATACGCTGTCTCTCTGATTCTCTATTAATTGACAAAACATGATTTTCTAGGCATCTGTAAAGAAGGTAGTTTGGGGGGTGGGGGTTCTGCTAAATGGGTACTCCACCTTTCCCAAGGGTATCCCTAGGCTAGCGCAAGGAAGGAGGCACCTTACTTCTACTTTGATAGAGGATAACCCTATCCCACCACCCACTATAGCTAGTGTTATGCTAATTAGCAAAAATCTATAGTTAACTTGAAGAACAGAATTGACTTTGAATCATTCAAAGAAACAACAGACTTTGTCTAATGACTTTGGAACTGAATAGTTTATTCTCTACTCATGTGTTATGCTCAAATACAGAGACTTCAATGATATCAAGAAACATATATGAATAAATACTCACGGTTAATTCTAAATGCAAAAATATTACCTTTTTGTCTTCTGTAGTGAGAACTGACTTCAGTTTTGGCAACAAATCCTTAGATCCACTGATAGTTATCTCTTCTTCATTTTCATCAATGTCAACATCAAGATTATGTATTTTTTGCTTGAGACTATTCTTCAAATTTAAAATATTCAGAATCCACAACAATGCAGAATTTTGGACACATATAGTAATTGTTTTAAATTTGGTACTCTCTTTTCCTCCCACAGACGGTGTGTTTCCTGAGCTCTGACCACTCTCATCTGGTATCATGCTGTTTTGATCTGGATTAGGCACAGATTCATCTTGATGTGAACCTGGTTTTAAGTCTCTTTTCAGTCGGATGATGGTATTGTTAATTATATTCACTATGAAATCCATTTCTTGAGATTTGGATGCAAGACACACCAAAGTCACAGATGTGTCTTCAACAAAGAGCTGCTGATGAGTGTAGGTTCTGTCAAATAATTCCACAAAGTTAGTCCACTCTTGCTGCTGTTGACACTCTGTACTAGGCAAAGGAGAACATTCTTTTGAAATCACCAGTGTGAATATGAAATTGTGAAATATTTCCTGAAATATATGAAAACATTAAATTTATTATAAATAGGACATTACAGTACAGGAAATTTAGACTATGAACATAACCAGAGACATTTATCAAATTACATAAGTTATCAATGACAAGCTCACCTGTTAAATTCATTGGTTTAAAAATAATCTTATAAAAATAATTTATGATCTCATTTAATAAAATCATGATAAACCAAGCACAGAAGATGATAAACTGGTGTTAGAGAAATTAAAAAGTACTAAAAATAATTCTGTAAAGAGAACTCTTTACCCTACAAAGAAAATAAAGAAAAAGAAAGAAATAAAAAGATTTATACTAGCAGTGTTTCAAGATAATGATATTGCTTATTGTTCTATCTGTTATCTCATTATGGAGTGCGGATTCTCAACCATATCACACCTAGCCTTTCTATCTGAGAAGTTGCTGAGGATTGGTTGAATTTTGACCAGTAAAGTTGTCTATGGTATGGGGCAGCCAACTCTTCTTAGTCATGTCTTATGATAACTAGAAATGAAAAGAAAGTTTATGGGGGGAAAAAAGAGACAATTATTTTGACCAGTGTTATCTATACAACATTCAGGAAAAGCTACACTGGAAGGAAAAGTTGAAGTCAGCTGTGCAAGAGGTAGGCAATGGTACAAGTTAGAAGATAACATCAGTCACAAGTTAGAAGATAACATCAGTCTGTCAGGTTTCAAGAGATAGTGTTGGCAATCATTGCAGCCAACCTCCACTGAGAAGACAGCACTGCTATTTCTTAAATAACACGAGATACTTTTCAGGAACATACTGCAGAAGTCACACAACATAAAGTGAAATAACTAGATAACTCCTTCAAGCTGAAATATACACATTCGCACAGTAATGTCGATTGTCTACCATGGTAATTTTAAACTGACTAACATGTCTTTCTGCTTGCACAAGACCGGTTTACATAGGTTGATCAATATAGCTTCTGCAAACTTTAACAAGCGACTACTTTGTGTGTTGAACAACACACGGAAGGCACTGTCTCTCTCAACCACATAACCACTCTCGAGCACATGTCTCGTGACCGATGAAGCGGGACTGTTCCGGTGTGTCTGCCTACCTAGGCTACAATCGTCTGAGTGTAGTATCTTGGTGACCCAGTTCGGAATGTGTTCCAAAACCCTGTTATGTAACTGTCGATCTGTTCTGCGATGTAGATGGCCTCACACCTGCATGTAAATTGGTAAATACCACTTGATTTGGCGTACAAAGCTACAGATTCTTTTACTGCTGGGGTGGGGATCGGTATGGTTCTGTACCTGATAACTGGAGTTGCAGCACAGAATGTTCGCCTGACTGCTGTGATGAGCCGGTCCTGCAGACGTTGATATGCACCCAGGACACACTTGCCACATAGTGGTCACGCTCACACGCACCACATAGTGGGAATTGGGAGATTCCCAGTCTAACAATAGAATGACTTGACCACTAGGGAAAACTAAGGACGACGTAAGCATCGTCAAGAGAGCAACGGAGAACTTCGAGAAAGGACATCAAGACGGCTGTACTGTGTACAGTACCAGCGGTACTGTTTGCATACCGAGAGGTACCACAATTTAGTACAGGGTTTTCTCCATTCGAGTTGGTATATGGAGCAAATCCACGAGGTCCATTATTAATATATAATGACATACTCACAAATAAAACATATGATCATCCGAAAAGAGATGCATATGAAATAGTAACACAGTTAAGAGATAAAATTATCACAGCTTGTCAGATTGCAAAATCTGCACTGGATAAAGCTGGAGAAAGATACAGACAGTATGGTAATAGGAACGCCAAGACAATAGTCTTGAAAGAAGAAGAAGAGGTTTGGTTATTATTACCTGGTCCTCGAGATTGTCTGGTTACTTCATGGCAAGGTCCATTTAAGGTAATTAAGAAAATTAGCGATGTCGATTATCGTATTGATGTGAATGGCAAACATACGATTTTTCATATTAATATGTTGAAACCATATATTCCACGTGTGGATAACGCAGGTCAAGTGACACAACAAATTCCTCATTGACTGCAGAAATTTCAGATTTAGATAAAACTGGAATTATAAAAAAATCAATTTCAAATTACTGTTCACCAGTTGTAATTGTTAAGAAAAAAGATGGTCATTACTATTACAAGACTATGAATTTGACATCTGTCACATTCCTGGAAAAGACAATAATCTTGCTGACATTCTGAGTCGATTATAGAATGGCAGATTTTCTTGTTGGTTAGTTATAGTTGAATTTTTGAATTATAGTTATAGTTCTTGTTGTATTAAGTTCAAGATTCAGATATATATATTGAGTTGATTACGTATTATAAGCCTTGTTAGTGGGTCAAGATAACAATAACCAACATGTTAAGATAGGTTATTTGATTAAATATTATAAATAAGGTACATTTGTATCTGATATGTGTTCAAAACAGAGCCAAGGCAAGGATGAAATTTATGAACGGACACAAGTACTTGCTGGTGGAAAATCAGAAGACAGTCATAAAGAGACTTAAGTATCAAAATGTGATGTTGAAAGACATATGATGTTAATTGTTTATTAATTAGAGTTACACAAGAGTAATTAACGTTTATTTTAGTTCATTATGAATGTTGGGTCCACATTGACAAGATGATATGTTTTATGTTATATGTATATATATATCTATATGTTGATAAATCAGCATGACAGGAGCTAAACAAGGAGATATAATTGAATGGTAGTTCAAATCCCAAAGGAAATATCGGTTAAGTTAAGGTAGAGTCACAAACAAGCACCCTACCCATTAAATGAATGATTAAGTATATCATGACAATACAACAACAAGTAACGACTACGACTAACATGGTGACTGGGAAATCTACATTATTACCCTCGTCCGAAACTCATGGTAATACCTAGAGTTAGGACACATTTGTCATTAGGACAATGTAGGGACTAATATGATTATTAGTTGAGCTGAATCCATAGGATCAGCCACACGACGTCCGACGTAAGGTTCGGACAGGTGGGCGTGCCCGTTATGTTGCATTTATAATTTTTTTTTTGAGGGTTAAGGATGTGGTAAATCCTAGAACTATCTGGTGGTGGGTAAAAGAAAATTATGGTTACAGTTGTAAGTATCATATATGATGATTATGAAAGGAAAAAATGACATAGCATTTTTTTTTCTGGGAGGGGGCATTATGCCACATAGTGGTCACGCTCACACGCACCACATAGTGGGAATTGGGAGATTCCCAGTCTAACAATAGAATGACTTGACCACTAGGGAAAACTAAGGACGACGTAAGCATCGTCAAGAGAGCAACGGAGAACTTCGAGAAAGGACATCAAGACGGCTGTGTGTGTTTTCCCTGAAAGCTCCGTGAACAAAAGGTTTGATCATTTAGGGCAAGGCATTGTTACTGAGGGATATCGCCTGTTTACATAGCATTCTTGTCATACTCAGGACCGGAACATATATCAAGTATAGACAACGAGTTAACGAGTCATGTTAGACATTAGCTGCAATATGCTTTAGGAGATTGGGTAATTATAGAATTGGATGAACGGCCAAGTTGTATTAACATATATAACGTCCCGTGCCCGTGTTAGGGCCCCGTTATATGATACCGCAGTGTTGTGTTCATTTTGTCTAAAAGAGAGCAGATCCGAAATAAAAGGATTTATCTCAAAATTATAACAGTCTTCAAGGTGAGCGACTTTTGTTACATACATTCATTCAAGTTTGAGTTTTAATGCTTCAGCGGTTGATTGCATGTTGAGACAACACTGGCAGAGAAATTTTAAACTCTGAAGAATGCCTTAAACCTGAATGGGTACTCCACAGGATTAATAAAGCGCCACTGCCAACAGCCCAAACCAAAACCAGAAGTAACTACAGTCAATAAACTCAAGGTATTCATCCAGCTAACCTTCCGAGGGGATGACGTAATGCAACGCTGGTGAGAATACAAATGCTTGCAGCTGTCAATAATTCCAGTTCTGTGTTAGCTGACTATTCTTCTTTGTCTTCTAAAAAGCACTCTTGTCTGGCTCCCCCCTTTTGACTTGGTCTAGGTAGCAGATTCACAGTCATAACTTGATTTGTTTATTCCTCCTGCCTCTATGAGAGCATTCACTATATCAGTCTGAAACATTGCTTGTTAAATTTCCTTAGTAGCCTGGCTTGCAAGCTTATTCATTTCCTCTTACACCCAAATAGTCTGGCATAAAAATGAAGCTGATTTTTGTCATTATTAACCTCCTAAGAGACTCCACCCACTGTCTTTGAGTCCATCCCATCTTGAACTTTCTAAGCATACTCAGAGAGTCATGGAGAAAGGATTCCTGGGTGAGAAAGCCTGTATCTCCAACCAGGCTATTGCTTTAATTACTGCCATGACCACCATTGCCAGTCTACTTGTTGTCAAGGTGAAAGCACTGCAGTCCTTAACAGTCCCCCCTCTGACCTGAGTATAGAGTTCATGTATAAAACAATAATGGCTGCCAAACTGTTAGTAAACAATGCAGTTGCCATTATTGAGAGGGTTTGAATCAACTTAGCTTCTTGCTAGCATTTCAACTTACTTCATGTCAATAGTTCAACATCTGCCATCCATATTGTGAGCACAGTATGACAGTTTAGCACAATACCTGAGCATCATTCCTTCCCATAGACTGATCAGTGTATTGTTTCATTGGTGTTATGACAATATTTGTTTCTATTGTTTTAAAGCACTCTGGATAATAGCTGTTTTTTCATATATCAATCGAAAATTTTAACACAAATTTCGTGGCACAAATATTTTTTTAACTATAGTAAAATGTAGCAAAAAAAATATTACAAGATCATATATAACTTAATCATCATCTGTCCCATACTGATAATGTCTGAACATGTCACACAAACACCAGTCTTGCATCAAGTCTGTTTTCTTGTCCTGATTGTGACATTTGGTCAAGCCATCTAGATAGTTATCTCTGTCTTTCTATTTTCCCAGTTTGAAAGTTATTACAAAATGTTCAAGTATATTTCTTATCTTAATTAACTTGCCTTTAAAAAAATCATGACTAAGTATAATTTCTCTAATTTGTCTCTGTATATGGTACTCTTTGCAATGTTTTTAAAACCATGTTTCTTGGCCTGTCTGCTTAGTGTCCAGGTCTAACATGCATACAACTATAATTTCATATACAGTAGGATATACTGTCATAATAAAAAGTTAATAATGAGTGAATTTACATTTTTACAAAATATCTTTTTGAAACTAAAACTTTGTAAATACACCTGGCATTAACAATTTATTGTGACAGAGTAGACCAGATTTCCTACTGTACATGGAACAGACATACAACTTCCTAAACAGCTTTGTGTAACTGTTTGATATTAAAGATCTTTTAAAAACAAGTGGAATTAGCTTTCAGCTAAGGCATGCCTGAAAGTGACATTATTCAGCATATTACTGAAATCCTGCAAAAACACTTTGGTGCAGCTTCTGTCAAGAGATAAGATGACAATAAAAAAGGGAATTAAATCCAAACAACTAAAAGTTTGCATTTATTTATGCATCTGGCTAGAGTAATTCGTGTCTAGTAGAATGTACAAATAAAAAGTATTATGGTAGAAATTAAGAGATAGAAATATCCCACAGCCTTTTGTTGTTAGATGAGTATACAAGCTAAAGTTAATAACATTCATTCAAAGAATAAAGTCTACAAATAGCAAAAGACCATCCCTGCAAAAGATGGATAAATCGTGTATCTGAAGCAACAGACATAACAGTGTTTAAAGTGCATTCTACGACTTACTTCAGAGCTCGTGATGCTGCAAGGCAAATAGGAAAAGGAGGAAGAAAGGGAGGAGGCAGAGGAAGGCGGGAGAGGAAATACAGAATATCCATGTAAGGAGAGCTGAGATACTGTGAAATCAACTAAAATTTAATCAAGAAGTACCTTCAACATATTTCCAAACTGTGTATATACTGAAACAAATGAAGTGTAAATAAGTTAGAATACTGCTTAGTACAATAAAGCTGAATTTTACCAATAGCAAAACAATGACTAAACCTAAGCAAATGTTTTCCCCCAACCCACAGAGATTACAGTGTACCTTTCTTTCTGCACCATCTATAACTTGCAAGAAGGGTTTGCCTTGAGTGTCAACAATATCCACATACAATCCTGCTGAGTCTATGAAGTTCTTTAAGTCCTGCAGTGCTGTCTCATTTCCCAAAAACCTCTCAATATGTACTTGGTGATCTAGCTGTTAAAACAAATAATTTCAAATATATAGTAAATAGCATTATATCTATTTCTCTTAAATAACATTATATACACACTAACTAAATTACCAAGCCCTGTTTTGATTGTTTTATTTAGTTGGTTGCAATCCTACTGCAGATAGAAATAATAAAATGAAATGTAACTGTTCCGTACATACTTTAAAATGCTTTATGTTGAAAAATAAAACAGTGACCAAGATTAACTACTCACAGCATACACACATTTATAAAAATAAAAACTAGTCATAATAAGTGCTGGGTAATCTTTAATATGGCTAACAAAATGTACAAACATGTTTCAGACAGGAAAAACCAGAGATCACATCTTCAACATGAGAACTATCTTTGAGAATCGAGAAGTAAGACTTGCGAGAACCAAGTGATGACTGTGAATCTGAAATCATGGTCAGACTGCGAGAACAGCAAATTAAAAGAGGTGTGGCCAAACAAGAACACTATGCAGGAAGCCAAAGAAGATTGATAAACCAACACAGAACTGGTGTCGTTAGCAGCTACATGCTGCGGGATTTGCTGAGGAGGGGATCCTAGCACTTATTGACTGAATGGTTCGATGTGCAATGAGGATGATCTGTTGACTAACTAACTAACTTTGAGAATTGGAGCGAGTACAATGCAGAACATCATACTTGTTTCACCGACTACAGTTAGACTTTCGACTGCGTTCAACCAACAAAATTATGGAACATTTTGAGAGATATGGGGTTTCCAGCACACTTGTCCAACTTAATTCAGTCATTACATCATGAACAACAAGTGGCTGTCAGAGTAGCTGATGAAAGATCAAATTGATTTGAGGTACAAAGGAAAGTACTGGGTTGCATTATTGTTCCATATCTATTCAACATCTGCACAGAAAATGTAATGAGAAACATAATAAATTATGAGATCAGATAAAAATGTGATCCCTTCATAAATCATGGAAACTCTATTCCAGAAATCAGATTTGCAGATGACATGTTCTTCCTCTCAAATAGTGCTAAGGGATTGGAAGAGTTGTTTATGTCTGTCAAACAATACAGAGAAAATCAATGTTTATGTCTGTCAAACAATACAGTGAAAAATCAAAATCTCTTTCTGAAGTAAAAAAACTAAATGCCAACCAAAAACCACAATCAACAATGAAGAAACTGAAAATGTCAGATACTTTGAATATATCTGATTTATAATCTTCAACAACGGGGACCTTTCAGAGAAGTCAGACATAGACTGGCCTTAGCAATGCAGAGGTTAAACAGTATCAAGAACATCACACAACACCAGAAAGCAAATTAAAGTAAACATTTGTGAGAACCTGAATCTTTCCTGTGGCAACATACAGATGTGAGTCGTGAACCATTTCATAACCACTAAAGCAAACTGGTGCTTTTAAACTTAAAAGTTACAGAATAATTCTTAGAACATCATGGACCACACATAAGAAAAACACTGACATATTACAAGATCTGAATACAGAAGAAATCTTGCTCATAAACAGGTTTCATATTTGGAAACTGAAATATTGGCAATATTAATTATCCCAGTGGTTTGGAAAGAACAGTGCAGAAAGGCATATCCTGGAAGAAACGCAGGTGTTGACCATTACAAAGATGGACACAGGACATTGCAGACACCTTGGGCATGAAAATGTATGAAACAGGAAACTGGCAAGGGATGAAGATAATCTTCAGCAGGCCCTGATGAGAGTGACTTTCTGCGAAGGACCTTCTACATGATGATGATAATTATGATCTAGCTATTAAAAAAAAAACTAAAAAATATCTAGAAAAAGACTATATTTATTCCACATAAATAAAATTACATGCACGCTAGTTAGATTACTGAGCCTTCTAAGGATTTTGCATTTTATGATAAATGAATGCAACCAAACCGAATAAAGCAATCAATCAATCAATCATGTGCCATGCCGGAAAGCATGGGGGGTCATGACTCGCCATTTCACTCAATCACCAGTGTCGTGGATCAGCTCAGTGTTCCTGTCTCGTCCATGCCATGTGGCCAAGCCATCCAGGTATTTTCCTCTTGGTCTTCCTCTTGGTCTGTTCCCTTCGATCTTGCCAGTTGTCACTAAGTTCTCCAATCCATTTCTTCTCATATGTCCAAAAAATTTTGACTGTCTACGTCTAATTTCTCTAATCAGTTTACGATGTTCATTTGTCTCCTGTAGTACTTGGTCATTGGTTTTTCTGTCTGTCCATGGTATTCTTTGCATTTTCCTCAGAAACCACATTTCTGCAGCCATCAGATGGAATAAAGCAAGGGTTACACTAAATACAATTTTTCTATACATATTCGAAAGTGATTAATGTTGGAAATAAAAATAGAAAGGCCAAGACTAACTATTCATAAAAGAAACAAATAAATTCAGTTAAACTAAAAAAATTTGACAGGATTTATTCATCAAGAGATACACAAATCTCTCCATACTGGATTATTACAACAAATATACAACAGAAAAAAATCACTGAAATTATTATTACAAGGGCGAGTCAATAAGTAAGTCATAGAGTTCTGTGGGATGGCAGGTAAATGTAGTTGGTGTTTTCTATAGGTGTCATTAGGTGACAGCAACATCAAACTTTATATTCCTGTTGGTCAGGTGGCGCTAGGTGTCTCATGCGCATGTGCAGCGCATAAACAAAATAGCGACTGTACTTACAGGGTATACAATCAAAAAGCAACGTGCTGTAGAGCGTTTTTGGTGGGCAAAAGGACTGCCTGCAAAGGACATTCATAAGGAAATGCTTCCTGTTTATGCTGACAAATGTTTGTCCTGTAAAGCGGTGCGTAGCTGAGTAGAAACATTTTCTCAAGGACGCTCTAAAATTCAAGGTTACGCCATCAGCAGGGAAGGTTATGCTGACAGTGTTCTGGGATTGTCAAGAAGTGCTTTTAACCAATTTCAAGAAGAAAGATGACAATGTGAATTCTGAATCGCACTGCGAAGTTCTATCGATGCTTCATGATGCAATTCAAAGAAAACGTCCAGGACTGCTGACTAGAGGAGTGTTGCTTCTTCATGACAATGCCAGACCACATACGGTTCGATTAACTCAGGAGAAAATTAACCAACTAAGGTGGGAAGTTCTGGAAGATCCACCTTACACCACGACTTAGCCCCTAGCGATTTCCACCTTTTTGGTCCACTGAAAAACCACATTGGCGGGAGACATTTCGTGATGATGAAGTTGAATGTGAAGTGAAAACGTGGTTTAGAAAACAGAGCACGCAGTTCTATGCAGCCAGTTTTGGAGGATTGATAAAACAATGGGATAAGGGCATCAGTTATCAGTTGGGGTATCTGTAACAGTAAGGGAGTTCTGGGGTATTATTAGGATCTAGTGGGAAACACAGATACAGCACGATTGAGCATTGAGACTGAAAGGGGTGAGAGATGCTCAATCGTGACGTATTGGGTTGGCAAGGGCAGTTAAGATCCGGCCTTTGTCTGGTGTGGAGGAGAACATCGAAGCTTTGTCATCTTACAGAAATAAACGTTATATCAACAAGAAAACAACAAGCCTTCGTGTTATTATACACTGGTATATGATGCGAAATGGTGCCACTTGACCAGGATACTGAATTGGGCCGTCCCGGCTACCACGCGAAGTACTAAGAAACTTTCAAAGAATGCCTAAACCAGAAGGTATTTAACGTTTTCTCAAATCAGCTTTATCAAGGTCGGGAGACGCTTGTTGTTGTTCCAGTGAAAGAAACTTTCAAAGAATGCCTAAACCAGAAGGTACTTAACGTTTTCTCAAATCAGTTTTTTCAAGGTCGGGAGACGCTTGTTGTTGTTCCAGTGAAAGGATCAGGTCAATAATCAGCAAATAAGGAGGCTCGAAGGCTGTGATAACCCTGAGCACATAATTTCAATCATGTAAAATTATAGAACTTTTACATTATCAAAGGGCTTTCCAGAGCCGTGGTTTGAAATTTTACATTATCAAAGGGCTTTCCAGAGCCGTGGTTTGAAATTTTACATTATCAAAGGGCTTTCCAGAGCCGTGGTTTAAAATTTTACATCATCAAAGGGCTTCCCAGAGCCGTGCTTTGAAATTTTACATCATCAAAGGGCTTCCCAGAGCCGAGCTTTGAATTTTTACGTCATAAAAAGGGCTTTCCGGAGACCTTATCTGAACTTTAACGTTGGCCGGGGGATGGTCATGGTTGTAGTCTGAACTTCAGCCTTCAGCGTTATCAAAGGGCTTCCCATAGCCGCGATCTGAGCTCTGGAGTTTCGAAAAGTTACCATAACCTGAATTTTGCTAATTTCAAATCGCCAGCCACTTACGTTATCGTTATCTCAAGACGTCGATGATGTACCCCACCCGGGGTGAAAGCAAAGACTAAAAAGCTGGTCGGGACCCAACCAAGGGTTGAAGATAATCCCGGCATCCCTAGAGAAGTGACGTAATTACCTGGGGGAAGAGATAGACTACCTGAACTACGCGACAGATTTTCAGCTGAAACAGGCTCCTGGTGATCGAACGAAATCTGACGCCGAGTGGAGGAAGGTACGGGTTTGAGTCAAGAAACAAAAAGAAAATAGCTCTGATTTTCTATAATAAGTGAGTGAATTCTTTAAATTAAGAAGTAAAAAAAAATTGTGTGATACTTAAACCCAGAAAATAACTGTGGTTTTCTATAATAACTGAGTGAATTCTTTAAATTAAGAAGTTAAAAATTGTGTGATACTTAAACCCAGAAAATAACTGTGGTTTTCTATAATAACTGAGTGAATTCTTTAAATTAAGAAGTAAAAAATTGTGTGATACTTAAACCCAGAAAATAACTGTGCTTGTCTATAATAAGTGACTGTATTCTTTAAATTAAGAACTTGAATTTGTGTGGTTCTTTGCTTACTTTCTTTCAGTATTTTTCAGCATGGCGGAACAGGACACCTTAGTACAAGTTTTAACGTTAAATTAAGAAATTATAAAAATGAAATTGGTTACTTGTATAAATATTTCAGCTTAGAAGACTCAGCACAGCACATATTTCAGCTGAACTCAGGACAAGTTTTTTTTCCAGGTACCAAAGAAATATACAGAAGAAGAAGTGAAAATATTGTTTCAGCTGGATAGATATTTCAAAGGAACTGAATATGAATTTCTTGTGCGGGGAGTTACAACGGGTTAGCACATGGTTAGGAGAATTAAAGGTGTCAATTACGGAAGTAGAAAATTTTCTGAAAACGTTGAAGAACAAAACGACTAGACAAGACCCTTATAGAATTATGGTAGACTGCAATAGAGTAGAAAAGAATAACAGGAGACAGCCATTGCTTAATAAAGACAGAAGAAAATATGGTTATGACGAACCAAGGCCTGATGTATATAGAGCAAAAGACGGTGAGAAGAACAGACGTGATAGTAAAAGGTCGGACTGGTATAGCAGTTATAAATACAAAAATGGGCGTGAGAGAAACTTTTCAGGGAAATCATGGGACTGGCCCTCTCACAGTGCAACTGCTAGAAAAAGACGTGACGACTGGTTAGAGAAAAGACAAAGACAATATTTAAACTCAGGTGTAAGAGACAGAGTTGAACCTGTAAATAAAATACAGACTAATCCTAAAATGGTTGCGAATGTGACTAGTGGACAGGAAAAGAAGACGACGTTGTCAGTAAGGAAAAGAAACCGAGAGACACAGACGCAGACAAGTAATACGGTAGAAAGTAGTACGCAGACTCAGGTACAACCAGTCAGCAAGATAACAAAGGGAACTCAAACTGACTTCATAGAGAATCAGTCAAAACCAACTCAATTGACTAAGAGAGACAAGGTTGAAGTTAGAAAAGATGGACAGACGAGGACCAAGGACGAAAGGAAGTCAATGAAGAAAAGTGTTAGTATGATAGTAAATAGAGGTAGTGCCATGGCAAGTTCTTCAGCTATAGACAAGAAACTAGTTCCCAAATGGTGTAGGAATATTAGCTGTCAGAGTTCAAGTTACGGAGAAGATATTCCTACAGCCGAATATTATAGTGATGCTGAAACAGATATTATTACCGATGATTCGGAGAATGAGAGTGTTGCACTACGAGCAGATCCTGAATTGAAGAGTGTTGTTCCCTCATACGGAATAGTGACTGGTGGACAGACGGATAGAGTTTTGGTTAGTGACTATGTAGGGAAGGCTAAGGGACGAAGACCGAGAAAGAGAAAGAAAGCCAGACGTTTTAAAGATGACTATGGGAATAGGGCCGACGTGTTTGCAGTAAACTATAACGAGTCTGATGATGGAACTATTATTAGTGTGTCATCTGAAGACGAGATGGGAAGGTATAAACGTTACGTAAGGTACACAGGAAACAGTGAGCAGACTGACGCAAATAAAGGAAATAGAAGGAACTCATTTAAGAAGAAGAATAGTGGTAGACAGTTAGCGGGAAATTATTCAACGACAGAAAGTGATTTAAGAAAAATAGAAGACCTTAGGACCTTAAGACCTGAGTACTTTAATAAGTTGACAACAGATAGTGAAGATGACATTATAACTGAAAGACAGGTTAGTGTATTGAAAGACAGTGAAGTGTTTAATTTGGACACACTATATAACGGTTAAAATTCCTTGGGTGAAGAAGGAAAATGAAATAGTTTTGGGCTTATGAGAAGAACTCCGGTTTGAGAGTATAGGTATATGAGCTGTCTAAAATAGACAGATGAATTTTTTGGGGTAGCGTGGTACAGGGTAGGTGATAGTGATGTTGAGGTTAAGGAAGTACGGTAAATGATATTCCACGTGGATTACGTAATACAGGATATCTACTGTTTGATTACGATGTAGAGAGAGTATATTAAGTAAAATAGGGTAGATTCAGGACAGAATTAGTAGAGGGTGAGAGATATGTTAGGCATGAATGTTCGTATTAGAAGTGGGTTGACTCAGAGCTATGACGTGATGTCCGAGATAGTTTTGCTTGTTGGTTGGAGAAAAAAGAATAGTATTGGTGACAGGTGAATCGAGAGTGTCTGGTGAGGAGATATAGATTGAGGAGGTACTGAGTATCCTGTGAGTAAAATACCCAGCTGAACGTGAGAATAAAAGTAATAGACTGTAGAAGTGGATGCTTGAAAAATACGAGTTACGTCGTGCTTGCGGAGAAAGAAGAAAGTTGTTGTGTATGGAGAAGTATAGAATGATAGTTACGAGATTAGTGATCTGTTGGAATGAAGTTTGTTTTGAAGAGATAGTAAATAGTGCTGTGAAAGCGATATAAGTTAAGAGAGGTAATGTATAGGATCTGACCTTCGTATAGGAGTGACTGATTGAGTAAAATAGAGAAATAAGAAAGCAGTGAATTGAGAGAGTACTCTGGAATAATTCGTCGGGTTGTGCGGTGTTCATACGTGAGTATAACTGTAGTCAGACAGGTGTTCGTCGTGATGAAGGAAGTAGGAGAGAGGTGTGATGACGTCGCCTAAGTGAAATACATAAATAAAATGTAAGAGTGGCGTTGATATGTCTTGTGTCAATATGTGTAGAGGAGATCAATACGTGTAGGTATGTGGTGAATGATTGTTGGAATGTTGAAGTGGCGTCTAAAGTGTTTTGTTGTAGTAATAGTATGGAGACGTTAGGTTGTCGCGATGCGAGAGTAGGCGTGAGATGAGAGCGAGGTTGTGTGTCATTGTCCGTGTGAATATGAGAAGAGTGGTTGATAAGTGACGTTGATAAACCGTGGAACATAGAGTATGAGAAAGTCGAGAGATAGAATGAAAAGGATTGGAAAGATTGTGATGTCTTTTCGTAGAATATCTGACGTTGGAAGGAAATTATGGAAGTTATATTCCGAATTAACATTCTGAATGATGTTTCACAAAACTTGTTTAGTATTCTTGACAGGGAAATGTCGAAGCAAGAGTGCCTAAGACTGAGAAACGAGGAAAGAGAGGTCTACTGTCAGTTATAAGTGGCGTGGGTTGCAAGTTCTGAAAGAGTTCCGAGAAATAACAAGAAGAGTGAAAGATGCGGAGGTAAACATGGTTAGTTAAATGAATGTTGGAGAACGTGTTCCGAGGAGGGTGACCGGTTTGATTATCGTCACGATACAAGAGTGCTAGGAAAGACTGGAAGATAGATTAGAGTAGTCGTGGTGAGATGTAGAAAGTAATAATAGATGAGAAACTTAAAATTCGAATTAGTGCTTGGTACAGCAAGTAGGTGTGTTGGTGAGACGTCTATAGTAAATAGACAAAGTTTTGTTGGACGTAGGAGAGTGGAGATGCTGTAGTTAACAGTAATGATTATGAAGTGGTAGTGATGCTTGGTAAAAATCCGAGCCACAGGTTAATTAATAAGTGAATAGATGACTGTTGCATTAGTGATAGATAAAGTGGTCGACTTGTAGTTTACAGTGCTGGCTTAAAAAGGACATTTTAGATGTGACGATGTATTAAGAGGGGAGATAATCAATGTTTGACTTCCAGAAAAAGGAACGGTCAGTTGTTGAGTAGTGATTTTGGTTGAGGGGAACAAGTATAGTTCCGCATTATGATGATATGTAGATAACAGATAGATGTTTGTATATATGTATATACGTATTTTGGCATTAATGCTTGGTATTGAGTTGTTTTGACTTGGCTAAATAGATAGGTGTTACATTGGTTAGCAAGGGAGGCCAATGCTGCTGGGTCACTGTACGTGGTTAATTCTAAGAGAATTATATTTTTTTTTTGAAAACCTTCCCTTTAGCGAGAAGACAGTTATATTTATTGTAATTGAGCTTACAATGCCTCATATATATAAAGTTTATTTTGCTTGATTTGGTCCTGTAAAATGATTATAATTATTTTAGAATAGGGTTATTGTGTCCTTAGACTTTCATCTGTAAACTACTGGTCCGTAAAAGAGACCAGTAGTATTAGGTAAAAATAGAATAGGATGTATGTTATATCATCATCACCATCATCATCATACCTTTAGTTGAGTTGAGGGGAAACATAAATGATTGTTACAAAAATTTGGGGGGGTTTGATGTCCTGTTGTGATTTTATTTCGCTGTTTTGTGTGTTAAATAGTAGTTAATTAAGTTATGCTGGGTTTTTGTCTAGAATAAAGACAAAACAGGGGGCTTTAATTAGGACCCTTCGTTCAGAAAAGAGCTACTGAGAGCTAATAGAGAGACACATTCGCTTTGTGAAGAAGAAGTTCATGGGTATTTTGTGCTGTGATAATCAGCGTAGAGAGATTAATATGGCTATGAAATGTAGACGAGCTTACTACACAAGTAAAATGGTTATGGGAAACTTTAGAGATACACTAAAGTAAGCATTAGTTAGAAATATAAGGGATTAGAAGCCACATGGGAGAAGAAAAGATTAATGAATATATTCAGTGGGGTAAAGCTGAGAAAAGTTTTTCCGGGGGGGTCAGAAAAGCCATGATATACACGAGATTGATGGGTTATAGAAGAATAAGAAAATTACCCCAGACAAAGAGTAAACATGAATTGGATCCATGTTTGACTAGACACTGTGGATAACAGTACAATAATAAAGGGGTGTAAATGTGAAATGAACATAGGGGAGACATAGTGACATGGGGTGTTTGTGGGTCCGTAATAAAGGGACTGAGATAAAGTTGATTGCAAGCAGTCACAGACATGAGTGGTTATTTTTGCTGCTGTGGCTTACGGCATGAATTATGAATTGAGAAGTGGAAGATTTTAGAGAGGCATTGGGTTACATAGCCTGGGCAGGATGTAAATGTTTATCCCTTTGGGTGTATTAAGCTTCAGAGATAGAATGATAAGTGGGTTGCTAGACTAGTGGTCAGATTACGATGTTGTGGGGAGATTTCAAGATTACTAGGTTGCTGTTGATAACGGCATAAGAGGAGGTTTTAGTAAATATGACCATAAGAAATGGACATTAAGAGAGGTTCTGAGTGAGATATAGTTATGTGAGGTGATGTGCATAATGTTGGAAGAGGTCTTAAAGGATGATAGATTTTTAATTGTGTACTTGGGATATTGTTTGAGTTGACATTACAATAAGAGGTAAGGTGGAGGTAGTGTCTGTAATATATAGACAATTGGATGTGGATAATGTTTTTGATGCTGTAGATAGCAGCGTAAACGTTTACCATAAGGAGTGGTAAAGGTGTGTGATTTAGGTGAGTGTGGTTTTTAGACTTTATTACATAAAGTCTCAAATGACATAGGAGGGTAAAGGAGTATGGTTTGGAAAAGGGGGTGTGTGATGTAGCTGAGTGTGGTTTTTGTGTGGAAGAGTTCTACTGCTTCTTTTAAATACCGGTGGCCACCGATTCTTTGTCTTCCTATCGTGTGAAAGTTATTTCAGGTTAGTTGAAAGTGGGGGATAAGTAGCGTTGGTGATGATAAAAGGGAGTTGGTATTAGCGTTTGAAATTTTAAGCAGATTGCTTATGAGGAAGGAGTATTTAAGAAGACGTGTTATGATGTTATTGTATATAGTTAAAATTGAAATGTTATTAAAGATATGTAATATGTTATGGTTGGTTGAAGGGCCGGAAACGAAGAAGAAGGGGGTTGACTATATAGCAAGGGAAAAAGTAAAGAAATTGAAGGTTCATTTAAGTTAGAGTTGGTTTGGGGAAGATTAGAGGAACTGGGAGAAGTAAGGAAAAAGAGGGAATAGAGTAAGGGGATTAGGAGTAAAGATTTTTCCTTTATAAGGAAAATTCTTTAATTAACATGGGGAGGTGTAACAGTAAGGGAGTTCTGGGGTATTATTAGGATCTAGTGGGAAACACAGATACAGCACGATTGAGCATTGAGACTGAAAGGGGTGAGAGATGCTCAATCGTGACGTATTGGGTTGGCAAGGGCAGTTAAGATCCGGCCTTTGTCTGGTGTGGAGGAGAACATCGAAGCTTTGTCATCTTACAGAAATAAACGTTATATCAACAAGAAAACAACAAGCCTTCGTGTTATTATACACTGGTATATATCTTCGTTGCACTCCAGACATGTCCATAGGTGCTCAGATCCTCCCCCCCCCCCAGCATATGCATCAGCGTCCGGTGGCTAATAGTGCCAGTTCTGTGTTGGTTGACGAGGCGCTTTGTTTTCCCGATGTACCTCTCGTGTCTGGCTGTGCCGATTCTTACTCCCAGGTCTTTCATCCTGGACAGCGATGTGGAATCATTGACGTCAAAGTCCTCTGTTCTCGCCATATCTTTAAGGACGTTAATAACATCGGCACGATCCATGGGTTGGCCATCTACAGGGGGTGCAGAGCCAGCCAGTTTGTCAGCTCGTTCATTTCCCTCAACTCCCGCATGTCCCGGGATGAAGATGAAGGTGACTTTACGGACAACAGACTTCCGCAGCGATTCAGTCCACTGTCTACGTACAGATTCAGCTTCGACCTTCTGAGTCATGCTCATTGAATCACTTAGTACACACACGTTGGTATCGTGTACACAAGGGCATCAATGTTGGTGGAAATTATGTTGAGAAATAAAGGGACAATGTATGTATAAAAATAAACTGGTTTCAAGAAGCTATTATCATATTTAGTTATTTTTCTACATCCATTTGTGACTTACTTATTGACTTTCATACGTCTTTAAAATGGATTTGATTGGACATTGGGTAAAACTAAACATATAATCTCCCTTTGCAAATGATACAAATTGCGCTGATAATTCATGCAGGTTGCATATGCGTCTGCAAGCTCAGTGATACTCCTAGGTGGTTCTGCTTCTGTTATTACTTTTAGAAAAAACATACAATAAAAATTGCAATCAATAACACTAGTAAGCTTTAATTAACACCTTTTTTTTATGTTGCATATCCCTTACAGGACGTTGCAGTCAACACCAGCATTTTTCAGCTGCTGTTGATGTACTAGGCAAGATTACGCTCAGTAGTTTGCCATTGCTTTCTGAGTGACCAGCTCACATATCCCCGTAAGTTACCAGCGTGGCGCGAACCGCTGCCGATTATCGCGCAGCTGCATTACTCTCAAGAATATACGGGATTACGAAGAAAGACGTTAACACCTACGCCAGGGAAATTAACACCTACTATACTTTAATTAACAGCTATACTCATGCTACCTTTAAAAATATGTCTGCTCAGAGAAAAAAATTAATTAAACCAAAAAAAAACATGTAAACATACTAAAAATATACTTCTATGAATGTGTTACAAAATCAGACAGAATCACAAATTCCTTACTTGAGAGTGCAAAACAGTTAAAATACAAGAAAAATATTTAACAGATTATTAACATACAACAAACGCTATAGTTAAGTATTTATCATGGGGACACATCTTTCCGGTTGTCACAACTGCTAAAATATAATTGTTAGTAATAAGTAAAACAAGAAATTACCTGACTACATTTTTAAAATGACATTTCTTTCTTCTTATTCTTTTGTTCATCAATTGTGCATGTTACATTCACATAGGAAAAAAAAAACCAAAGTGAAATGAATGTTGCAAACATAAACAGTGCATAATACCATGTTATGTGACAGGCATGACACACGTACACAAGCACTGCATACATATTTACATCATTTACACAAACTCTCACAGTTATGCACCCACTCAATACAACACACAAATATACACTCCCTTGATTACATATATGCTCACTCACAATCACAACAAACTCACTAACAGCAAGGCACACACATATACCCCTTCCCATACATGCATAATCGACATATACACACTTTCACACATGCAAATACACAAATACTCAGACAGTCAGACATCCAGTCACATAAACTTCCTTACATACACACACATATACCCATTCACAATCACAAACGCTAAATCATTTATACTTTCTTTCTCTCTCATGCCCATATATTGTCAATCATACATAAACATCAAGCACACATGTGAACTCCCGCACTTTCGCCTACATACATTGACAACTGTCATGAGCATCCACACAGAAGACAGCATGAGAAGATTCTTGACAATCTTGTGTTATGGTATGGAAGGGAGTCAACACACAAATTGATCCATGACGTTGGAGATCATAATTTGTGGAGAGGCATGATTACCCACGCAAGCTGGCAAGGCACTGGATGATAATGATAAGACAGAACTAACCCTATTAGCTCAGGGTACTTTAAGTTATGAACCGTGGTAGTGCAGCAGCTAGACGCTCGCTTTCTGTACCTCTAGTCTTTGGTTCGATCCCCACAGGACGGCCTCCCAGGTTGACCCAGCATAAAATGGGTATCAATAAATGTCTTGGAAAGTAAAGGTAGCCGGCGTGATACTGACCACATCACCCACTGAGTGACATTTGGTCCATATAAATATGGCTCTAGCACCATTATGTCCAATATGCCTGAGGCCTGTAAGAAGGAACTTTACTTACTGCAAGTTATAGTTTTAATTACCATTAAAATGAATTAAAATTGACAGCAAAACAATTCATCTCAAAGCAGTTATAGTTTTAAAAATGAAACCTCTTTAAATTTAAATTTAAAGAGAAAATTAGTACGTACATTTTTTAAAAACTATTAAATAAATTAATATATTATTCATTTTGCCACCTAACTGACAACTAAATGTTACAATAAAAACACCCTTTACCTCATCTTCCTCTGTTAACAGTTTCTGAATTATCTTCAGAGACGCAACAGGTCCTTTTATTTCGACTTCCCAGTTACTTTCACAAATGGTCACAGTTACCATGTTATATTTTTGTTGTACAGCATGTTCAAAGTTTAGCAAGTGAAGCAAAGTGAGAATATATGGATGTTCCAAAACTGGCTTTGCAGATTTTAGATCCACAGAAGCATTTGCACTCTGAAATGACTCTTTCTGAGGCATTTCACTTGATTTCAACATAACTGAAGGTCTGTTGACAGTTTGTTTTTCTGACACAAAACTTCTTTTAGCTTGTGTTGATGTGTCATTTAAGTCAGTTAACCTCTTCAGTTGTTGCTTAAATGGCTCTCTAAAGCAGTCGAAGAAAGGGGTGACTGTAAGTGTTTGTGCCTCAACTTTCCAAGTCACGTTACAAATCTTCAGTACATCATCTAAGGGTTATGGAAAATAAATAAACAGTGTTAGACATTTGTTTTCTATCAATGAAAAGAGAAATCATTTGCAGAGCACAAAGAACATAAAAGAATCCTCTAAAACAATTTATTAATGGTAGCCCTTAAGATAGACAGCCAGGGTAGCTTGTAGCTAGCACACTTGCCTGCTGGCCCAGTGGTCATGGTTGTGAATTCACACTGAGGTAGATTTTTACAAACTGACCTGAGTTCCCAGGTTGACCTCAGCTTAACATGCATGCTAGGAAATGGGAAGTAAAATTGACTGGCATGATATAGACCACATCACCCCTAAAGTGCTGATTGGTCTATACAAAATATGGGGCAAACGCCATATGCTTACTACATCTCAAAATGTGTCAACGGGCCCTTTACTTTTGTTTTTACTCCTTAACCCTTTACAGGGCAGACGCTTGTCCGTTTTGTAGCCCTGAACGGGCAAGATTTTTTCAGGTTCTGTAAAAATTTCGGGTCGCGTTAGTAAAAACATCACAAATAAGGTGTTAGTCAACCGATTGTAGTTAAATAAACAACACAATGAAGGGAAAAGCATGCAGAATATGTTACTCACGTGATTGTTGCCGGTAATCCATACATGAACACAAATATTTACGAAATACGGCATGTTGTTTGTGATTTTCCGTCATCTATACGGCAATTTACAAACACATTTTCAGAATCATAATCACTTTCTTTAAAGTCCGACTCACGACTGCTAATGCAAAGTAACGCTTTGCACTGATATCTAGCTCCGATTAATAATCAACTTCGTGCCCTTTAATGTCATTTAAATTGAACAGAGCGAAATCTCGGCTATCACTTGAAGAATTGCCGAAATCCATTTTGAAAAACAGCGTAAAACTCCCAAAAACTATCAAAACAAGTCCGTAAAAGTCGGTTCAAAGTCATTGTAGCGCGTTTACAAATGGCGGCCATGTTGTCAAGCTATCGGCGAAAGTGAAAGTAGCCGACGGAAGTGTCGGAAAGCCGAGAGATCGCGTTTTTACAATGCATAATAGTATCGGCCGGAATCGGACGCTACGCTCGTATTTAGAGATCGGCCGGTAACGGACGCTATGCCTTGTAAAGGGTTAAGATAATCAACACCACTAGACTTAATTAAATGTGTCATTTAAAAAAAAATCCATACATTACTCTCTACTCTCACAGGAATATTAATGTCACTGTAATCAAACTGTCTTTATTGCAAAAATGAGCAAGTTGTTTTTATTTTTTTTATTTTTCAAGTTTATAAAACACATAGTTTATTAGCCCAGCAAAACACCTTCATGATGTGGTTACAATGTTAAAAATGTAATAAACTATTATATGTAACTGGATATATATATATATATAAATTCACTGTTGCTAAAACTGTATGCAGACTACTCCATGCCTATGAATTACTAACACTGAATAAAGAAACTTGACAAAAACTAGGGAACTGGTTTCTTCGCAGAATGAACAACCAATATCCAAGTACTACAAGAGACCAGTTCACAAAAACATTTGAATACCAACATCAAGACAACTGTAAATTTTAGGTCATGTAACTTTTGTTTGTTTGTTTGTTTTGCTTGCTTGCTTGTGTTCGTTGGCTTGAGCTCCAACGCGAAGTCCTGTATGTCGGATGAAGGCATCCTGTTGTCCAACATCAGTGTGATGTCACACAGGACCTGAGGTTTGCGTGAGTATCCGTTGTCCCATGTCTGGCTTATTGGTGTGCAGACTGGTGGTTCCTCGCCATACAGGCAGACACTCTCCGACTTCGGAGAAATAAATGGGGAGAACCGTTGAGGCCACTAAGACGATTACATAAATGGACACACATAGTATTATTTGGCACTCACAGAAGAAGAAGAAGGAAATAGAGATTAGAAGACGCACTAGACAACATAAAATTTGAAAGCCATAATAGTTACCAACCGGGATCGAACCTGTCGCCTCCAAATGACGACGGCGCCTCGCTGCAGGAACAAGTGTACTTCGACTCACGACCAACTAGACACTCCATGGAAAAGTGTCTTCATTGGTCGTGTCTATCATACACATGAACCAAACAACTATGGAATATGGACAGAATTCGTATCAAACCTTTGAGATACCTTCATAGGTCTCATAATTCACGACCAATGAAGACACTTTTCCATGGAGTGTCTAGTTGGTCGTGAGTCGAAGTACACTTGTTCCTGCAGCGAGGCGCCGTCGTCATTTGGAGGCGACAGGTTCGATCCCGGTTGGTAACTATTATGGCTTTCAAATTTTATGTTGTCTAGTGCGTCTTCTAATCTCTATTTCCTTCTTCTTCTTCTGTGAGTGCCAAATAATACTATGTGTGTCCATTTATGTAATCCGACTTCGGAGGAGTCGGCGATCCTATTGACTTTAGCCAGGACCCCGAAGGGACCTGTTGCCCAGGACGCTCGACGAGGACGCGTCAATAGGTCTTGGCCAGTATATAACCCGGCCCTGGTGCCTTGGAAACACCTCTGCGTCCCTTTGTTTGTTTTGAGCTCGCATTGCTTTGAACTCAAGCGTAGTCCATACATGCTACTTCTATTAGCACTGGACTGAATTTTGCATGTGGATTAACTTTCCCTATTACCGGTGTCCCTCGTCATCAGGTGAACACACTCCGACTTCAGAGGTTATTGTAATTTTTATCGCCAAGTCAAGGATGAGAAGTCAACATTTTAGTCCAACTGAACGATCCATTCGGTCATGCTGACCTCAAGGTCATGTAATGAGACAAGAGGGTCTAGAAAAGGCTGTAACAACTAAGAAGATTGATGGTATCAGAGACACTGGTTGACAGATGGAGGAAATGTTGGATGGGTTAGCAAACTAGCTTGGAGAATTATATGTGCTCGAAATTATCAAGAACACAAAGGAAAGAAGTGTGTGGAGGAACATACAGCGTGGAGTGACGAGGGGATCTGGCCGATGCTCGACGCTTAGAGGAAAGGCGAGACGCACATATAATCAGATTGCTACTGGTACTATTGGGGTTGGAACTCTTCGCTGACTTCTGAGGATGGGGACGGAGCGCTTATGGGAATGCCCCGAATGCTGTGATGTCGGTTCCTAAATCAATCAATCAATCAATCAATCAATCTAATAAAATGAGGAAAGTGAATAAAATATTTTAAAACCTTGAACCATATACAAACCCCAGTTCAGAAAAACAAGTTCATAGCAGTCATCATCCTTGGTGTTAAGTTTTTCCACCTTCACGACTTTTCGTCCGCCATATCTTTGAGAGGTGAATAGGTACTTCAATTTGTCCTTGGCACCAAAAGTAATACATTTGTAAGTCTTTACAAACACACTTGCTGTAGGTTTGGCTATCTCAAGATATCTGGCTTTTATTTTAATGTCGCTCAGGTCTGCAATAAGATAATTAAAAGATTCAATTACATTACATAAACTTTAAAGCAACAATGCAGTTTTCATGCTTATTTAACTTTGATACAAGTTTAGTTTCCTTGTGGCTTGAATAATTCTGTGTGGTCATCTTATTGTCCTAAGTTGATTCTCTAGAAATGTATCCTTTGGTCTCTCAACAAGCATACACAGATTGGCTATTTAAAATTTTATGTGCAGATTATATATTTTATCACTATAACTGATTTTGTGCCAAACAACAAGTAGATTTGGACCAAACATGGTACATAATCAAATGAACAAGTATTCATCTCATCTGTTCCTCTTGACCCTTGTGGTATCGAGGTGATGAACAATTATTATAATGTAAATTTCCGTTCGCTATGCATTTAAATTGTGGAAGAAATAAAAAAACAAAACAAATAACACGATGACCCTAGTATGGCAATATATCGTATTTGTGTTCAAATGGGAGGTCACATTTGGTAATATATTATCCGGCGGCACTGAATCAATTAAGCATGCACATTTTAAAACACTAAAGGTTTCGAGAGTACCTTTCATTTCTATTTGTATAACAAACCCATTTTGTTTTCTTTTTTAGCTGACATTACTGTTTTACAATTTTACAATATCTGAACTTCATAAACATCTAATGATAGTGTCTTGCCACCACTATTATCAAATAAATTATGCATACAATATGTTCACTTCAAAATCATGATTTTTCTAATGATACTTCTACTTACATTTTTCAGCCATTATCATGTGGTTGTTTCAAATGTAAAGATGTCCTTATTGGTCTGGTCAAATACTTTCATGCCTGCTATGGTGTCACTACACTTAAATATCCCCGAACCCACAAATTCTTTACTTCCACGTAGTTCTATCAAATGGGCATGGAGCTGTGGTTTAAGTGTCAGAATGAGCACACATGTCATTTAGCTGACTAAGTTGTGGTATGCATCAGTTAAACACAGAAGCCACAAACAATAGACTGCATGATTTATTGCCTGGCATATTTTGCTGCAACACGTCGGTGAAATCTGCCAGGCAATAAATCATGCAACCTTTTGTTTGTGGCTTCTGTGTTTAAATTCACTAAGGGAATACATTGTTTCGAAATGTTTCATTACTGTGAAAGGCTGAATAATTAAATAAAAACATTAACATTTTTTTAAAAGTATGACATCAATGGTAATATTAAATAATAAAACAGGAAAGTAATGTATGTACATGGTCAGTGGAAAATAAGAAGTGAAAGATAAAAAAATACAATATCATTAATGGAATATTTCATAAACATTAACTTTCAAACTGTTAAACTGCAGCGACAACAACAGTAACAACAAACAAAAATATTTAAAGCAAAATGTATAGTAATATTTATTTGAACAGACCAAGCTTCTTGTCACAGAGCACCACAACTCTAGGCTCGCCATTAGGATCCGTCCAGACATTCTGTACTGAGTATGTTGCCATGAGGTAATCAACAAGCTCGAGGCTACTGACTCCATCCTTTAAACCAGAGACAAGCATTAGCTGTGACATTTTCAACCTGTTTCAGTGCTGAAATACACAGTCACAGTTCTTGGATTACCTGAAAATACATTTAATGTTACGTATTAACAAAATACTTTTAATTTATATTTTCCGTCAAATGCATTTTTAGTACTTTTATTAAAATGTGTGTATGTACTTTTCAGCTGATAAATATATCTGCCCATAATTATTTTTGCTATGGACGTATTATGCATGGCTACAGATGGTCTTCCTCTGTCTACTTCCCCTATAACCTTCCTCCATAATTATCTTCCCTGAACATTTATGTCTTTTAGCAAGACCAAAATATGTTTTTGGACTCAATTTTATTTGCCTTAATAACCAATCTTCATCAATACTAAGATTGTAGATCAACATGGTCGAATGGATAAGAGTGCTAATTCTTAAACATCCAGTGTGCTGATGCTGAGGTAGCGGGCTCAACCCCTACATCGTTCTGTTGGACTAAAATATTGACTTCTCGTCCTTGACTTGGAGTTGTAAATTACCTCATCTGATGGCAAGGGCCACTGGTAATAGGGAAAGCTAATCCATACGTAAAAATCAGTCCAGTGCACTAAAAGTAGTAGCATGTGTATGGACTACACTAGAGTTTAAAACAAACACACACACACACACACAAATACTGAGTTCTTCTTAGATAAATACATTTGTTATCTTTTCCTGCACAATGGATTGTTAGTACTCTTCAATAACATCTTTTATTTAAAGGTGTGTATGTACTTTTCAGCTGATTTATTAAATGTTTAAGTTTCACACCTGTGTGTTGCCATAGGAAATATGCTTGCTCTTAGACTTTTCTTGCTCTATCTGTTGCTTTAGTATTTGCACGTTCTTTACCTTCTGTCATCACATTTCCATATCCATCAGCAGTGACCTAGATATTCAAAACTGCTAACTTACTATATTTCTCTTCATTGATAAATAAATTTGTTGACATATATGTTTTTTTTTTTAATTTCCACAGAATTTATTGAATAAAGAACCCCATATTTAGATGATGTCAATCTTGTTAGCAATGTCCAATGCATCATAATCAGGAGCTATCTATGTATAAGCTTTCTTCTCACAGTCAGAACAAATGAGAGTGTTGACTTTTGCAACTTCAGTGTTGTATACCTTCTTCACTGTCAACTTGATCACAGGCTTGTTTGTCAACAATGATGACAAGAGTGTTGTTGTCTTCAATATTCTTCATGGCAGACTCGGTGGTCAATGCGTACTTGATCAAGCAGTACTGGTCAAGCTTCTTAGTCTAGTTTAAGGGGTTATTTAGGAGCCCTGAGTAGTTTCAGTGGTTTGGGGCGATGGACGTGGATAGAAGTCCTGATTTTGCGATTCTTCTTATCATGAGTTCCACAAACAACAAACTTCTTGGTCCTCAGTGCCTTTTCTTTGGCCACTATACCAGCATAAGTTTTAGGTGGTGCTGCACACTTGGCTGCAGCCTTTGACGACTGGTGTTGCAGATTTGGCTGGGGCTGCAGCCTTAGCTGTTCTGTTTCCTTTCTCTCCTCCTTTGCTGTAGTTTTGGCTGCAGGTTTCTTTGCTTTCAGTGCCATGTTACTTGATTGATTGTCATTATTTTTCTCTTTGCTGTAGAGATATAAATATTGCTTCTCAGTTGGCACTTGCAATGATTTTATTATTTTCTCAATTCTCAATGTGATGTCAAAAATAAATTATGATAATTTCATGGCACACATATTTGATATTGGGATATACATTGTTTTCATCCACTTCTTTGGTCATATTCTTGTTTTTAATATATTTTATCTATCATAACATGTGAAGTATTTTCACACTTTATTCTCCACCCACTTTATAAACCTGCTATGATGTTATCACATCCTAATAATTCCCCTTTCTTGAAATTTTCTGTTGCTCACTAGACTTCATCCCATGTTGGTTCATGGTCTTTTGTTGGCAGTTTACTATTTACATTTTTATCTTTACCATATTTATTTTTTCTATATTTTGCTGCAGTATTTTTCCATATGATGAAAAATTCTTTATGTTATGTTATACTTCTTCCACTTCTATCATTTATAATATTTATCTTGGCTCTGAAGTTTCTGGCCATTACTTTTAATTCAGAGAACATTTTGTAATCTTGCCCATTACTCTGGTGTTCTTCCACAGCAACACACTGGTCTTGTAGGAATTGCTTTTTTCCTTCTTTCTTATTTCTTTTGTTAGGTTTTTATAGGCTGCCCTTTTCTCATCTTTTGATATTCTTTTTGCTCTTTACTCTCTTCTCTATCTTATAAGCTCTAACAAATCGTTTATTATCCAGTTGTTTTTTCTGGCCATTGTATGTGGTACAAGACGTTTGGTTGTTTATATTAGGATGGCTTTTAATATTAGAATATCTCTAGCACGTGTGGCTAATTTATGCGGCATCATCTGTTCTTGAATTGTTATCAATATTCTGAGTCAGTTTTTCACTTCTATTGCATTTTCTTCTGGTATTTTGCAGGTGTCAAAGCAGATTGGTTTGGTTCTTTATTGAATTTTCTTAATTTAACTGTTAGTATTGCCTAGAAAATCTCGTGGTCTCTATGACAATCAGAACTTAGGAGGGTTTTCACTTTTGTTATGCTTGTTCTTCATTGCCGTTATGTTATTATTTTTAAGTCTATTTGGTTTAATATTTTCCATTAGGAAAATATCCTTCTAAGATTTCTTTTGAACACTGTATTGGCTATCATAAATTCATTTTCCATACAGAAAGTTATCTGTTTATCTCCTGCTCCATTTTTATTTTCCACAACCTGTTCTTTTTTATGTTGTTCTTTCTATGCTCACTTGAGCATTAAAATCTTCCATGATAAGTATTATGAGGATGTCAATTTTACTAATATTTTCTACAGTATTTTAATGAATGTTATAAAATGCTTCAATTTCTTCTTTTCCCACCATTGCTGTTGATAAATATACTTGTAGTTGTAGCAATGTGACATTCCTTGAGTTGAATCAATAACTGACATCACAGCACATTTCAATATACACTCCATCCCCATCTTCAACAACAAGCGAAGAGTCAATGTACTAATGACACCAGTTGTAGTCTAATTATGTGTCTTCCTGGCCACTTCTTGGACTGCATTCGACCATACACTAATGATTATTATGTACATTTATTCAAGTATATTCAAGTACATTTCTAGTTTTGCCCACCAGAATTCATAATTATTCCTCCACTTTGTATATTAAAATGTCATTGTTAACTCCATCACCAAAGATTCATTTTTTATTTGTATATTCTCTTTAATTTATTTGACCACCATATTTTTATAGGCATATGTAAAGAAGGTAGTCTGCTTTCCTTTTTGATAGGAACCAAACCAATCAGTGATCATAGCCATTGTTTCAGTTTAGTTACAAGTGATCTTCTGCCTACTGTAGCTGAACTTGTGAGCATAACCAACAACTGTATGTCCGTTGCTCTCAAACTCAATATGTTCAGTGCTCCTATAGTTTCGCATTATCCTGTTTCTGGGGCTGAATGGGTACTCCACCTTGTATAAGAATGTCCTTTAGGCCAGCAGAAGGAAGGAGCGCATTTACGTCTCCTTGGATAGGGTAGAGCCGGCCCTGTGGCTATGGCGTTATGGATGCAGTTCGTAATTCTGCTTACCTGTGTTCAAAACACAGCTGCAGACGATTTGGCAGCAAACCGTCTTGCATTGGTTTTTTATGAAATGATATGCTTGCTGGTTGTTCAGAAAGCAATGACAAACTACTGAACGTAAACTTGCCAAGAGATAAGAACAGCAAAAAATGTCGGTGTTGATTGTGATGTTCTATAAAGGATATGCAACTAACTGGATAGGGGATACTCATATCCCTTCACTCACACACAGGCAGTCAGAGGCTGTTAAATTGGGTGAAATGTGTCAAAGGAAAGTAAAGTTAATTGCATATCTTTTACAGGAAATCACAGTCAACATCAGCATTTTTTTTGTTCATGATTTCTTGGCAAGTTTATATTCAGTATTTTGCCATTGCTTTGTGAACGACCGGGACTCATATCCTTTTATGACAGTAAATGTAATGCGGTCAGCTGCCAAATCACCTGCAGCTGTTTCGAACATGGTTTGCGGGATTATGAATTGTGTCCGTAACCCCTTCACTATAGAGCCAGCTGTATCATAAGAAAATAAACCATTGGACAAATGCTTGCAGAAATCAATACGAGATAGACTTAATTAATAGACTCTGGAGTCACTCTGACTGAGCTGAGACTTCTGAGATGTAAAGTGAACTATACTATGCCACACACCCATCGAAAGAGGAACTAAAAGTTCGCATTAATCATCATTATTCCTGCTAATTGGCGTATTCGTTCATGCATCTTCACAGCTTTCAATCTTTGATGTTTTCTTCTTTCGTTCGCCTGAAATATGTTTATAACTGCAATGTTGTCTCTTGTATGAATCTAACAGTCTTTTTTAGTTCACTCAGCGGTCCATAGAGTTTATCTTCCACTGTTGTCTCTCTAGGCCAGAAGGTTCGCCTGGATATGTTGTAGTTTGGGCAATCCTGGAGTATGTGCTCTGCTGTCTGCGACGCCAAACCACATGTGCATATTGCTGAGTCACCAATCTTGAATTTTGTATACATGTGGTTGCGTAATCTATTGTGTCCTGTTCTGAGGCGCAGAAGAATGACCTGTTCTGGTCTGTCCATAACGCGGTAGCCGTCTTGAGTACGGTTTGGTGGCCTTGTGACTGATTTGATCATTCTTTTCTTTTGGTGGTATGTAATGGGCACATTAGGTTGTTCTTCTTTTGCTCCTTCCTTAGCCAATCGATCAGCTCTGTCGTTTCTGGGGACTCCACAGTGGGATGGTATCTACTGTATGGTGACCTTACGCTGACTGCTAAGTTCAGAAAGTATGTCTTTAGAACTGGCAATTTCCCAGACAGGAGCGCCTCTATTACGGATTTTGCATCTGTCAATATCACCATAGGTTGTGTACCATGGCTGGTATTTTGTAACTTCTCTTTGGCTACCTTGATTGCCTCAATTTCAGCATGATAGTTATGGCAGTACTTTCCTGTTGGAACTCTGGCCGTGTCCCTAGTATTATTTGGCTTTCTATGTACATTCTCGCTCCTCCATTTCGAACAGTATTTTGTGCTGACCCATCTGTGTAGACTCGGATCCAGAGATCCTGTGGGTATTCATCATCAAGGAAGCTGAGAGTGGCTGTTCTGTTCTTCCTTGTCAAATATTCCTCTCACTTATGTCTGGATTTGTAGCGATAGTCTATGTTCATCTTTCCAAGGGATTCGCTCTGAAACAGTTGTCAGGGAGATACCAACTGTGGGAAGATTGATGGTTTTTCTGCAGAGTCGTTTGGCCTGGTGGATGAAACTACTTCTTTTCAACAGCCCCTTAGCTAAGTTTTCAAATTGGTTCTTCATAGGGTGGCCTGGCAAGCTGAGGAACATTTCTGCTCGTAATAGTGTTTTTGTATCTCTGCGTTCTCTTAGAGCTTGTGTCCTCCCCATTTTCTCCATTGCTAATATAGGGATTGATCTCATTCCTCCTGTGATGACTCTAAGAGCTTGACTTTGCACCTTGTCCAGCTCCTGTAATGTGGTTTTTGATGCTGAAAACCATGCAGTTGACCCGTATTCCAATTGTGGTCGTATGCTCTGTTGATAAACTTTGCTAAGTATTTACTATTTTCCCACCGGCTCCCCAAGTGGTTCCACTTAGCTTTCTCATGATGGCTATTTTCCTTCTTGCTTTTGCTACTGCTTTTTTTATGTGTTTTCTCCATGTCACCTGTTGTCAAATGTTACACCAAGGTATGTTGGTTCTTTATCTTCTCTTAGGGGTGTTCCATTTATCTGAATGATCCCTGCCTTTTGTTTCGGAGAAAGGGTAAATAGAGTGGTGCTGCACTTGTCAGTGTTTATGCCACCCTCTACCCGCCCATGCAACAAATCTACAGCTCTCTGTTGCAATATGGTGACCACTGATGCATGTTCATTTGTGCTCCACAAAATCAGGTCATCAGTGTATATAGTATATATTGCGGCTTTAATTCCATACGGTAGATTAGCAACAAGATCATTGATGAAGATTAGAAAGAGTGTTGGGGACAGGACTCCGCCCTGGGGAACACCGTGATGCAATAATGCTTTCTTGCTCTTGGTGTTGTAGTTCAGTTGATATTCTTCCACGCCTCCATCTCAGTCCAACAACAGCATCATCTCATCTCTTGGTCTGCGTCTGTCGCTTTTATTTATTGACTTTTACTTTTAACTTCTACCGTTGATCTTTCTAGTCGTCACATAATAATAATTTAATAACAACAACAATAAAATACAAAGTATTAAATAAATGATTTACTAACTAACACTATGTCACGAATTTTCGATTCATTTCCGCATAAATGTATCAAGGCTTGGTAGAAACACTGCTATCGCAAAATGTAAGCAGAAGCTAAATCAAACAGTTCCTAGAAAATGTGTTTTCCCGATTACTATAAATAAAAGATGTCATTTTCAGTTTCAGTTTTGTTAAAAAAAAAAAAAAAGGTTTTCAGCAAAGTACGAGCCTGTTAGTTTAAAAGTGAAATTGATAACATATAATGCACTTAAAACTGATGAATTAAACTGTGTTGCATAATTCTTGTTTTATCTTTGTTGTTTCAATAAACAGTATTGTTTCATATTGTTTCACATAGACAGTACATAGTAATCAATATTTTCTTTTTAAATGCAATCTTTCCTAAATTGTGAAGGGGTTGGGAAGTAACGTGTCCGTTGTAAAAATAGACCTTTTTCCACGACCAAGGGCGTATTGGGCATATGGTGCTAGACCCATATTTGTATAGACCAACAGACAGTCCCGGGTGATGGATCAATATAACGCCGACCGCCTTCACTTCCCAAGTCATTTCCTGGTACCCATTTAGTAGAGTTGCCAGATCTTGTAACTGAGAAACCTGGACGTTTCTCTTAGAATCAAAGATACTACATAACATTGTAGCCACTCATCATGTGCCCTGACAGCTGGCGTAGACGTTAATGTCTCTTGACAGCTCTCTGTCTTTGGTTGGTGTTTCTGATCAACTCTGTTCACGATATTCCTGCACACCACCGTCGTAGTCCATCCAGCACATTTCCTTCGATCTACTTTCGAGCTTGTTAATTACCTCATGGCAACATACTCAGCACAGAATCTCTGGGTGGATCCTAATGGCGAGCCTTGAGTTGTGGTGCTCTGTGGCAAGAAGCTTGGTCTGTTCAAATAAATGGTACTTTTGCTTTCTTTCACCCCAAACAAAAGGGAATCCCAGGGTATGACGTCACATCCAGGGGTTCCCTGTGTTGCGCCGAACATTCAGGGGGTTTCCGTGTGTTGCGCCGTAGCTCGGTGCGCAATTCTATGCGGCGGCGGTGGTGCGCTATTCTTTCATTTTCCGGTTAGGGTTAGGGTTAGGGTGTAGGGTTAGGATTAGTGTGTGTACCCTACCCCTAACCCTAACCGGAAAGTGATTGCAGGACCGATGCAAATGAGGATCGAAGGGAGACAGAAACGGTTGCCATAGCCCAAAGAAACAACACTGTGGTGTGGGGCAATTGAAACGCACTGACACGCACTCCACCCGAACACAGAGGTGATCACCGTCGGCGCTAAATATAGCTGGTGACTCTAAATATAGCTGGCAAAGTTTGTTTGGGGTGAAAGAAAGCAAAAGTACCCAAATAAATATTACTATACATTTTGCTTTAAATATTTTTGTTTGTTGTTATTGTTGTTGTCTCTGCAGTTTAACAGTTTAAAAGTTAATGTTTATGAAATATTCCATTAATTATGTTGTATTTTTTATCTTTCACTTCTTATTTTCAACTGACCATGTACATACATTGCCGGCTTCGTGGCTTAGAGGTTATGACTTTTCTCCGTAATCTCGTATGCTCTCGTCAGGTAACGTGATGACGGTTCAAATCAGCAGTGGTTCGAAACGCATCGGTAACTTACGGGGTATGTGAGCCGGCCGCTCAGAAAGCAATGGCAAACTACTGAGCGTAATCTTGCCAAGAGATCAACATACAGCTGAAAGATGCTGGTGTTGACAGCTAAGTCCTGTAAAAGGATATGCTAAAAAAAAATAAAAATGTACATACATTACTTGTATTGTATTTTTGTCCCTCTTCTCCCACTGATCATGCCAGCCGTCACGGTGTCTTCCACTGCCTCTCTTCTCATTATGTGACCAAATGAATGGTTCGATGTGCAATGAGGATGATCTGTCGACTAACTAACTAACTAACTATGTGACCAAAACGTCGTTTGTCTCTTTCTTATAGTTGTATATAATGTTCTACTTTCGTTAATCTCTTTCATGTAATTGGTGTTATTAAGATGTCAAGATGTCATTGACACCAAACTGTTGGTTATCTGGAGCGTCTTGAACTGGGATGCACACCGACAGCAAAGGAGAAAGACTCAGAAGAGGATTAATGTGAATACCAGAAAAGACAATCATGCAAGTTATACAGATCGAGGATGTATAGATTCACGCGAGAGGAGACTCACAATAAAATAGCAAGTCACATTCCTCTTGGCAGAGAATTGCATAGTGACGTAATGAGAGAGAAGAGTTGGAAATAAGACAGCTGAGAGAGAATATCACTGTAAGTGAGCACGTGAATAATGCAGAAGAACAGACTATCTTAGTCTAGAGAGAATGCGACAGCAGGGGGTGGTCAGAGGATTTGGCAGACAGCCTTCACTCAGAGGTATAGCAAGATGGACATATAATAAGATTGTAACGGGCACCATTAGTATTGAAACTCTCCACTGGCTGTTGAAGACGATGACTGGGCGTTTATGGTAATGTCCCGAGAGTAATGACATCGGTTCTTGACTCAATTCATCTCAACTCAGGCATACTTTTCAAGTGTTCTGGATCAATTCTAATGGCGATATTCCAAAATGCCATCGTCACAAACCATCAAGCATACTTTCTCTAGAGATAGTTCTGCTTCGTCTACCCCTGATCTTTCTAGCCGTCACAATGTTTTTCAACGTCTCTTTAGAGCACTACACTACTACTACGTGGCGTGCAGAGGTTCTTTGATGCCCTGGGCCAACCCCTTGATTGGATGCCCCTAAATTGTTCTTTACCTCATTCATTCCTCCTCCCCTCCGACTGCACTGTGCTGCCCCCTCTCCCTAACTGGATGCCCCCCACCCGGCTGGATGCCCGGGGCCGTCGCACCCCGGTACCCCCCCCCCCCCCCTCTGCACGCCACTGACTACATGCCAAGATGGAAAACTGTTACCAGTGATACGCATACAGATCTTCTCAGGAATCATCTTCCACCCGCAATCAAATCCAAACGACGTGGACATCTGAGTAAATGTGTCCTTTTGCAACATGGCAATTGCTCGACCCCATACTGCCCGTGCAACGGTTGAACCCATCTAAGATTTCCACTTTCAGTGTGTACCACAACCCACGTACTCGCCAGATCTAGCCCAAGTGATTTTCACCTATTTGGACAACTCAAAGAGTCATTGGCAAGAAAGACTTTTCGGTCAGATGAGGAGTTACAGCAGGTGGTGCATGAGTGATTACACACACAACCAAGAGAATTTTTTTGTTTTCTACATAAATTCAAGCATTGTATTGGCGCTGGAGGACTTGTATTGGACACAGTGGTGACTACATCGAAACATGATGCATTTGTTCTTTACTTTTTCAAAATATATTCACAAAAAAACAACAACAAAAAACAAAACAACCAACAACAACATTTTGGCATTAATTTGAAGCCACACGTATATCAAAACAGATTTCGTTTCTTAATATTCTGGGTAAACTTTACTGATGATAATCCTCGTCACAACGGGGATTGCCCATAATAAGACATGTCATAACTAAACTATGAAGAGTTAACAGTTTTAAGAACCTGTGACACAACATCGGCAGATTATTGTACATTAAAAAGAAAATATATGCATTTTTCCTATGGCAACATAAAGATGTGAGTGAGTCATAGATCATTTCTCAATGACAAGGAAATCCGGGCTTTTGAACTTAAATGCTACATAAAATTTCGCACATATTGTTGAAAAGAAGATGAGAAATGCTGACACTCTATACACTTTGAACATCGAAGAAAAGTGTATCGTAAGAAGCATCACATCTCGTAAACTGAAATACTTTGACCATATTAAATGTCACGGTGACTTTGAAAAAACTAGTGATGGCAGTCGTGATAACTGGAAGAAGACACCCGGCACGACGACGGACACAGGACATTTTGTAGTATATAGTAGTGTAGGTGTAGTTTAGTTACTTAAGTTACCTCGGGTATTGAATTGTATAACCCGGGAAGGTTAACTCGGTCAACAAATGCCCGCAGAAGTCGGATGTGTCGGCCTAACGGCGCAAGAACGCAGCTTTGCTGTAAACAGGCACAACGCAATCACATCCGAAAAAAAAACTCCGGATGAACGAAGAAGAAGAAGAAGAAGAATTGTATAAAAGTGCGCGAGACCGACCACCTGCATAATGATTATGTTATTGAGGGAGTTGAGAGGGGTGATGGGGTTCTTCACAGAGCAATCCAGTGGATCATGATGAATTGAGTTTAACCGTGTGTCGATGTACAATTTTTCCTTCAGCAAAGTGTTGTCATTTGGAGATGTTATAAAATAATATTGTTAAATGTCAAGTTCGAATATCGGTGTGGCAACCATAGATTTCAATTTAAATCAATTTTTATATTGTCTGGTGTACTGGTGTGTCCTCAATCAAACCTACATGCCAATGAGTGCCTATCAATACCGGTACTTTTACTTTCCTTGCTTTTGGATTATTCTGCATGTTATAAATACACCATAGCCATAGTTGCCGACCTGTGTGTCTACAATGCGACAAATTATACAGTAATTTGTTTCATAGGAGAACGCCCATATCCAGACGTGACAAACACGCAAACTTCCGTTGTGAGGCAAAGTTGCGATAATGTTTTGAAACTCGTTTCCAGGCAGGGGTCTCATGGAAGGGATTCTAATATGAAAAATCTGAACAACGGACACGAAATGTTATGTTATACCGTGTGGAAATAATACTGCAGGTTGAGTAAATGTAAAAGAGAAAGCAGTAAAGGCAAAGGAAGGTTGGTTAATAAAATGGGCAGCATAATACGTCATGTGGGCTTAATAACTTAATTATGAAGATTGATTGATTGATAATTTGAAGATATAGAATTTAATTTAGATTTGATTTAGGAACCGACATCACAGTTTCACACTAATCACAGCATTCGGGGCATTCCCATAAGCGCTCCGTCCCCATCCTCAGCAGCCAGCGAAGAGTTCCAACACTAATAGTTCCAGTAGCAATCTGATTATATGTCCGTCTTGCATTTCCTCTGAGCGTCGAGGCCAGATCCCCTCACCACACCTCACTGCCTCATCATATACTCGTACTCATTCTTAACCAGACTGGTGAAATTTATGAAGAATCAATATGAACCCAATAATAATATAAATATAATTATAAATATAATAATCAATATGAATATTTAATTAATATTTTAATTATAATTTATCTTCTTCCTCTTCAGCTTTCCGAGCCATTGAGGTTCTTTGCTGCAGATACAATCCGTCTCCATTCGTCTCTCTGGTGGACCTTCTCTTGCCAGTCGTTGATTCCAAGTGCTTGTAGGTCTGTACATGTATTATCTCTCCACCGTCTTCTTGGTCTACCTCGGGGTCTACAGTCATTTATTTCCTGAGTGTAAGCGAGTTTTGTTTCCCTATTATATTCCATTCTTTCTATATGCCCCAGCCATTGTAGTCTATTAGCCTTCATACCAGTGATTAGCGGGGACTTAAACAGATCATAAATGTCTTTGTTACTTCTTCTTTTCCACTCTCCACTTTGTGTATCCCTAATGGGTCCAAAGATGCGTCTTAAAATTTTGTTCTCAAAGGTTTGTAACAAGGCTTCGTCTCCTTTCGTTGTACTCCAGGTTTCAGAGCCATACAGCACAACTGGTCTGATCAGTGTTTTGTATATTGTGATTTTGGTGTTACGAGATAGCGCCTTTGATTTTAGTAGATGTTGTAGTGCATAGTATATCTTATTTCCAGAGTTGATTCTAGTTTGTATTTCTTCCCTTATGATGTTGGAGCAGTTGAAGATTGTACTCAGGTATTTGTATGTTTCCATTCTTTTAATGGTCATATTATCTATTTGTATGTGGCCAGAGTTTTTAGCCATTCCGTCTCTTGAAATTACCATATATTCTGTCTTATCTTGGTTGATAACCAGCCCCATCTGTTGGGCTTTTTCCTTTAAGTGAGTCAATATTTCCAATGTCTTTTGTTCACTTTGCCCTATAATATCTATATCATCTGCATAACCAAGCAGCTTGGATGTTCCTCCAATATCACATTCCTCCTTTATCTTCCTTACAACTTTCTCTAGAGTCAGATTGAAGAGTAGCGGCGATAGTGCATCACCCTGTTTCAAGCCAGATGTTATTTGGAAGGGGTCTGATTTCCTGCCTTTATATGTTACTATATTATAAGTATCTTCCATGCATAGTCTGGTCATGTTGATTAACTTCCTTGGTATTCCAAATTCCTGCATAGCATTCCATAGACTATTCCTATGGACACTATCATAAGCCTTTTTAAAATCCACAAAAATGTTATGGAGATGGAGAACTTTGAAAGAGACACAAGGAAATTGTGGAAGCTAATAAAACAGCTTAATGACGAGGGCACAGGGAGAAACTCAAAAATTGCACCACATAAAGATGGAAAAATCTTAACAAGAAAGCAAGCAGCTGACCATTTTGCGGACTCGTTCGCACAAGATAGCAATATCAAAATTAGTCCAGAGAAACAACAAGAGATTCGAGAGAAACGACAACATACAGGACAGAAGGAAATAGTACATGAGGTTCTGGAGGCACCCATCACAATCAGCGAACTGGAGCTAGCCATATCAAAACTGAAAATGAGAAAGTCACCAGGAACTGATGGTATCTCCAATGAAATGATCAGGAACCTAGGAACAGAGGCCAAAACAAAGCTGTTGCAGATCTTCAATAACAGCTGGACCTTAGGCAGTGTTCCACAAGCCTGGAGAGAAGCAATCATGATACCCCTCCTAAAATCAGGGAAAGATGGTTCCATTGCCTCTAGCTACAGACCAATTAGCCTCACCAGCTGTCTCTGCAAAACACTGGAGCGCATCATCAATCACAGACTGCAGTGGTACATTGAAAGTAAAAACATCCTTGTGCCACAGCAGGCTGGCTTTAGGCAGTGCTACTCTACGGAAGATCAGACAACCTACCTCTCTCAAGAAATTGAGGATGCATTCCAAGAGAAGAAGCTGGTGCTTGCGGCATGGATAGATCTGAAGAAAGCCTTTGACAAAGTCTGGAAAGAAGGTCTGATGAAGAAACTGAGAAACTGCAAAGTCAATGGAAGAATGTACAAATGGGTGAAAGCATACTTGCACAACAGAAGAGCCCGAGTACAGATAGACGGACTCAAGAGCAAGAAAGTACTACTGCGTCACGGTGTCCCCCAGGGCGGAGTCTTGTCCCCCACACTTTTTCTAATCTTCATCAATGATCTTGTTGCTCACCTACCGCATGGAATTAAAGCAGCAATGTACGCCGATGACCTGGTTCTATGGAGCACAAATGAATATGCATCAGTGGCCACCAGATTGCTACAAAGAGCTGTAGATACATTTGCTGCATGGGCAAATAGATGGTGTGTCAGCATAAACACTGACAAGTGCAGCACCACCCTATTTACCCTCTCTCCAAAACAAAAGGCAGGGATCATCCAGATAAATGGAACACCCCTAAGAGAAGATAAAGAACCAACATATCTTGGAGTAACATTTGATGGCAAGCTGACATGGAGAAAGCACATCAACAAAGCAGTAGCAAAAGCCAGAAGGAAAATAGCCATCCTGAGAAAGCTAAGTGGAACCACATGGGGAGCCAGTACGAAAATACTTAGCAAAGTTTACCAACAGAGCATACGACCACACCTGGAATATGGGTCAACTGCGTGGTGTTCAGCATCAAAAACCACACTACAAGAGCTGGACAAGGTGCAAAATCAAGCACTTAGAGTCACCACAGGAGGGATGAGATCAACCCCTATAGTGGAAATGGAGAAGATGGGGAGGACACAGGCACTGAGTGAGCGCAGAGATACGAAAACGCTAATACAAGCAGAAAAGTTCCTCAGCTTGCCAGGCCACCCTATGAAGAACAGATTTGAAAACCTAGCTATGGGGCGGTTGAAAAGAAGTAGTTTTATCCACCAGGCCAAACGACTCTGCAGAGAAACCACTGATCTGCCCACAGTTGGTATCCCCCTAACAACTATTCCAGAGCGAACTCCATGGAAAGATGAGCATAGACTATCGTTACAAATCCAGACAAAAGTGAGAGGAATATTTGACAATGAAGAACAGAACAGTGTGCAGCGCAGAACAGCCACTCTCAGCTTCCTTGATGAAGAATACCCACAGGACCTCTGGATCCGAGTCTACACAGATGGGTCAGCACAAAATGCTGTTCGAAATGGAGGAGCGGGAGTGTACATAGAATACCCAAATAATACTAGGGACACAGCCAGAGTACCGACAGGAAAGTACTGCCATAACTATGATGCCGAAATTGAGGCAATCAAGATAGCAACAGAGAAATTACTAAATAACAGCAATGGTACACAACCTGTGGTGCTACTAACAGATGCAAAATCAGTACTCGAGGCGCTCCTCTCTGGGAAATTGCCAGTACTAAGGACACTACTTTCTGAACTTAGCAGTCAGCATAAAGTCACCATACAGTGGATACCATCCCACTGTGGAGTACCCGGAAACGACAGAGCTGATCAATTGGCTAAGGAAGGAGCCAAAGAAGAACAGCCTGATGTGCCCGTTACATACCACCAAAAGAAAAGAATGATCAAATCAGTCAGAAAGCCACCAAAACCTGCTCAAGATGACTACCACATTATGGACAGACCAGAACAAGTCATTATTCTGCGCCTCAGAACAGGACACAATAGATTACACAACCACATGTATACAAAATTCAAGATTGGTGAAACAGCATGTGCACATGTGGATTGGCGTCGCAGACAGCAGAGTACATACTCCAAGACTGCCCAAAATATAACATATCTAGGCAAACCTTCTGGCCTAGAGAGACGACAGTGGAAGATAAACTCTATGGACCACTGTGTGAACTGAAAAAAACAGTTCAATTCATGCAAGAGACGACATTGCAGATATAGACATATTTCAAGCGAACGAAAGAAGAAGAAATCTGATCTATTGTTGATCTTTTTTGTCTAAAACCCGCTGGTAGTCACCTAATATGTCTTCTGAATATGGTTTTAGTCTATTTAGTAATACTGCGGATAGTATCTTATAGCTTGTGGACAGTAGTGATATTCCTCTATAATTTCCACATTGGAACTTGTCTCCTTTCTTAAAGATAGATATCAATAATGACTCTTTCCAGTCATGGGGTAATTCTTCTGTCCTCCAGATTTTTATTATTAGTTCGTACAGCTTTAGATGTAATGCATGGCCACCTGCCTTTATAAATTCAGCAGCAATTCCATCAGTCCCAGTTGCCTTATTGTTTTTAAGTTGTGTGATTACATATAGGATTTCTTCAAATGTAGGTTCTTCAATTTGTGGTTCGCATGTTAGAACCTCTTTCTGTGGGAAAATGTTACTTGGAGCTTCACAATTTAGTAATTCAATAAAATATTCTTTCCATGTGTTGCACAAATTATAATTTATATGAAATATAATTATCAATTATTAAATAATATATCATCCCGATCCTGGCTTAAATATTCTTTCTTATAGTTAAATTTCATGCCATTTGGCATTGGTGATAATGTCTCTCCACTTCTTTTTTTTGGGGGGGTCTTCTGTTCCCCCACCCCCAAATATAATTAATATATGGATAACAAATTTTAAATAATAATAATAAAATAATAATAATTAATGAAATATAAAATAAATAATAAAAATAAATCAGAGATAAAGAAAAAAAATAGAGTAATGTGTGTCAGTGTGAGTTTACACACATGAATACACAGTGATAGACATAAGCACAAGACATATTAATTATTATATGTACATATCCATCCATCATGTGCCATGCCAATAAGCTTGGGCAGTCATGTTTCGCTATCTCATTCGATCACCAGAGTCGTGGATCAGCTCTGCGTTTCTGTCTTGACCATGCCATGTGGTCAAGCCATCCAGGTATGTGCTTCTCTGTCTTCCCCTTGATTCTCTTCCCTCGATCTTGCCAGTTGTCAACAAGTTCTCTAATTTATTTTTTTTCTCATAACATGTTCAACAAATTTTGACTGTCTACGTCTAATTTCTCCAATCAGTTTATGATTTTCACTTGTTTCCTGTAGGACTTGGTCATTGGTTTTTCTGTCTCTCCAGGTATTCTTTGCATTCTCCTCAGAAACCACATTTTCACAGCCATCAGATGTTTTTCAGTTTGTCTGCTCATTGTCCACGCTTCACATCCATACAAAAGTACAGGTTCTATGTAGCACTTCAACACTCTTTTTCTCGTTTCAGTTGATATCTTTTTATTAGTCAGTATGTTTTTCATCTTGCAAAAGGCTATCTTCGCAATGGCAATTCTTGTTCTAATCTCTTCAAGGCATCTCCCATCAGATGTTATGACTGTTCCGAGATAACTACCAACTCACTTGCTTAAGAATATGCCCATTTACTTGTATATCACATTGTGGTATTTCCTTCTTCCCAGTGATGACCATAATCTGTGTCTTCTTAATATTCGATTCTAACCCTAGTTGTTCACTGTGTGCAACAACCACATCTACTAAATGTTGCAGGTCCTGTTCATTGTCTGCAATCAAGACTGTATCATCTGCATGTCTAATGTTGTTGATGTATCGTCCCCTGATGTTGATTCCTTCCTTATCGTCTTTATTTCTGAAAATATTTTCACTGTGAAGAGAAAAAAGATCTAGAGACATCACACATCCCTGTCTCACACCTCTTTTAATAGTCTGATATTGACCTACTTCATTATCAATTCTGATGGCAGCTTGTTGTTTTTTACAAGTCTAAGGTGTTTTTAATAAATTTGTAGATCTTCAAGCATCCTTGTCTTATAGACATGTCTCACTTTATCGAAAGCCTTTGTGTAGTCAATAAAGCAAAGATATAGATCTTTGTTTCTTGTAAATGACAAACAGCCAATAAACACTGATTGCAACATCCTGTTGTAAAGGACATGTAACTAAATTTTATGTACATCAAACATCATTATACTGACAGTAACATTAGCATGGTCAGATGAGGGGTTCGATTCCAGCTCTTGACATTCACTATAGGAAGAAAAGACTGGCCTTATATACCTCCATGCATGGAGGCCTACAAAATGTGATGGCCTTAACACATGTAGTACAAGGTTTTGTCACCCAGCTACTGAGTTGAGTGCTTGGTGTGGATTTCACATGGAATGCTTTTTTATCTATCTGTGGTGTTTTGTGTTGTAAACTGCATGTTCAGAACAATTGCGGTTGACTGGTTGCTAACCTGGTTGGCTTGTCTTATGCAGTAATGTGTGTGCAACTGCTGGTTTTCTGGTGACTGCTGCTTTCATCGATGATGAACTGTAGTTCTAGTGGCAGACTTTTGTGTTGGCACTACGGCATTGGCTTTATGCATGTGAGTGCTGTTGGTTTTTGTTGGGACTGCTGTCTGTTTCACTTTTTAAATGGGATAGTGATGAGCATTTGTGTTATTTTTACAGGCACAGGAAAGGAGTAATTATGGGATGACCCTTTGCCTTGAAGTTGGAATCGCAAATAACTAAGTAGACAGTTATGTTTCTCCGGAAGGTTTAAAAATAATTTTTCTGTGTAATTTGTGGGTTAGTATCAGATATCCCCTAGTGACACCCCTTCCCTCACTAAACATTGAAATACAAGCACCATGTTTGAACATTTCAGGTGACGCGAGGTCAAGACATTTCAGCCCAGTAAAACGTGCATATTGTGGAATCAGTAGAGGAGGAACATCAAGCACATTGTAGTTTTCAGTTGATCTCAGATAATCAGGTAAATGAAATAAATGTGTCCAATTTTTTCTCTTTCACCTAACTACCTACTGGTCTCTCTCTCTCTCTCTCTCTCTCTCTCTCTCTCTCTCTCTCTCTCTCTCTCTCTCTCTCTCTCTCTCTCTCTCTCTCTCTCTCTCTCTGTGTGTGTGTGTCTCTCTCTGTCTGTTTCTGAGAGTGTGTTTTTTTTTATTAGAGCAACAAAAAACAATGACTAACTTCTTCAGCTGTCTTGTTTCTAGCAGACATTGATTATCATGACCATGTAATCGTTTCTGACATAAGATATACGAACAAGATTGGTGTTGATTATATTATTATTTGTTGCCCAGCTGTTTACGCTTTCCACACATATTCTCATTTTATTTGTTCAGTTGATATGCCCTATGCATTTCACGTATCTTCTCTTGGTGGTTTTGATGGGTGATCTTGTACCACCTGCAGCTGTCAATACATCAGTTTCTTCTCTGCTCATCATTTTCTCAAATTCTTCTAAAAAAACCACATATTCACTTTTTCCATTTTCTTCACAATTTCACGCATTTGGCACTAAAGTCCAACACTCATGTCCATACTAATCAACTGCAAACATTATTTAAAACTTGCCTGCATAGAAGACAAGGACTGGTGGCATCATAGAATTCAGCAATACTGAGATCTTAGAGAGAACTAGACAAATTCAGTTGAATCAGAAGTGAGGCAAAAATGAGCAGGATAAGGCACACATTGAAAAGTCAGTTGACAGCATAACTAGAAACTCCATCTTTTGGAATCCATGAGAAAAAATACATAAGAGACCAAAAACACATTGAGAAAAGAGTTGACAGGCACCATGCCATCTTGATAGATGATAGTGTATAAACTGGAGTTATACCTCTCCTTGGCATAAAGCCTGAGCTGAATTTAGAGACCATGTGTTGCCCATGCAGCATGATCCCTCTTTTGGCTTGCCTAGTGTACTCCAGAGGAAAGGTAACACCAATATGCCTGGAACAAGACAAGCTGCAGAAGCTGCTGGATCAGCAAAGCAATGCTCTAATTGTCCAACTGTCAGAGCTTCCTTCCTAGACCAATTACCGACCAAGGCTTACGGTCTCATCTGCCCTGCCATGACACTTAGTCTTTAGGTTGTAATTCTTCACACTAGGGTAAGGCTCGTACCCTCTCCTTTGTGCTCCTCCAATCAAAGTTGTTGGCACAATATATGGGGTGACGGGTTTGGTGAGTGCTGTCCTAACATTCGGCGCGAACAGAAAGCAGGTAGTACCGTCTACTGTATATGGTAGCTCAGTCATATCTGACTAAGACCTGACACATAGAATTATAAACAGAGATGTATAATATGAGAAAGACAGAGATATATAATATGAGAAAGACTGAAAGAACTAGTTAGCAAATGATAGAAGGTCTTTGCATTAGACAGTTGAGGATCTTTGCTCCCTTGGAAGATGAAAAGATAAAGAAACTCAGTGTTAGATGGGGTTACCAATCCCCTTCAACGCTGATTGTCTCATCCTCAATTGAAAACAAAGTCATTGAACTATTTGACAACTTTGTGCATTGAAACAATATTATCGCCTGGTTTCAAACCTAGTTGCATGATGCTCAAAAGTCAAACTCTCCACTGACTGTTCTGATTATTTATGTAGGGATGTTCTCCTCATACGGTTCTAGGGGTCAATACAGCGTCATAAAAATGGACACCAGGCAATTTTGAAAATGTTCTTGAAATTGTCTTGGAAAGAAAAGTGATGGGGATGGGAACTGACTACTCTATCTGATAATCACATTATATCATGGTCATGCAATATGTGAAAGCTTAATACAATGGGAATTATCTATACATTACATTGACACTTTTTGTTTCCTGTCTAAGACTTATATAAATATTTATTTATTTAATATAGTTTGTTTTCTGTAAAGCTCTGTCTGCCTGCCTGCCTGCCTGCCTCTGTCTTGCACACACACTACTCATACACCACTCCCTCATACCTATCCTGCCACAGTTAAACTGGCCATGCTCAGTAACATAAGTCCACTGAGTTCAGTTACTTATTTTGTGATTTTATCTATGCAGGTGTGGCTTACATTACTGGATGCTAAACATCACACAGATTTGTAGGAAACTCTCAAATAAACATAACATCTTCACGCTACTGATATATGTTATGCTCTTCATGCAACACTGGAATGTAAAAGAATTCAACATAAAATTTTTGGTGAAATGAATGATTCATTCTCGAAGAAACTCCTCTTGGCAATTGTCCACAGCTTGCGTAATACATTTGGTAACAGCATAACAAGTGAGAACTTTATTGTTATAAGTGGTTTCCTGTCCTGTGACATAGATGGTAAAACTCAACATCGATTTGTCATCAATGAACTCATCAGCAGTGAAAGCAGTGGAGAAGGACATAGTTCTTGTCTGAAGGTAGGTGTGTAACAAGTGAAGCATGTGTTGTCTCTACAATGGGAGTTGGCTGCAATGAATCTCCAACACCTCCAGAGGAGGTTCAGCATGGCCGAATTGATAAAAGCGCTCATTCTTTAACATTCAGGTGTGCAGATGCCGAGGTAGCAGGTTCAACCCCTATAATGGTTACTTGCAGTGAAATGTTGACTTCTCATTCTTGACTTGAGGACATAAATTACAAGTTCCTCAGAAGTCAGAGTGGATTCACCTGATGGTGAGGGACACTGGTAATATGGAAAGCTAATCCACATGCACAAATCAGTCCAGTGCACTAGCAGTAGTAACACGTTTATGGATTACACTTGCGAGCGCAAAAAAAAAAAAGATCTCCAACACTTTCTGTTTTATGCTGTGGTGGTACACAATTAATAGATAACATTGTCCATCTCTTGATGTAATCTTCCTGCATGTGTTTTTTCTGACCTCTGCTTCTTCACACTACACCCTGATGTTGACTTCCAGGCTTGCTTCTTTAATTACTTTTATATCTACACTTCATCTCTACTTAGTATCTAATGCAATAAGTCAATATCATTAAATGTAAAAAAAAGAGTACTGAAATGTTATCCACAACATGTTTTGCTGTAAGGCAGAGAATCATGGAACGTGGATGAATCGACTATGAAGAGCATGAATGCAACAGAGGTGTAATTCTGAAATTAATGTTGTGAATACCTTGGACTGCCAGTGCAACTAATAATGATTGCCTGGAAGAGGCTACTGAAAGTAGAACGTTATACACAATTATAAGAAGGAGACAAAACAGAATGTCATATACAAGTATGGCAAGGAGGAATATCATCAACAGAGTTTATTATGGAACACCACGATCTGTGGACATACATAAACACCTATGCCAGTTGGCAGGGCATGTGATGATGATGGTATCTATACTGTATTCAAAGTTTTAGTAATGAATTTATAAATATAAGATTTACGTATTGTCTATTAATGTTTGAGCATATGTTTTTTTCTCCCATGAGCTGACATAAATTTAACTTATTGTACTTGCTGAGCTGTATAAAGAATATCAGTTTTAAAAAAAATAACTCATAGCCTATAGTACCTTACGGTGTTGGACAAGGGGAAGGGAGGATTTTGAGCCTGAGGAATTAAGGCTGCCTGGCTAGTGCAGTTGTCACAATTTGTGCAGGTTAAGGATTTCTTTTTTCCCCCAACAACAAAAGAATCTGTTACCTAACCAAGGATTTGAACCTGTGTCTCCTGAATGGGAGCTTGGCATTCTAGCCACTCGGCCAAACACATCAGTTTATATAAAAATACATGATATTGACAGCATCTTGAAAGAAGGCACAATTTGTGCATTTAGTTTGTTTGATACCTTGTTTCTCATCTGTGGAAGTCAGGACAAGTATGGGAATGGTATGCATCAAATGAGTTTTAAAAAAAGGTCAGTAAAGGAGCCTTACATAGGCCTTCAGGCATATTGGAAATATGGTGCTAGACCCATATTGTTTTAGACCAGTTGGCACCTCACTAGTGATGTGGTCAATATCTTGTACATCGTGCACTACTTACAATTATTACTGCCATTGATTAAACTAACATTAAAAACACAGTTAATTGGCAGTTGTAAATTGCCTATGATATTTCAGTCTTGCCTCTCTATTTCTGATCACCTGCTCTTGCTATTTTGAGTTTCTGGAACATTCAGTAAGTAAGACACAAACTCAGCAAAATGAAGCAAGCACTTGCATGATGTGAAAAGTATGCAGTTGTTTGAATGCTGTTGTGGGTTTACTTTTTTGCTAAAATACTTATTATAGTATAATAATATTTACCATGGCTAAAACATGACACTTTTTCTTGTTATTTTCAACTTCCACAGGTCATTGATTGGAATTATCTTAGTAAGAGGTTAAGCTCACCAAGAAATGAAAAAAGTTATAAACAGAACAGTAGTAATCAATTACCTGTAGCAGTTAACCATAAAGTTAGGATTTGTCGAGGTGGCCAGGCAAAAAGTCGATCTGTTCGAGCAGCAACCAAAATGAGGCAGAAATGCATGAATGGTCCTATTGATCATTGTCAGTTCACAGGAAGTCGCAACAAAAGAAGTAATCAAACCTTTACCTTAGATGACATGGAGATACCAGCATGCTCTGAGAATCGTGAATGTCACCTCATTCGTAATTTTTCTAGTGCAACAATCAGTATAGCAAGCCAGCAAATGTTGCCAGAACGTCAGACGTCACCAGAAATGAGTCATGAACAAACATCATCAACGCTTTCCTGCACCCGTAAGATTAGCAGTTCTTTAAGTCGATCTGTTAGATCATTATGTGAAGATTACAACTGTAAATTGAGTGAGGATAGTCAAGACAGTTTGTCCTTAAACAATACTTTGTCAGATAATGTCCGTAAAAAAAACAATTACTCACAAGCTAAACTCATCAAAAGTTGTATTAGTGCTGAAGTTAAGAAATTAAACAAGAGGAAAAATCTATCCAGCAATGGCAACTCTAGTTCTGAAAAGTCTTTGAAAACTGGAAGAGAGAATGCACAAGATCAGAATACGGCAAATATTTCAAAAAGAAATACAACACATGTCTTTCAGAAGAGTCATCACTCTTTAAAAAGTGGGGAATCTGATATTAGCATTGATTCTATACGTCCAAGATACCTTGTTCAACACAATGATGAACTTCTTTTACCTTGTCCAAATTTGAGCAGCAAATACAACAAACACCTGGCAACTACAAAAAACAACAATAGAGCATTTAATATGCACCTGCCAAACCAAAGCTGTGAAGAAAGTGTCACAAATACATCTCATATATCTAACCTGCTCAGTTCTATCATTGGTGCTTTGTCTTATTCAAACTTGGTTAATGTACATGATGCGTCCAAGAATCTACACATTATGTCTGAAGGTTTCAGTGGAGGAAAGTTGACAGGAAGTGACAATAATGATGGATCCAGTAATGACTCTCTCAAAAGTGTAAGTAGTTTAGAGACAGATTCATTTGAATCCACATTAAGTAGCACTTCGGATACAGTTAACGAGAGGTCAAAAATGAGAACCAAAATAGTATGTTGTGGAAGAAGTACTGACAATAACAGAAATGGGAGCTCATCTTCATCAGTCACAAAAAGTAAGTATTTACGTTAGACACAAAATAGTACAGTTGGTAATGTCCCTTAATACCACAACTAGGTACAACACCACAACTAGGTGTGACAACACCACTTTGTATCTTTCCTAACAAGTTAATTTTTCTGTGAGAAATATAAAATACAGGAAGCATTTAATGAATTAGGAAAAACATATTTTATGTCACAGTAATATATGAACATTTACATTTAAGATTGTAAACATTCATCATCAACAATAAAAAATGACAGAATAGTTATTTTTTAGTTTCTTCTGCATGTTATTATGATACAAAACAGGTCTGTAATCCAAATATTGTTTTTACCCAGAAGTTTTCAGAACATGGTTACCTACTCCTACTGTTACATGGTTTTTTGAATGCCTTTTTATTACTGCATTTGTTAACAATTTTCTAGTACTTGTTTATTAACCTACAGTTACAAAATTAGTTCAAGCTGCCAATTTCCAACAGCATTTTGTTTTAAGTAGTCAACTGAAGTAACAATTTTACATTGGTTATTTTTTTGGTTAAGGAATGAATATTATCACAAACATTTGTATCATTGTTTGCTTATCAAAGATTACTGAAAGATTAGTTCTCCATATTCGAGGAATGTTGTTTGCTATTTTAGTTGCAACAGTTTTGAGAATTCAGTATATGTACATTGATGAATATGAATAGTTATGTAAATTGTGGTTTACTTTCATATTTTTTATAATATATGAAACTATATTTTATAATGATGAGAGAATTAAAACTAAAAATAAAAATTATTGTTTTAACAAAGTAAGCTGACTTATGTAAATATGTTGTCAAAAACTAAGTTGTTCTGGTATTTACATCTTTATAATGCTGGTCTCAATTGGTGTTTATCATTTTAATTATTAACACTGTCACTAACTGACTGGTCTCTTTGTGGCAGCTGGTGTTTTACATCATGTTTTCATTATAGGTGGAGAATGTAGAATATTTCTTTATGATTTATACACACATTTTATACATATGTCTTTTATTTACTATATTTATTTAATTATAGCTTTCCTGCTATTTTTCTGCTAGATGTACATCTTGTGGTCTAGGAATCCGTTCGTATTCACTGACTGTGACTTGTTTCTGAATGACAGGCTGGACTGTAAAGTCATATAAACTATCATAATTGTTTTGACAAAGATATCTTTAAAAAGTTATATACTAATTTGCATTTCCTGCTAATCATTATTTTTAAAAATTATTATGTTCATTCATCTGTTGCATTTGGCTTAGCAAACACAAATCTCATTACTTTACCCTCTACAGAAAACAACCTATTGAATATCTTAATCATCAGTCATCATAATTTGCCATGTCAATAAGCATGTGTGGTCATCTTTCACCATTTCATACAACCACCAGTCTTGGAACAGGTCTATTTTCTGGTCTCGATTATTCCATGTAGTCAAGCCATCCAAATATTTTTCTCTTTGCCTTCCTGTTGCTTTTTTCTATAAATTAAGCCAGTTTTAACTATATTGATAAGTTTATTTCTTCTCATAATGTGGCCCCCCACCCCCACCCCACCCAATATTTTAATAGCTTTGAATAATTGTCTTTGTGGAGTTTATTGCTATGTTTAAAGCTATAAAGTGTTGGTGTTTGCAAGTGTGTGTCAGGAGAAATATAAGAGATCATCTCACATGTGAGTTGGATCCACCAAGAGTATTGTCTTCTCTGGCTAGGAGATTGTGTTTGTTGTCATGTGTGGATACATCCCAGCTATAATATCCAGTTCCTAATTTGCAGTGTTGAAGGGTATTTTAACTTTGTAAGTGCCAAGTCGAGTAGAAAATTCTTGAACTTTTTAACACCTTCAGTTTGTAAAGCAATATTTCTTGTGAAACTTTTACTCTTTTTCTCCTTCTCTTCAACTTCTTCTGCTGGCCTTTATCCATTATTAGAGCATAGGCCCTAAACAAACTCAAACCCAACACCCTGTCTTTTTCTATTACCTGTACCTCATGCTATGTTCTCACCATATTATCCACCAGTCTCTAGCTCTCATCTTCGTTTATTTTTAGGTCTCCCTCTATTTCATTTTAAACAAGTTGAAATGCCTGGACTTAACATCAATAGAAGAATCATAAACAATCTTAGATATGCTGACGATACCGTGTTATTAGCAGAAAGCGAGCAAGAGATACTAAACCTAGTGGAACAAGAAACAGGCATAGTGCAGAATGTGGCTTAGATATTAACATCCTGAAATCAAAAACTATCATAATTAGCAATGGAAAGGAAAGGTCTTAAATGAACATAACAGTAAACAGGGAGATACTTGAACAAATAACAAGTTTCTCCTATCTTGGACATGTAATAACAGATGATGGCAGAAGTGAACTAGAAATCAAAAAGAGAATAGGAATGGCCAAATACGCTTTCAACAGCATGAAATCAGTATTAACATCTAGAGAGATCAACAGCGCATTGAAAATGAGAATTATCAAATGTTATGTATATTCAACACTATTGTATGGCGCAGAAGCTTGGACATTGAGCAAGCAACAAGAAAGTCAAATAGATGCCCTGGAGATGTGGAGATACAGAAGAATATGTCATATTTTATGGAAACAGAAACAATCAAAAACAGAAGTTCTAGAAAAAACTGGGAATGTAATTTTGGCCATGTTAAAAGACATAACACTCTTATAAAAACCATAATGGAAGGCAAGGTTGAGGGCAAGTGAGCAAGAAGTAGACAACGATTAAAGTGGGAAGATAACATAAAGAGATGGACGAACATCAATCTGTCAGAATGTACATTCAGGGTGAGAGACAGACAGTGTTGGAGATCCATTGCAGCGAACCTTCATTGTGGAAGCGGCACCCGATTGATTGATTGATTGATATTTCATTTGCTCCGCTGATTGATTGATTAATTGATATTTCATTTGCACCGTAAGTTTCATTGAAAGGACTTTCTAGTTATACTATTCTCAGCTTTCCTCAGTGTTTGTCCTATCCAGTGCCAGCCTCTTTCCCTCACCACTTGATTTGCTGGAATATATCTAGTTCTCTCCCTAAACTCCACACCACCTGATTTACTGGAATATATCTAGTTCTCTCCCTAAACTCCACACCACTTGATTTACTGGAATATATCTAGTTCTCTCCCTAAACTCCACACCACTTGATTTACTGGAATATATCTAGTTCTCTCCCTAAACTCCACACCACTTGATTTACTGGAATATATCTAGTTCTCTCCCTAAACTCCACACCACTTGATTTACTGGAATATATCTAGTTCTCTCCCTAAACTTCACACCACTTGATTTACTGGAATATATCTAGTTCTCTCCCTAAACTTCACACCACTTGATTTACTGGAATATATCTAGTTCTCTCCCTAAACTTCACACCACTTGATTTACTGGAATATATCTAGTTCTCTCCCTAAACTCCACACCACTTGATTTACTGGAATATATCTAGTTCTCTCCCTAATCTCCACACCACTTGATTTACTGGAATATATCTAGTTCTCTCCCTAAACTCCACACCACTTGATTTACTGGAATATATCTAGTTCTCTCCCTAAACTTCAAACCACTTGATTTACTGGAATATATCTAGTTCTCTCCCTAAACTCCACACCACTTGATTTACTGGAATATATCTAGTTCTCTCCCTAAACTCCACACCACTTGATTTACTGGAATATATCTAGTTCTCTCCCTAAACTTCACACCACTTGATTTGCTGGAATATATCTAGTTCTCTCCCTAAACTCCACATAAGTGATTTGTTTGAGAGACTATTAATACCTGCCAGCATCTGTGGCTAAGGAACAGCGAATGTGTTTCACAATCCCACATACCAGGCTTGAAATCACCTGCAGGTGATTTGGAAGCAGACTGCTTTGCGTTCAACTTTTAACAATGGTGTAAGCGCCACTCAATCAGAAAGGAATGGCAAACTACTGAATATAAAATTGCTTAGAAATTTACAAACAGCCAGTAAATGCTGGGATTGATTTTGACGTCTTGTTAAGGACATACAACTAACATTGATACCTACTAATTTTGTTTAGCAGTAGCTTACGTTTTGCTAAAGTAGTACTTGCATGGTTTATATGCTTGATATTCACAGAATAAAAGTTATTAGAAATTATTTAACAGGTGGCTTCAGTGTGACATGTAACTTAAAAATGAAGTTTCATATATGCAGCCTGTATATATGTTTCTTTATCTTGGTAATTACAAGGTAGTTATATATGTTCATTATGTTTAAATTCTTGGGTTTCATGATTAAGACACACTTTTTGTGAGCTGTGTAGCTAATTTTATGAACTGAAGTTTCAGCATATATATATATATATATATATATATATATATATATATATATATATATATATATATATATATATATATATATATATATACACACGCATGCAAGCTCGATCACTCACTCACTCACTCACTCTGTACCACATAGAAAGGATAAGAAAATAAAGGTTATACCATTGAATTAAGAATCAGAAGAAATGCTATAAATGTATAAAATAAACAAAAACATTGTCTTTGCATATATTTGATTTAAAGATTTTTAGACAAAACTGTCCACCAAATTGGAATTATTAATGACTTACTTAATGTTTCAAATCCCAAAATAGTTCCAAAAATCACCTTAACATCTGATGGGAGATGCCTTGAAGAGACATGAACAAGAATTGCCATGGCGAAAGTAGCCTTTAGCAAGATGAAAAACATACTGACCAATAAAAAGATGTCAACTGAAACGAGAAAAAGAGTGTTGAGGTGTATGGATGTGAAACTTGGACAATGAGCAGTCAAGCTGAAAAACGTCTGATGGCTGCAGAAATGTGGTTTCTGAGGAGAATGCAAAGAATTCCATGGACAGACAGAAACACAAATGACCAAGTACTACAGGAAACAAATGAAAATCGTAAATTGATTAGAGAAATTAGACGTAGACAATCAAAATTATTTGGACATATTATGAGAAGAAATGAATTGGAGAACTTGGTAACAACTGGCAAGATAGAAGGGAACAGACCAAGGGGAAGACTGAGAAGTAAATACATGGATGACTTAGCCACATGGCATGGTCCAGACAGGAACACGGAGCTGATCCACTGACTCAGGTGATCGAGTGAAATGGCATGTCATGACCGCCCACGCTTATCGGCATGGCACATGATGGATGGATATATCACCTCTGCATAACAGTCTGGGAGATCAAAGAAATACCGCCCCTGAGAGGAGGATATCAGGTGAAGAGGACACTCAGGAGTCTGAAAATTGTACAGGAATATTGTCATTGTAATTTTGAACTGAATTCACCACTTTATATTGGATTTGTAGATTACGAAAAGGACTTTTACAGCATTGATACTGATGCAGCACCATGGGATCCCACAGAAACCGTTAATGTAGCAAGAGCAACATATGAAGATATAAAATGTAAAGTTCTTCATTGGTGAAAACTAACAAATACATTTGAAATAAAAACAGGAGCGTGACAGGGATACCTTTTGTCACCATTATTATTTTTACTGACTGAAAACTGGATTATTAAGACAACAATAACTACTTTCAGAAGTGGAATTCAGTGGACCCCGACAAAGAACTTGATGATTTGGACTTCAACGATGAAATAGCATGAAATCAGATGCCAGATAAATTAAACACTTGGTCCATTAGGTCTAAAAATGCATAAGAGAAAGATAGAGCTGAGGTGAGCATTCCCATAAGCACCCAGTCCTCATCTTCAACAGCTAGCATAGTATTCAAATACTGATGGTGTCCGTTAGGATCTGATTATATGTCCGCCTTGCTTTACCTCTGAGTGACGACTGTCTACCAGATTCTCTGACCACCCCCTGCTGCCGCTTTCTCTCTAGACCCATGATACTCAGTCTGTTCTTTTGCATTGTACACGCTCCCCCAGAGGGCCTTCACAACATCTGCCTTATCATGCATCAAATCACCCTTCAGTGATGCAGTGCCAGATAAACATTGAGAAACACTGAGAAAGATAATGGAATTAAACCCAGCATAGACTTGTTTAGGTAGCAGTGTAGACAAAAATTGGGGAACCGATAGAGATATTAAAATAAGAATACAGAAGGCCATAATATAGCTTCAATCACATTAGGAAAATATGTGGAAGTCAAACGAAATTACACTTACCACCAAACTTAGAATATTTAACTCCAGTGTTAAATCAACACTACTTTATTTATCAGAAACATTGAGAACCACTAAAAGAATTACTAATAAACTACAAAAGTTCATTAATTGGTGCCTGAACAGATTTCTGGGACTAAAATGGTAAGACAGAATCGCCAGTGTGGAGCTCATGGAAAAAAAATAAAATAAAAACTAAATTCCAATGAATCAAGATGTGCGGTAAAGACACTACTAGCGCTGAACAGGACACACATTGAGAAAACCTGAGGATAGTGTCAATTTCTCGCACGCACACAGATATTCTAACTCCTTCACACGCACTCAAGAAAACATCAGTCGCACGTATGGGTTTTCACAGTTTATTCAGGCGAACCTGATCATCGTCACAATGTGCACACAAGGCGGTGAAATCAATACATACATATACAAATGTCGCCTTACAAACGCTTATAGCACACAGCCAATTACACAAGTCCTACACTCGCTATCTTCAAAACTAGCACTCTCGCAAAAGCTATACACTCGCTCCAGAATACACGTCCTTCCTCTAAAACTGTGAGTCCCGTCTGATGATTTCAAACTGGTCGGCTGGTCTCGTGGTACTCGACCACGTGTCTCTCGTGACAACCGTGCTGTCTTGACAGTCACGTCGTACTGCAGTCCGTCCGTGATGGGTCGGGTCATTCAGTGTAATGCCGTCTCGTCCGTTCAGTACAGTGTCCCATGAACTTATGTCCCCTCCTATCACTCGGTCCTGTCCTGTCAGTGTCCTGTCTATGACATATCTGTGTCCCCACCTAAGTCCTGTCTCCAATCTATCTAGTGTCCTGTAGATGTCCTGTCTTATGACATCTCTGTGTCCCTACTTATGTCCTGTCCATCGTTATCTCTGTCGTCCTGACTCTATTCTGCCCCTTGTCCTCTCTATGCCCTGTACCTATTCCCCCCAACACCCTGACAGATAGAATAATTAAATACTTCTTTGTCTGGAACCCACAGTTGAGCAAAATAAAGTATATTTTTATATTTATTATCGCTATTTCTTCTTACTTTTATTAGTTTGAAGATGCATTCAGTCATCCATTTCTTACTGCCAATCTGATTTCTTCAACATTTCTAAATGACCACTGACGCCCTGAGATAGAATTTCTAGACCAGATGATGAAACAAATTTGTTCTTTATTGCTATATTCAATTCATCTTTTATCTCCTCAATCTTCGGTGCACATAGATCAAATTCAATGTTGTTTTGTGATGTTTGACCTTCTTTAATTGTATGTGTATATTCCCTATAACTAATCTATGTTCACTGTAGCAGTCTACATTTAATATAGTATTTTCTTCTTTTAAAGCATTTACAAATTTTCCGTTGGTGAGGATGTAGTCAGCCTGGTTTCATATCTTATTGTCAGGACTCCTTCATGTTCATAATCTATGTGGCTGCTGTTGATACCAGAAATAAATGGGGAGAACCGTTGAGGCCACTAAGACGATTAAACAAATAAACACACATAGTATTATTTGGCGCTCACAGAAGAAGAAGAAGAAGAAGGAAATAGAGATTAGAAGACGCACTAGACAACATAAAATTTAAAAGCTATATAGTTACCGACCGGGATCGAACCTGTCGCCTCCATCGGTAACTATTATAGCTTTCAAATTTTATGTTGTCTAGTGCGTCTTCTAATCTCTATTTCCTTCTTCTTCTTCTGTTGATACCAGGTGTTTCCAATAACCACATCATGCTTTTATGCCCACTGAACAAGTTTGCCTACTCTTTCATTATGCTTCCCAGTCCATAATTACCTCCCTCATATATCTGGTTGGTCAGCATGTCCGAATGGATAAGAACGCATGTTCTTAAACATCTGGTGTGCTGATGCCGGGGTTATCGGTTCAACCACTACACTTGGCAGTTGGACTAAAATGTTGACCTATCGTCCTTGACTTATATATATATATATATATATATATATATATATATATATATATATATATATATATATATATATATATATATATATATATATATATATTTGTTCGCATATCCTTTACAGGGCATCGCTGTCAACATCAGCATCTTTCAGCTGATTGTTGATTTCTTGGCAAGATTACGCCTAGTAGTTTGCCATTGCTTTCTGAGCGGCCAGCTCACATACCCCGTGAGTTACCGACGCGATTCGAACCACTGCTGATTCTCACCGTCGTCACGTTACTTACGAGAGTATACGAGATTACGGAGAAAAGTCGCTAACCTCTAGGCCAGGAAGCCGGCCCGCCCTTGACTTGGGGACATAAATTACATGTACCTCTGATGTTGGAGTGGGTTCGCCTGATGGCGAGGGACATTGTAGGGAAAGCTAATCCACATGCAAAATTCAGTCCAGCACTACTAGAAGTAGTGTGTATGGACTATGCTTGAGTTCAAAGTGAGCGAACGCAAAAAAAAACAAAACAAAGAAAAACGAAGTGATTATAAGCAAACGTTTGCTAGTATTGTAGTAATGTACGGACATTATACGGAAACAAACACATTCACAAACACAACATACAGTCAAGGAGAACTCCTGTGACTACATTAGAAGGTGATGACAGGACGAGAAGAACAAAAGCATGGAAAAATGGAAGCAATGAAGAGAAAATGAGAATTGAAAAAACTGTTAATTGGAAAGAATGTTAGTTGAAGAAAATGTTGAAGAAATGTTAATAGAGAAAAATCTTCATACTCACCTCACAGTTTGGATCTGTAAGTAACTAAGAGAGTCTCGGGTGCGTTGTTATATCCGGTGCTGGGTGTTACGGTTCAGTGAGCACATAGAAAGAAGGGGGCGGGGTAGGAGGCGTGTAAAATAGAAGGTGCTACTAACCAAAACCCCATTGTGTTGTTATAGGGGCGAGTCTTAAGGTCTGGGTGGACTGATATGCGTGAACACGCGTACATACATGGACACACCTCAACAGACAAAATGCTAGTGTATGTGGACATGCGCAAAGTATATGCAAGAAGAGAGAGAGAGAGAGAGAGGGAGAGAGGGGAGATAGAGAGAGATAGAGAGAGACAGAGAGAGAGGAAGAGAAAGAGAGGGAGAGAGAGCGAGAGAGGGGGAGAGAGAGAGGGAGAGATAGGGGGAGATAGAGAGAGACAGAGAGAGACAGAGAGAGAGGGAGAGAGAGAGGGAGGGAGAGAGAGGGGGAGGGAGAGAGGGGAGAGAGTGAGAGGGAGAGAGAGGGAGGGAGAGAGGGAGAGAGAGAGGGAGAGAGAGAGAGGGCAGAGAGAGAGAGGGAGAGAGAGAGAGAGAGAGGGAGGGAGGGAGAGAGAGAGAGTCCTGTCATCACCTTCTAATGTAGTCACAGGAGTTCTCCTTGACTGTATGTTGTGTTTGTGAATGTGTTTGTTTGCTGATGAAGGCTAATCGCCGCAACGTTCTTTATGTGTCTTAACTCTGTTATGTAAAGCTGCACTACTTTGTGTCATTTTATATTGTTTACACTTTCACAGCTTTACCGCAGTTCCACCAAATTTTATTCGGACATTACACTGCAAACCGCTGGTCACGTGACCTATTCGCAAACGGCTGGTCACGTGACCTGTTCGCAAACGGCTGGTCACGTGACCTACATCTGACTACATTATTAATGTTTGTAGAAATAACAGTGTGTCCTCGGTAGTGTAGTGGTTAGTATCCGCGCCTGTGTGTGTTTTTTAAAAATTGAGTTCAAATACCCTTATCGGTGAGTTCAAATACCCTTATCGGTGAGTTCAAATACCCTTGTCGATAAACACCCGAAAAATTGCAAATCCTGTCATTATTAATTATCTTCCTCCCCCACCTTCCTCTCTCCAGTTGTATGGACAGATGGAGAAATAGACGCAAAGCATCGTCGAACAAAGGGAAATCCAAAAGAACGACATCTATCAAATAAGCAAAGTATATTACTGAAAAGAAGGCGAACAAGAAATAGATGACAGGTGTAATCTTAGAGTTAATGGACAATATAAAACAAGTAAAAACGATAAATAATATTCTTCCCCTCCTTTTCATCTTCCAATGGAGCCTAGATTCTCAACTAAATCATTCTGTACATTACTAGCAAACGTTTGCTTATAAAGTTTCCCTTATTTCTATACCAAAAAGACGAGGAGCAATTGAACGCGAAGATTTTCGTACAATTAATCTCACAAACTATGCCAATAAGCATTTACCATTGGCATATATAATTAAGGTAATTAAGATAATTATGGAGTTAGCGTATTCTCTACGCGCGCCACAGAGTGTAAATGGGGCTTTTCTGCATTTAAAGGATAAAATATCAAGGGACATAATAATAGTGTGGTAAATAAGGGAAATAATTATAATTAAAAATATTTCTGTGATATCTCAAAATTATATTCCACTTGTTTAAGTACATATAACTAATCTAAGATTTTCAATTAGCATATATTTACATAAATTTACTATTTCTGTGTGCTGTTTGAAAGTTTTGTTGTTTTAAGAAAACAGCTGAAATCATTTAAAGTATTTTATAATTGTAAATGAACCTGGTCCTCCAGGTTGGGGGGCTAAAGGGTGGGGTTAACATCCCACCGTTTGTAAAAACTCTGGTTTCTCTTCACAACGTATAAATCTTCCACAGCAGGACATCCGGCAAGTCTCTTTAGAGTGATAGACTATAGTTTGTTCCAAGGGTCTAAGTTAGAAATTAAACTTAACAAAATTTAAACCAGGTTTAGATTTAACAAAATAAGTGAACATAATGTCATACAAGGGAAGATTTGAGTCATCAAGAGACAGACGCGGCGGCGGATATGGGGGGTCCACGTGCTTTCGGCAAAGGAAACGGATCAGATCTTGGTGGAGGAATGAGGAAACCCAAGTGGGACCTGTCCACATTGCAGAAGTTTGAAAAGAATTTCTATGAAGAGCACCCTGCTGTGACCAACAGATCTCCGGATGAAGTTAGGATGTTCCACAGAGACAAACAGATCACCATTGCTGGAACTGATGTTCCTAATCCAATCTTCACCTTTGAGGAGGGTGGTTTCCCAGACTATGTCATGAGTCAGATCAAGAGAAACAGCTGGCTGACACCCACCTCTATTCAGAGTCAAGCCTGGCCTATGGCATTGTCTGGGAGGAATTTAGTTGGAATTGCACAAACAGGATCTGGAAAAACTCTAGAGTTTATGCTGCCTGGTATTGTTCATGTGAACCACCAGCCCTATCTGGAACATGGTGACGGACCCATCGTGCTTGTCCTTGTACCCACGAGAGAGTTGGCTCAGCAGGTCTTGGAGGTGGCCAATGAGTTTGGCAGAGTTTCCCAGCTCCGCACAGCATGTGTTTATGGTGGGTCTCCTAAGGGACCACAACTCCGCGATCTAGACAGAGGTGCTGAAATCTGTATTGCTACCCCTGGACGCTTGATTGATTTTTTGGCTGCCGGTAAAACAAACCTTAGACGCACAACATACCTGGTCTTAGATGAGGCTGACAGAATGTTGGACATGGGTTTTGAACCTCAGATGAGGAAGATTCTGGAACAAATCAGGCCTGACCGCCAGACACTGATGTGGAGTGCTACGTGGCCCAAGGAAGTTCGCCAGCTTGCAGAGGAATTTTTGAACGACTACATTCAGGTGAACATTGGTGCCCTGCAACTCACAGCCAACCACAACATCCTACAGATTGTTGACGTCTGCCAGGACCATGAAAAGGAAGAGAAACTTGTGAAACTGTTAAATGAGATCATGCAAGAGAAAGAGAACAAAACAATTATATTTGTGGAAACAAAGCGCAAAGCAGATGATATAGCCAAGAGAATGAAGAGAGATGGGTGGCCAGTACTAAGTATACATGGAGACAAATCACAGCAAGAGAGAGATTGGGCCCTTAATGATTTCCGTAACGGCAGAACTCCTATACTAATAGCCACAGATGTTGCATCACGAGGTCTAGATGTTGAGGACATCAAGTTTGTCATCAACTTTGACTTTCCCAACTGCTCTGAGGATTATGTGCACAGAATTGGGCGTACAGGCCGTGCAACCAAGTCAGGGACAGCCTACACATTCTTCACACAACGCAATGCCAAACAGGCTGCGGATCTGGTCAATGTTCTACGGGAGGCTAAACAAGTCATCAGCCCAAAGTTGCTTCAGTTGGAGGACAGCTCTAAATACATGAGAGGAGGGGGTCGTGGTGGCAGTCGTTGGAGGGGTTCAGGTGGTGGAAACCGTTTTAGCGGTGGTGGCAGCCGTTTCTCCGGTGGCAGCAGCTACGACAACTCCAAATCAACGAGCAGTTACAGCAGTGGTGGATTCAAATCAAACAGCTACGGCAGCTCTCAGAGCAGCTACAGCAATGGTGGCTTCAAGGCACAGAATGGCTTTAGCGGTACCAGTAGTTATGGTTCATCACAGAATGGCGGGTTCAAGGGACAGTGGAACCAGGGTGGTGTTGGTGTTACTGCATCATCTCTATCGGCAGTGCCTCCACCTACATTCTAAACGGCACTGTACATTATCTTGACCAATGTGAAACATGGTTTACCTGGCCTGATCTCCACGTTACATTTTGAGAGATTAATTTTACTGTCAATGTCAAGCCCTCTTTTGGGAAATATATATATAGTTACATTTTTACCACCATTGGTTCTACCTATTTTTGATGTCTCAGTGTAGTGTTTTTATTGTGTAATATTTGGCACTGCCAGGAAAGTTTTAGGATTTCATGAGGTGATTGATTGCTGGATGACACCAATTTTTAAAGAAAAAAAAAAAAAAAAAAAAAAAAAAAAAAAAAAAAAATTCCACAGCAGGACATGATTATTCTTTATTAAATCCCATATGGTACCTTGACACCCCCCTATGGGGGGAACATCTTTTAACTGGCCTATTGCGGCCACACAAAATTTAAAGAAAAAAATTCCACAGCAGGACATTGTCTGGTGTGTCCATTACCCTGTGTGGACAACATTTTGACTTATTGAATTTCATGAACAGGATTATCCCATTGTGGGTACGCGCGCTGGCCAACCTTGGGTTATCGCTTCTCGGCCTCTAAGCTAAGATCACGGAAATCCTTTGTATTTAAATCTCATATTGCTGAATTGTGTATTTTTTCCCCCGGATTTTGTGGTAATATTCGTTGGATTTGATATTCTGGATATTTCCCCGGAATTATTACCTGAAACAACAAATTTCAATATGTATTCGAAAATCACTGAAGTCGGGATCTCCATAAATGACTACGATGTCCAGCTACTTCACCAGTCCGGAACGATAGTGTGTTCCGTAACTGGTCCCGGGGCGGCTGCTAAAGCAACACCTGCACTTATTATGAGGTGTCCTAACTGGTCCAGGAGGTGTACCTTTTGGGGGAGTCGTCGACATGCATAGGTTCGAAGTTCCCACTAGGTGGTACTTTAACCTGTCAGCAGAGGTTCAGAAAGCCGTGTATGACAAGATACACGGCAAAAAGTTTTCTCTACCAAGTCTAGGGATAGACATATCACTACAACATCTAGACAAAGAAAGTGGCAGGCTGACCATCCACTGGCTACCTGTCACGATTGCTCCTCAAGGAGTTAAAAAACTGGTGCACAGTATTGCAGGAGACGACAAGGCTGAGGTCTTTAGGATAAAGAATGGGGCTGGCAAGTGGGGAGCGCTCTGCAACCCAACAAAGGAAGTTCCCCATTTTATACGGATCTATGCTCCTGGTATTACGAACAATAATCACAGAGTGTTGATCACGATGCCGGGGAGAAAGACCAATTGTCCAGCGTGTGGCCAAAACAACCACTGGGCAAATAGATCCTAGTCGACGACAATCGACGACACCAATAGCAGCAGCAGTAAGTGTTCAAAGCCAAGAAGATTTCCCACCACTCGAAAGAGAAACCTCTCCACAGGGAGAGATTGAACTGACACAAACCTTCAGTAGTCAAATCAACACACAAGAAAATAACACACAAGAAAATAACACACAAGACATCAATCCAAGGAATGAAGACTCTGACGGCTTTTCAAGTCGTCAGCAAACCAAAGAAGAGAACATGGGCTAACAGAAGACTGCAGTCAAAACACAGCGACGACACAGAAACAGACGACTTATCACTGCCAAAGAAAGAAAAAGTTAAAGCCACTATAGGCAAGACAAAGGAAACTGAACAAGAACAACAAGAGGAGACACAAGTACAAGACGAAGACGACACATACAGCATACCAGACACTCTCTTCGTAGACACAGACACAAGTGATAAGAACGAGGATCAAGATGATCCTCTCACACAAACTTTTGATGCTACAGACTTGCTCGCCTAAATGTACCCATCACGGATAATAACTTTGCGTGTGATTCGATACACTTATTATATCTCATTCATTCGTTTTTACTTAAATTATAATGACTAGTGATTTAGTTATTATTACTTTAAACATTTGTGGTATACGTACAAAATTACAACACATTATCACACTAATAAACAAACACAAACCAGACTTTATACTACTACAAGAAACAAATATATGTTCAAAAACATTCGCACAACATATCACCACACAGCTAGGCCTCAGACATTCATGCTTTAGTTTAGGCACACACAAAATTGGGTCAGGAACAGCTATTCTGCAGACATCAGACAGGTGGGACATAATTAAAACACACACGGATAACCAGGGACGAATCTCCATAATACAGGTAGAAAACACTATACATGCATACACCATAGTGAACATACATGCACCACCTAATTACAATCATCAACCAAATTTTTACCAAGAATTAGACACCTTACTTATACAAACATACAGAGGACAAAATGTTATCCTTGCAGGGGATTTCAATTTTGTACTCTCAGATTTGGATGTTGTAGGGGCATGCAAAGCAGGAATCAAGACACAGTTAAGGAGAAATGACAAAAATGGAATACATCAACTGGATATACTAAAGAATACTCTAGACACTCACAATTTAATAGACGCTTTCCGATACAGACACCCTAATAACATTGCAACAACACACAAAAATAGGGCTTACAATAGATCAGCCAGATTAGATAGAGTATACACACCTTCAACACACCACATAATACACACAAAACATCTACAAGAGACATCACAATACACAGATCACAAAGCAGTACTAACACATATCACTACAGACACTACAAACACAAGGCCATCAAAAAGAACACCACATTGGAAGTTCAATAACCCCTTACTCCAAAACTACAGGTTATTTACAACATGTGACACAACTTATTCTAACATACACTAATAGTACACCCACGGACAACATAACACAAATTTGGGATTTACTAAAGAATACAATACGGTATAGAACACAACAGTTAGCATCCATCATACATAAAGACAGACTACAACAAGAACATATCATACAGACAGCAATACAACTCACAAAACAGACTGACAGGAATGCACCACACCTAAACACACTAGAATCACAATTAGAACAACACCAGCAACACACATTCCGCTGTGCACTCCTTCGAACTAAACTTACTAACATATCAGAAGAAAGTCCCAATAAACAACACCTTGCATTAGAACAAAACATTCAACGCAACAGACAAATAGGAGCAATAACAGACATGCAAGGAAACACACAAACAGAGACAGTACATATACTAGAAACATTCCAACAGTACTACACTGACCTATATACGGCAGAACCCGCCAACACACAAACACAAAATAGGTTCCTACAATACACAAAGAAAATGTCAGACACAGATAAAGACACACTAGACACAGAGCTTACATTAGCAGACATAACACATGCACTCAATCAAATGCAAAAAGACAAAACACCAGGACCAGATGGACTCACAGTAGAATTCTACCAACACTTCTTTCCTATCCTAGGCAATTTCCTTCTAAAAGTCTACCAAGAAGCTTTTAACAAACAAGAACTCCCAAACACTTGCAACATGTCATATATAACACTCATACCTAAAGACAACACAGACAAAACACAGCTGAAAAACTATAGACCCATCTCATTATTAAACACAGACTACAAAATTCTAGCAAAATCACTTGCAAACAAAATAAAAAACTTCATGCCATCACTCATTCACCCAGACCAACAGTGCAGTATTCAACACAGAAACATACACCAACATACACACTTCATTAGGGATTTCATTACATACACCCACCAGAAAGACTGTCAATCCTCCCTTTTATCTTTAGACCAGGAGAAGGCCTTTGACAGAATCTCACACTCATACTTACACAAAACACTAGCACACTGTAACATAGGACAGTACTATAGACAGTGGATAGAAATATTGTATAAAAATCCTGAAAGTAAGGTACTGGTGAATCATTCACTCACTGGCAGTTTCAAAATCACTACATCTGTCAGACAAGGGTGTCCACTATCACCAGTCCTATATGTACTAACACTAGAACCACTCTTAGAAGCAATTAGACAGGACACTAACATTAAAGGTACATTTATACAAGGGTCAGGAGAGCGGAAATTAATTGCTTATGCAGATAACACCGCTTTCTTCCCTACAACCAACACTTCCATAACGAACATACTTCACACCTTCAGACAGTTTGGCGAAGGAAGTGGGGCCAAAATAAACATACAGAAGTCTAAAATAATGGGTCTGGGGAAGTGGAAGAATAAAGCAGATTTCCCCCCGGATCTAACAGTCACAGATAACATGAAGATTTATGGGATCACTTTTCCATCCAATCCCAGAAAAACACACACAGAAACATGGCAATCACTGACAAAACAAATTATAGACATACTACATAGGTTCAAATACAAGACATCAACAATTTTTGTACGAAGCACAATTGTAAACACCTTCATCATTCCTAAAATAATATTTTCGTGTGTTAGACCCCCCAAAACAAACAATCACAGACATAAACAAACACATCAGACATTTCATCTTCAGCAACACAATTCACAGTATAAAGCACAAGACTTTAATACAAGATAAGAAACGAGGGGGAGTAGCATTGCATCATCAATCATCCAGATCAACACTCGCTAGCATTATACTATATTGCAATTAGATTACACAGAATTAAGAAAATAGACAAAACAACACCGCACTATTACGGCACACTACCGCACTTCTACAGAACATGTATGCAAGCAATTCAAGGTAATGAACACTTAATACAACAGACAACCAAGCAGATATACAAATATTTAGTGAAACAACAAGCCCCACCACTACACCTGAGAATCAAAAGAGGATACAAATATCATATGGAAGACTACAGCTGCACCTTCACCAACTTACACAACAAACATATCACATCGAAATCCAAAGAATTAACATACAGGCCAATTTATAATATGACTCCGACAACAGAGAGAGAGCAGCACAGACATCTAAGCGAATAGCCCCATGTCATTTATGTAGACACAATATTCAGGAAACAGAGGACCATCTGTTTTATGGATGCCCAACAATCACAGCCACTAAGACTGCACTACAACAGTTAATAGAAACACACACAAACAAGATAACCGACGTTTACAAAGCAATATTCCTAAATACAATCCCTACAACCACAAAATACACACACACACACACTAAACTCCTAGTAGCACTAGCCGAGTATAGAAACGTAATATGGTCGAGTAGAAACTCGGCCACCCACAATCACCAAACAATACAACCACACATACTAGCAAAGATTTTTCAACAGAAAATCGCCCAGCTATTCGCAGATTAAGCAAGAGCCACCCCATCAAGTTCACACTACATAACATACATGTTCAAACACACACTCTCACAGTATATTTCTATACTCCGCATGTGTACGACTAAGCCGAATCATTGGGGAACAAAGGGCCAAATAACTGAATAAATGTCCCTTCTTTGTTACTGAGTCTCGGGGCCCAACCTAGACAGAACAATGGGACGGTGCCCTTTGTGAGTCAGTGGTCTTGTCGACCGAGGTTTGACCTCGGTCGGAAGAGCTCAGGTAAACTCTTTGTAGTGGTGGAAATGTGCCATCTTGTGTAGTGAACTAAATAAATTCCATTCCGTTTTACGCTCTCTCTCTCTCTCTCTCTCTCTCTCTCTCTCTCTCTCTCTCTCTCTCTCTCTCTCTCTCTCTCTCTCTCTCTCTCTCTCTCTCTCTCTCCCTACCCCCCCCCCCCAAACATGAATGACTATACGCTGTATTCGCAATGTAAAAGCCTGTTTTTGTACATAATAAACGGGATATTTATGTATACGCTGTATTCGCAAATGGACAACTTAACAAATTCCAATCTGTTTACGCGCTCTCTCTTTATCCCTCTCCCTTCTCTCCCCCTCCCCAGCTCCCTCTCTCTCCCTCCCTCTTTGTTGACCGCTTTCCCGGTCTCAGCCCAGCCCACCACAAGCAAATCCTTCGCACTTGCGATTAAGGCGAGGGCTGTGATTCAGCAATAATATTGAATTCGCTTACAGGAAACTAAGCTTGCATGAGGCTGCCTGCAGTGTGTAAGCCGACACGCACGCCGCGGCCCGCGAGGACGGCGTGGGGCGGCTTTTGCCGTTTCGACCTTGACACCAACATTTCATTTAATGTATATATTGTGGGTGTGGAAGAGAACGCATGGTGTGTGGAAGGTTTATAAGCGTGTGAGAATGATGGGTTTAGAGTGAATGAGGGGAAGAAATCATCACCACATCATAGTCGTTGTTGTCTCCGTCATCATTACCACCACCATTATCATCACCATTACCATCAATCACGTTAGAATGGGATGACTGAAAGCGTACACCAAATCACACGTTCCCATTACGTCATATTGTCTTAGTTTAATTTATTGCTCATATTTTATGCATATTATGTGAATATAATTTGTAGTTTTGATGATGGAAACACATTTGTACACCAATTCGACACACAAACGGCCTGTTAAATAGACATACACAAATACCATTCACACAGCACGCCTGTTAAAATACTAACAATACAATTGCACAATATTGTTAACACTCAATAAACGTTTTAAAAAAATAATATAAATTTAGTTTGGGGTTCGTCATCTGGTTTTAATTTTCTCTCCTCCTCTCCCACCTGCCGCGGTACGCGGTACATGTTTTCACGCAAATTCAGAACCAAAGGTGTCACCTAAGCTGTCACGTTATATGGCAGTCTACAAACGGGGAGATATAGTAGACATCAAGGGTGATGGTGCCATTCAGAAAGGTATGCCACACAAGTTCTACCATGGAAAGACTTGGCAGGGTGTTTAACGTGACTTCTCATGCTGTTGGTGTGGAAGTTAATAAACAAGTTGGCAACCGAATTATTCCCAAGAAAATCAATGTGAGGATCGAACACATCAAACAGAGCAACTGCCGACTGGACTTTTTGAAGCGTGTCAAGAGAAATGAAGCTCTGAAAAGGGAGGCCAAGGAGAAGAACGTGAAAGCCATCACCAAACGAGTGCCTGCACAGCCAAGAAAAGACCACTTCGTGAGTACTAAGCTCATCAAGCCTGAATTTCTCACACCAATTCCATACGAGATCATCGCCTAAATTGTAATAAATTTGGAAAAAATTAAAAAAAAAAATAATATAAATTTCGTAAATATATATATATATATATATATATATATATATATATATATATATATATATATATATATATATATATATATATATATATATATATATATATATATACATATATATATATGTGTGTGTGTGTGTGTGTATATATATATATATACACACACACACACACACACACACACACACACACACACACACACACACACACACACACACACACACACACACACACATTTGCGGCGTCAACACCACGTGTAGATTTGGATTAAAGATTTTCTCTTTCACGTATTATTTAAACATATCGGTGATATTAATTTTGTGGAAGTGAATTCGTTAGTTTTTCACCACGTGTAGATCTCGATTAAAATTTCCTCTGTCACGGATTATTCAAACATATCAGTGATTTCGGCACTGAAGTGTTTTCGATTGTTTTCACCACATGTAAATCTGTATTAAAGATTTCCTCTGTCACGCATTATATAAGATGGGAAACCAAATTGTAAAACGTGTCAAAGTCAACACGAGTGAAGGTTTCGAGGGAGGAGTGTTCCACCAAGCAAACACACTTGTGTTTTCTATATCAGGACCTCATGTATTCCGGTTCAACTACTCGCTGATGGCGAGCGTCTTGAGGGGGCCTTGCGGGATCGGTAGGGAAGGGATAAAATCCATCTACCGTTTTGAGGACCCTAAAAGATGGTACGCTACGCTGACACCGGAAGCAAAGGTGGCTCATTATGAACGGCTTTACGGGAAGAAGCATGAACTGCAGGATCCTAAAGTAACTATTGTAATTGAAAACATAGAGAAGGAAAAGACCAAGGCTATGATTCACTGGATGCCTACAACCGCAAAGGTTGAGACAGTGAAGCAAATAGCCGCGGATATTTCGGGAGATATAAATGCGGAAGTGCATAAACTTAAAAACAGCACGGACAAGTGGTTACTTCTGTGCAACCCGAAAGAACCTCTGCCACATTACGTGGACATGGAGTTGGACGGGGTAGAAGACAAGCTACACCGTCTCTTCATCACAGTTCCGGGGCGCCGTACGGCGTGTACAGTTGTGGGGAGGACTCCCACTGGAGTAATAAATGTCCGGCCAATGTACAAATCAAGAAGGGACCTAGACTGGCACAAAAAGTCACTTCGAACTCCCAGACAGATCATCATAGTAAGGAGGATGAAGACGGTTTCCAGCTGGTCAGTCGGAAAAGGGGACGCTCAACCAAGAGCCTGTCTGACGGTGAGAGCTCGACACCTCCAGCCTGCCAAACACCTGTTACCACGCTGCCGCCCCTCAACAACCACGACTACCCTACACCGCCTGAAGCGAACAGGTCAAACAAAAAGAAATGTGTAAGTAATTATACTGAACAGATAACGACCAGCGCCTATGACCGGAATAGACAGTGATAATATTAACACACCACCACGACAAAGAAACCTGTCAGATTCTTCTCCACGCCTCGTTATTGACTTAGAGATTTCAAGCCCGGCGAAGGAATCTACTGACTATCTCCAGAAATGATAACATGAATACAGACAGTTTGAAACAAGAAACATAATTATGCTCAACCGTTTCTTATATTACAACAAAAATGGCAGCGGAAATTAAAATAATGAGTATTAACATTCGAGGTATAAGATCCAAAATTAATCATCTTATACCACTCATACACAAATATAAACCTGATTTTATACTCATACAGGAAACTAACGTTAACACCGACGAACACGCATCATATATCACAACATGCTTAGGTCTAAGACACTCATGTTTTAGTCTTAGTACTCAACATATCGGATTGGGTACAGCAATAATACAGACATCGGACAGGTGGCAGATTATAGAGAAGGACAGGGACTGCCAGGGTAGGATAGCTATAGTACAGGTGGGAAATAACATAAATAAATACACAATTGTCAACATACACGCACCGCCTGACTACAGAAATCAGCCGCTCTTCTACCAAACACTGGAAAATTTATTATCACGCTCATATCGGGGTCACAACATCATTTTAGGGGGTGATTTTAATTGCGTACTTTCGGCGCACGACCTTATAAATGGAGATGTAAGAATGCAAATTAGAAACACAACGGGGGAGGAGGAACATCAATTAGACACATTGCAAACAATTTTAGATATCCATGGGCTAACAGACGCATACAGGCAGATGCATCCCCATGGAACAGATACAACACACACACAAACAATGCGCATAACAGAGCAGCGCGATTAGATAGAATTTATGCGCCCATATCACATCATATAAACAAAGTCAAGCATTTACAGGAGACACTGAACTTCACAGACCATAAGGCTGTAGTTGCAATAATAAACACAGTATAAGCAACACCACATCTTTGAAGATCTCCCCATTGGAAACTTAACAGCACACTTTTACAAAATCAGGACTATGTAGATTGCATAACAAAACTGATCCTCACATACACAAGCGATATACCAGAGGGTAATGCGCGAGAACTCTGGGAAACACTTAAACACACTATATGAGAGAGAACACAAACACTAGCAGCAGTAATACACAAGCAAAAACTACAACAAGAAAAAGTATTGGAAAATGCAATTAAGTTCTTACTACAGACAGACAAAAATTCACCACACATCATAGTATTACAGGAAGAATTAGATCTCCACAGACATAATTGATTTCAGGGGGCTTTACTGCGAACAAAGTTACAAACTATAACACAAGAGATACCGAGTAACCAATACCTAGCTTTAGAACAAAACATACAGCGCAGCAGACAGATAGGCCAAATAATTGACAGGGAAGGAAATATACAAGTCGAGCCACAACCAATAGCCTTAGCCTTTGAAGATTATTACAAGAACATTACAAAGAGGAAAACACACAGGCGCACGTGCAAGAAAACTTTATGAAATTCACAAAAGAACTCACAGAGGAACATAAACTAACACTAGATACCGAATTAACACTAACAGATATAACACAAGCGGTTCAAGGAATGCAGAAGGGCAAATCACCTGGCCCTGACGGTATTACCGCTGAATTCTATCATTTTTTCTTCCTTTCCTAGGTCCCCTTTTACTAGCAGTATTCTCTGAATCTTTCCACAAACATGAACTCCCATCCAGTTTCAATACGTCTTACATCACTCTTATTCCGAAGGAGAACACCGACAAGACACTTTTAAAGAGTTACAGACCGATCTCGCTTTTAAATGTAGACTACAAGATTTTAACAAAGGCTGTGACGAATAAATTGAAACCAGTAATGGCATCTCTCATTCATGAAGACCAACAATGTAGTGTACAACACTGGAATATCCATCAACACACACACTTCATAAGGGCCATAATCAACTACACTACATCTGAAAAACTGTCAGTCCTCAATTCTCTTTAGATCAAGAAAAAGCATTCGACAGAATATCTCACTCATACCTCCACAAAACCCTCTCACACTGCAACGTGGGAAATTATTATCGGACATGGGTCAAAATTTTATATTTGAAACCGGAGAGTTGGATTCTATTAAACCATACCCTAACCAATTCTTTCAGGTTGACTAGGTCAGTGAGACAGGGATGTCCCTTGTCCCCATTACTGTACGTTGTCACTGTAGAGCCACTTCTAGAAAAGATACGACAGGACGATACCATTTTCTTTCCGACAACTGAAAAATCTGTAGGGATCATCTTGGAAACGTTCTCGTTTTTTTTGGCAAAGGGAGTGGGGCAAAATTAAACGTCAAAAAATCTGCTATAATGGGCTTGGGCAAATGGAAAAATAAGGCGGATTTTCCATTTGACTTAACATCAAACAATCTTATAAAAGTGTACGGAATAGTCTTCCCATGTCAACCAAATCAGACACACAAAGACACATGGCAAAATCTTGAGAAGAAAATAACAGATATGTTACAGAGGTAAAAATACAAAACAACTACCATATTTGATAGAAGTACCATTGTTAATACATATATAATTCCAAAAATACTATATATGTGCACAGTCCTAGATCCCCCACGTCAGACTGTCACAAAAATAAACAAAGAGACTAGCCGCTTTGTGTTTGGTAGCACCATCTACAGTATCAAACATGCTACACTCATGCAAGACAAAATAGATGGAGGTATCGCTCTCCAAGACATAACAACCAAAATACAAGTACTTAGGATCAAATACGTAAGTGAAATCCTAAAACACCCAGAAAAACACCCTTTAGCACACTATTACATTGGAATTAGGCTATCTTATTTAATACCTATTAGGAATACATCCTCACATTACTTTGGCATGCTCCCAACATTTTACAAAACATGTATTTCAGCCATTAAAAGACACGAAAAATTACTACACAAGAAAACACATACAATCTACAAGCATTTAGTTAAACTTCAAGCAACTCCAGTACACCTCAGAATTAAAAGAGGACATAGATATTTCATAAAAGATTATACCTAAACTTTCTCTAATATTCACAATAAGCAGATTACCCCAAAAGCAAAGGAAATTACATATAGGCTTGTTTGACAGCATGACCCCAACAACAGAGAGAACAGCAAAAATAACTAAACAAATACTACAGTGTCATCTTTGTAGACGGAACGTCCAAGAATCAGAAGAGCACATCTATTACGAATGCAACACAATCATGCCAACAATAAATCTCCTACAAAACATCCTAAACACTCACACGAAACAAAGAACAGATGTTTACAAAGCAATCATGATAAATTCCATTCCTTACTCCACACAAGATATCCACACAAAGCTACTTGTTCTATTGGCAGAGTAAAGAAATCTTATATGGACATTAGGAAACAAAGCATTATACAATTACAGAACAATCAACAAAGAAATTGTCCAACAACTTTATCAACAAAAAGTCTCAAACATTCTAACCTTATCCCCACAAGTGCAAATCCCGTAAGAGTTTTGCCTGAAGACAGCACATATTACAGAAGAAGCAAATAACTTGTTTTATACAAAGGATACCACAACTGTAAATGTGTTTATTGACGGTATTAATAATCTTACAATTATTATTATTATTATTATTATTATTATTATTATTATTATTATTATTATTATTATTATTATTAATACGTTTATTACTACTGCTACCATTATTATTAATTTTCCCATTATTATATTTGAATGTGCAACATGAAATATATTGTGGATGTGTGTCTGTGTCGTTGGCAGTAACATATGTATGCGTCTGGGTGTGGATGCAGGTGTGTGTGTGTGTGTGTGTGTGTGTGTGTGTGTATTTTCACGCGCATGTGTACGAGTGTGTGCGCGCGCGTGTAGTAACCTTTAAACCAAGGGATATCTCAAGTATTAAAATGATGTTATATGGTAATGATATTTTTGAAAAGAAAAAACTATGCACCACCATGTATAAACAAATTAAATAAGCCCTTTAAGTACCCTAAGCTAAAGTGGCTTGTAGGGATCAGATTTTAAGTCCTTCCCATTGTATCTGAAACCCAGTCACTATCACAGCTTTGAACCAATTACCTCCCTGGGGACAGACCATGGACTCTAATTGCTAGTTATAAATCCCTGATTCTTGTCCCCCAAACAAAAGGGGTCATGGACATTTACAGGACACTAGAGCGTCATCCTGTAATTTGACATCAGGCCAACAATACCAACAATGTGAACCTTCACCTCGGTAGCTAAGTGACTCAGAAATTACAAAGAAGCCACATTTTAATGGGAATGATAATTTAAAGTTTATTGCCCAAGCTCACGGCATTCAATGTACTGCTGTCTCCAGAAATCATGAGATAGATCAAGATAAAATGTGTGTGTGTGTGTGTGTGTGTGTGTGTGTGAGAGAGAGAGAGAGAGAGAGAGAGAGAGAGAGAGAGAGAGAGAGAGAGAGAGAGAGAGAGATGGACAGATGTTACATACATTTCGCTTGTGTAAGTGGAAATGAATCATATGCAAGGCATGTGTGTTTACATGCACAATGCCATAAATGTTATATTATGATAACTATATATATGTATGTATTTGTTGTATTCACACATGTGACACATAACACTAACAAACGGCAACGCTCTGTAATATACGCAAACAAAAGAAACACACATTAAACTTTGTAAATATACACTGCTTTGTATGAAATAAACGTTAAAAAGGCACTTTAATACAGGGAATAGGAGAGGAAAAGGTCATTGCGTATGCAGACGATACTGCATTCTTCTCTACAAGCAATACGTCCATCAGAATCATACTGCACACTTCCTCCCACTTTGGGAAAGGCAATGGAGCCAAAATTAATATACAAAATCACATATTGTGGGCCTGGAAAAGTGGAAACAAAAGTCTGATTTCCCTCCAGACCTAACACATACACACAATATGAAACTGTATGGGATCACATTTCCATGTGACCCCAGAACAACACACAGAGAAACATGACTACAACTAACACACCAAATCACAGACATGCTACATAGGTATAAATACAAAACATCAACAATATTTGGTAGAAGCATAATAGTTAACACATACATCATACCAAAAATAATATACTTAGTGACAGTGTTAAACCTCCAAAACAGACAATCACAGACATAAATAAACATATAAGACATTTCATATTTAGTAAGACAATACACAGCATACAGCATAAAACTCTCATTCAGGATAAGAAACAAGGAGGAATAGCACTTCAGGACATACAAACAAAAATACAAGCACTTAGAATCAGCCACATAGGTAATATTATCAGACATCCAGAACAACATAGATTAGCATTATATTATATAGCACACAAAATAAAACATCTCACAAAACTAAACAATGCAGCAGCACATTACCTGGGCATACTACCATCTTTCTATCACACATGTATACAGGCAATACAAGGACATGAACATTTAATAAATGAAACAACACGAGAAATATACAAACAAATAGTTAGTAAACAAGCACCATCGCTTAAACTGAGAATCAAAAGAGGACAACAATATTTCATGTCAGACTACGCATCCACCTTTTCCAACTTACACAACAAACACATCAGCATCTAAGGCGAAAGAAGTAACTTACAGACTGATTTTTAATATAACTCCCATAATACCCAAGTTAGCATTCAGATCCAGACAAATAGGAAAATGCCAATTATGCAGGAACAACACAAAAGAGACAGAAGAATACATATTTTTTACATGTCAAACAGTCACAGATGCAGTGGAAACTCTACAACAAATAATACAAGCACACACAGGCAAACAAACAGACATCTACAAGGCAATCTTTCTTAACACTCTTTCTAAAACATCCGAAGACACACACACACACACAAAACTACTTCAAACACTAGCAGAATACAGAAAATTAGTTTCGACTTTCAGAATCAAGGCAAGGTTCAACTCTCTTACATACAACAGAAACTTATTTTTACTAATGTTCAAAAACAAACTAGCTACTATTTTTCCTGACTGAAATGTGTAAATTTCCTTAATTTCATTCACTCTTGCAATTAGAAAAAAAAATGCCATTATTATTAATTTAAAAAAAAAAAGTTAATAATATCAAAAACATCTCAGATGTTTTACACCCGATCGTCTTGACAGACGATATTTGGTTTCTGCTGCAAGGCGTAAAATCTAAAACCTATAGCAGTAGTGAACGGGACTGTCCCAGACCAGTCCCTGCTGTGGAAAATTTTAGAACGTGTGTGCGTCTCGCGAGCCCTGTGTGTGGCTTATTTTGTTAATACTTGGGAACACTTCTCACTAAGTGGTAACAAGTGTAACAGTGTAGGTATAATTGGGGTCTATTGGAAAACTCCGATACAGCACGATTGAGCATTGAGACTGAAAGGGGGGGGGAGATGCTCAATCGTGACGTATTGGGTTGGTATGGGCAGTTAGAACCCAGCTTGAGTACCGAATGGAGGTGTACATCGGAGCTTTGTTATATTAAGCCAATAAACGTTTTATCAACAAACAAACGACCGGCCTTCGTCTTATATTACACACTGTTATAAGAGACGAAATGGTGCCGTGACCAGGATGCGAACCTGAGGATGAAAAAGACAAAACTATGCAAAGTCGGAGTTGAATAACGTCGCGGAAAGATTCAAGCGGCACGTGAAAGAACAACTATTGAACCTGGTAACAGCCGCACCAAAAAAATGGCCAGCAAGTTATAAGACGAGATAGTAATAATATCTGAATACAGAGGCCAAAAGCTCGCCCAGGAGTGGTCCTTTGTAAGTCTTTTTTAAGACTTCAGATAAGAAGTTTGTTGTACCAGCCGTTTTGCAGAGGTCACGGTGAAGAAAGTTTGTATGGCCGCCCTTCTGCAGGTTGACTGTTAGCAAGAGCCATCAAAGCCGCTGCCTTACATCATTTTGATTGACCAGGAGTGATCCTGTCCTGAAAGTTTGGGCAAACCAGCAATTTAAGTTCCTCAAAGTTAAAGAGCTAATCAGGAGTTGTCAGGACAGCATGATCGTTGATTGGGCCATAAGTTCTTAAGACACGCAATTGTCGCTGGGCCTTGGCTGATCCTGATCCATTTTTGGGCCTTGTTAATCCTACGACCCAAACACCTGATCCATCCTTGGGCCTTGTCATTCCTATGACCCAAACACACCTGATCCATCCTTGGGCCTCGTTAATCCTATGACCCATTCCAAACGACGTTGAAGGACCCACCTGAGAATCAAGGAAGGGACCCAACCAGGGGTCGAAGATTTTCCGGCAGCCCATGAGATGTGACCCAACCAGGGGTTGAAGAATTTTCTGGCAGCCCATGAGAAGGACGAAAGTACCTGAGGGAGGAGAAATGGTATCTGAACTCCACCACTTGAATTCTGAGACTAAGTGAAACTTAATGCGGGATCTGGTTGGTTGAACTGAACTGAAGGTAACAGAGTAATTTAGAAATAGACTCAGAGTTGTAAATTTTGAGGTCTCCCGTGAGGTTCCGAATTCCTTAATTAGAGTGGAGTACAGAACATTATCTACAAGGAACCTTCTTCTGATTGCCACCAGTTTGAGTTTTTTTTTCGAAGACAGGACATCGTTGGTGCTTCTTCTGATTAATGTAATATCTTACAATATTATAACCAACTGAATTGTGCTGGTTGGGATTTGGGAAATTATAATTGTGTGGTTGGTTGCTTGCTTTGTTTTGCTATTTTTTTCAGCATGGCGGAACAGGACACCTTAGCACAAGTTCTGACAGGCGTAGGAACAGCAGTAGGCCGACTTAATATGGTGATCAAACAACAGGGAATGGCAACAGAAATTGTGAAATTTAGTGGACAGGCTAAGGACTATAAGAAGTGGGTCACCTCTATAGAAAAATATGCCTATTTGATCTCGGCAACAGATGAAGAGAAAATGAGACTAGCGTATCAGACGGCAACAGAACCGGTCTCAGATCATATAAGAAGAAAATTAGAGGCTAGGGTAGATGAGACATGGGAACAATTCAAAGAGGACCTAGCAAGAAAATATGCAGAAATTACGGATCCGCAACATGCATTTTCGGTGTTGAGGCAGGCTAAACAAAATAACGGAGAAACGGTACAGTTGTTTAGCGATAGGTTGATTAACCTGGCTGAAGAGGCATTCTTAGGACAGAATGTGCGAGGGGAGGAGGTGGAAAGGATGTTGGTAGGGATTTTTGTGGATGGCATCAAATCTGATGGTTTGAAACTTAAGCTGATGAGGGATAACCCTGAGAGGTTATCACAAGCGGTGGATATTGCGGTGCAAGAGGAAAATTTGAGACGAAGGTTTAGATTAAGAACAGGACGAGAAGTGGGAAATAATAGAGACGACAGAATTGAGGAACCCATGGAGATAGGACAAACAAGATTCGGATGGAATAGGAGAGGCGGTATACAAACCTTACAAGGTAGAAATAGGAGCGATTATGTTGAAAGAAGAAATGTGAGATACCCTACAAGTGAGGCAGTAAGAAACACAAATAACACAAACATTGTCTGTTGGGTTTGTGGTCAACGGGGACATGTTTCTCGTTTTTGTAATAACAGGCGTGTCCAGTCGAATACACAGGGTAGATATGATAATAATAGGGTGACTGGGAATGTTGTTGATGGACACAGGAATTTTACAGGTACAAGAACACAGGTAAATCGGCGCCCTACCTATTAGACAGGACCTATGATAGGAGGGTAAATAATAGGGTCCCAAGTGTTAGAGAGTATGTTAATAACAAGTATAATAGATCGAACAGAGAATATTTTCAAATGGATGAAGTCAAGAAATTTATAGAAGATAAAACAGATTATAGCTCGTGTATATTAGAAATAGGGAAGTATAGAGTTCGTACATTAATAGACTCAGGAGCTCAAGTTAGTGTAGTAAAAGAAAGTTTTTTATACAAAATAGTAAGAAATTGTAGAGTATTTAAGTGTAGTAATAATTTACACTCTGTTACTGGACAGAATTTACAAGTAGTTGGACAAACAATGATAAATTTTAAATTAGGAGGGATCAACATAAGACACCTTTTTCATGTAGTGAAGGGTTTAAATAGAAATATGTTGATAGGAAGAGATTTTTTGATAAAGAATGGGATAAGACTTTTTTATGATTTACATAAGTTAAAATTCAGAGACGTATATATAGATATGGAAGAGGATATGCATATAGCAGCACTAGTTAGGGTCAAAATGACAACGACATTAAAACCACAGTCGGTTAATTTGATACAAGCGAAGCTGAAGAGAAACCCATATTATGTGGAAGGAAACACAGTCAGAATCACTGAGTTACAAGAAGAAATAATTGATGAGCCTGGTTTGGAGGTTCCAGATGGAGTAATGAAGTTGGATAAACACTTAACCTTTCCAGTAATGGTTATCAACAACACAGGGAGAGAAATCAAGTTATACAGAGGATGTGTGATAGCAAAGTTAGATCATAACATTAGTGAAATATTGGCAACGAATAGAACAGAAGTGTCGGGAACAAGTTATTTGGAAACTTCTAGTGAAAGGAGAAGTGACAGACGCGGATGCGGAAGAAGAGGGAAAATCGGAATGAATGAATTGATCCATCCATTCGGAGAAAATAAAGTCCATATACATACACTAGACAAAATAACAAGGGAACAAGAATTGCTGTCACAGTTAAAAGCTTCACCGGAAAATAAGGAAGTGTTAGAACAGTTTATAAAGCAAAATCAAGATGTGTTTGCGGTTAATGATTTGGAATTGGGTAAGACGCGGACAGTTACGATGGAGATAGACACGGGAGATCATCCACCAATAAGTCTAAAACCATACAGAACTCCATTAAGAAACAGAGAAATAATGGAAAAGGCAATAGAAGAGATGCTGAAAGCAGGAATAATAAAAAGGTCGAAGTCAGAATGGTCATCTCCGGTGGTCATCGTGGCCAAGCCTGATGGTTCGAGTCGTTTCTGTTGTGACTACAGGGCGTTGAACAAAATCACCAAGAATGTAGCATACCCACTGCCGGTAATTGATGACATTTTGGGGCTACTTAATGGCTCTACATATTTCACAACGTTGGACGCAAGGTCAGGGTTTTGGTGTATTCCGATGTCAGAGGACGCGCAACGGAAAAGTGCCTTTTGTACCCACATGGGCTCGTACGAATTCTTACGAATGCCTTTTGGTGTCAAGACAGCGCCCTCACACTATATGCTCTTAATAAATGAAGTTCTAGAGGGTATGCAAAGGTTCGCTCTTGCTTATATTGATGATATATTGGTCTATACCAAAGGAGATGTAGAAGATCATTTGAAACATATTAGACTAGTGTTTGACAGGTTAAGAAAGCATGATGTGAAGTTGAAGCTTAGTAAGTGCCAATTTTTAAAAACAGAAACAAAATATTTAGGGTATATTATAAATAGAGAGGGTATAAAACCAGACCAGGAAAAAATAAAGATTATTAAAGAATTACCTGCTCCAACAAACGTTAAGGAAGTACGTGCTTTTATAGGAACGTGTGCGTATTATAGACGGTTTATTCCGGCATTTTCAAGAATAGCTGAACCAATTACAAATTTAACAGCCAAGTACGCCAGGTTTAAGTGGGATGATGAGTGTCAAAAAGCCTTCGACTATTTAAAAAACAGCTTAACACTGGTACCACTATTGACGCATCCAGACTTAAACAAACAGTTAATACTATACACAGATGCTTCAGACAGTGCAGTAGGAGCATGTTTAGTACAACCATATGAAGGAAAAGAATCTGGAATACCAGGGGTAAAAAATGAAAGACCTATCTACTTTTTGTCTCATAAGCTTAGTAAATCACAAAAAAAAATGGAGTACTATCGAGAAGGAGGCTTACGCGATTCATTACGCTCTTCAAAAACTTAATTACTATTTACATAACGCAAGTTTTGTTATTAGAACTGACCACATGCCTTTAAAGTCTTTTTTAGAAGCTCCAGTGCAGAACAGGAAAATACAGACATGGGCATTGAATCTACAGGGGTACGACGCGAAAATTGAGTACATACCGGGTAAGATAAACACATGCGCTGATCTTTTGTCTAGAATTCCATATACACAGTCATCAGAGGATACAGAAGAGGAGGCAGCCGAACCAGAGATAGACGACAGGAATTGGCAGGTAAATATTCTGGATTCTGCTATAATAAATGGGGGAGAATTTGATAGCTTACCATCAGATCAAGAGTCTGAACATAGAGAAGAAGATCTACAGTTAGCACAATTCAATATGAAAGAAGAGCAGGATTTGGACCCAAGAATCATACAAATAAAGGAAAAGTTACGAGAAACAGAAGATAACAAATATAAAAGGAATTATTTGCTCTTACAAGAGGATGGACAGTTATATTATATGTGTGAAAAGAACGAACAACTAAGGAAATATATTCCAAAGCATTTGGAAAATGAACTTTTAAAAGCATATCACGATGAAAATGGACATCTCGGTAGAGACAAACTAGTGAAAGCACTTACAAGTAAATATTATTGGCCAAACTTATTTAAAACTGCATGTAAATATGTAGATACGTGTGAAAAGTGCAGATTAAGGAACATGAAAACAATAAAGTCTCCATTACAGGACACAGATATTCCTCACTTCCCAATGCAAAAGATTAGTTTAGACATATCAGGTCCACACCCCAGAACATTGTCAGGAAATGTATATTTAATTCATATAGTAGACATCTACAGTCTTTGGCCAGAGGTTTATGCAATTCCAGATAAGAGCGCGGATACTGTCATTAATATTTTTTTACAGGAGTTCGTACCAAGGTTTAGTTGCCCACAAAGTATACTTACAGATAATGGTAGAGAATTTGTAAATAAAAAATTCGAAAAGTTATTAAAAGATTTAAACATAAGACATATAAAGACCTCATTTTATAGACCTTCGTCAAATGCGAAAAACGAGCGTCAACATCAGACGTTATACAACATTGTGGCAAAGATTATTGATGAACATGAAAAAGATTGGGATCTATTTTTGGGACCTGCTCTTAGCGCTATTCGTACAAATCAAAATGAGAGCACGGGTTTTTCGCCATTTTATTTAATACACGGGAGAGAACCAATATTACCTATAGATAATTTATTAAAACCTAGACGGAAATATATGGGTGAAGATTTTCAAGAGGTCATAATACAAGAAATGCATAAAGCACATATGAGATTAAGAAATAATATAATAAAAGCTAGGGAAAGACAGAAAAAGTACAAAAATGTAAATACAAAATTACAGGAGTTTAAAGTAGGTGATAGAGTTTATTACAAAAAGCATAGAAGAAACTCTAAGTTTGATTCTCGTTGGATTCCAGGTTATTACGTTTTGGAAAAACTAGGTAATGTATCGTATGTTATAAAGAACCAGGTCACAGCACACATAGCAAGGGCACATGTTGAACACTTAAGAAGAGATGAAAATGAGATAGAAAATAATAATTATAATAATAATTGTTATTCGGATGCAAAATTTTTGGATGAACAAGTTGTTACAATAACTCCAGATCTTAGAAGAGCTACAGTAACCCCAGATCTTAGAAAAGAACCAGAACAAAATCAGTTGTTAGCAAATCCAAGTTACGAAGAACAAGAACAGACAATTCCGAAAAGAATGGAAGAAGAAGGGACAAATGAAACTCATTATGATAGTATGGAAGAAGACACAGGTGCTCCATTTAAAAATACTAGGCAAGCAACAAAAAGAAGAATGGACAGTCAAAGAGATAAAGAAGTAAAAAGACAGAGAAGAATTAGAGATGATTCAACAAGCGGAGATGATATACCTATACTAGAAAGATCCTTAAGAAAGAGTGATCGACAAATTAGGTGGGATGTTGAAAGGAAGAGATTAGCGGCAGCTAAAGAGAGACATACAGACGAAGAAGAAGAAATGGATGAAAAGTCAGAGTCAAGTAGTAGTATGGAGGAGGCTAGTAGGTTGTACGAAGAAGAAGATGTTGATATAGAGTTAGCACTTATTCAGAGAAACTTAGAGTTGTTGAGGAAATGGAAACGTAAGAGATAGATAAATCGAAAGTACTGTAGATAACAAGAAGAAGTATACGAAACGGTGGAAAAAGTGGTCTTGAGATATTAGTACAGTGGGTGAATGTATTTTTTTATTGATGTTAGAAGTGCCGTGTTTAAAGATAGGACAGATCACAAGTACGTTGATAAGTAGAGGATGGCTACATTGAGTTAATGTTGGATATAGGTTACAGTGCTTACTTAAGAGCTTATTCAGGATGTCATGTGCTGTTAGGAGATAATAAATAATATGGTGGTTGTTGATTATTAATTTGTTTGTGTAGATAGAACAGATATGTTCATAATCGATCTGTAGTTAACAGATATACAGATAGAATGTTTAGTCTTCTCGGTCATATAAATACTGGATATGCGTCATTTATGAGAGCCTAATGCTGGTAGTAATTTTAAGAGAGTTAAAATTGTGTTGAAAACGGTGTTTATGAAATCTAAGTTTTATGAGTTATGAGTCATATAGGAAATGTTTTTATGCTTGAGTTGATACTAGAAAATGAGGGATGTTGTTTGGTTGTTTTATTGAGCCTAAGTTGTAATACCTCATTTTGTTTTCTTGATTTGGTCTTGAAATATGATTGTTATTGTTTGAGTAATTGGTTTAGAGTAGGGTGATTGTGTTCATAGCATTTGAGTTGACAAGAACTATTGGTCCGTAAAAGTGTCCAATAGTGATAGGTAGAATAGGATATTTTATTCTGATTTGATAACATGCATGTTATGTCATTTTAAAATGTGTTTTTTTTTCTTCTAGATTAATTTGGAGGTTGTGTTCATTTTATTTCGATTACATGAATGATTTGGTATATTGAGTTAAATGCTTGTAAAGTTAGTTAAGTAAGTTTAAGTTTCAAATGAAGGAGGTTTTGCTAAAGGTTTTTCGTTAAGAAAAGAGTTGATAAAAACTAATTTGTCCACTGATATAAGGTAAGGGGAAACTATGCATTCATTAACTAGTGGGAAACCATAGTTGGTGAACGTGTATGCACGAATGGATAGACGTATCCAGGGTCTGCACACACGTCACTTTATTTATAAAATAACAGGATGGGTTGTACGGGGGAAAGATATAGGTGCTGTGAAATACCAGCTTTAATTATATTTAAGGTGTTCATAAAATATGAACATGGGCTCATGGTAAAAGGTGAGATAACGGAAGAGGAACGGAATTGTGGTTGGCAATGTCAATGTGAAATATAAAAGGTTTATGAAAACTTATGCCAAATTGTTTTATAACGAACAATAATATATTTCTTAAAGGTGTTTTAAAAAATTGTTTTACAAAAAATTTTTTTATTGGCAAGGGAGGTAAAGGGTGAATGTCTTAAATGTACATTTACTATATGTCTATGTGGTCATGTCGTGTATTCATTCTTTACTATTCTTTATTTGGTGCGCACCACTTCTTTACTTTTTCTAACTACATTGTTTTTGTACGTCCTGGGGTTTGAAAGAATGAGGAATTGTATAAGATCATAATTTTTGACACAGAATTTACGAGCTGTTCTTATGATATGTATATTTGATACAGATAACCAGAAAGAACCAGAAATGAAGAATTACGTAGTAGATAACTATAAAATGTTGGGGAAATAAAAAAGAAAGAAGGACTGCTTGGATTAACCGTAGTATTATATAAATAAAAAGCGAAGAAGAAGTATATGGGGAGGTTATAGACAGACCATAGCACTGGGAGAAGAGTAAAAGATGTATTGGCGAAGGTTAAAAGACAAGTAGGGAATAGAGTATGGGGATTAGGAGTAAAGATTTTTCCTTTAAAAGGAAAATTCTTTAAGTAACATGGGGAGGTGTAACAGTGTAGGTATAATTGGGGTCTATTGGAAAACTCCGATACAGCACGATTGAGCATTGAGACTGAAAGGGGGGGGGGAGATGCTCAATCGTGACGTATTGGGTTGGTATGGGCAGTTAGAACCCAGCTTGAGTACCGAATGGAGGTGTACATCGGAGCTTTGTTATATTAAGCCAATAAACGTTTTATCAACAAACAAACGACCGGCCTTCGTCTTATATTACACACTGTTATAAGAGCATTGGAGAGCGCATATAGTACACGCCGCAAATTCTTCCCCAGGGTGCTTTGAATCACAGATCCACCCCTCTCTTCCCCCCAAACAACTTTAAAGAGAGATAAATAGCTCCTCTGGCCTAGGTACACAAAGGCTTTGTGAAAACTGGCTGCGTTTCCGCTGTAAGACCCGGCGACCGGCCCTGGTGTGTCTAGTGGCTGGTGGTTACTAGGCAATTTCGCGTTCAGCGGTTTGCCCTTTGCCTAAATTCAACACGACTCCCCAGCACGAATATACACATTGTTGTAGAATACAAAAGGCTAACATGTATGGTATTTATATATGGGTAGCTATGTATGGGTGAATTCGTGTAGGTATTTATGTAAATATAATTATGGCTTTGTGTTGATATACAGGTATTTATATGACTATATGCATATGAAAATCCCCCCCCCCCCCCACCCCACCCAAAAAACAAAACAAAACAACAACAACAATGGAAGCCACAATTTAAATAGAATGAAAATGTAAAGGTTATTGCCCAAGATCCCGGAAATCCTTGTACTATTATCTACAGAAAGCAAGAGATATATCAAGACAGAATGTGTGTGTGTGTGTGTGTGTGTGTGTGTGTGTGTGTGTGTGTGTGTGTGTGTGTGAGAGAGAGAGAGAAAGAGAGAGAGAGAGAGATGGTCAGAGGTAACATGCATTCCACTTGTGGAGATGGAAATGAAACGAGGAATGTGTGTTTACATGCATTATGCCATAAATGTCATATTATCATAACTGTATATGCATGTATTTGTTTTATTAACGCATGTGACACATAACACTAGCAAACGGCAACGCTCCGTAATATACACAAACACAGAAACACACATTACACCTTGTAAATATACATTGCTTTGTATTCAATAAACGTTGAAAAAAAAAATATTTAAAAAAAAAATAATAATCCCTCGCGGCTCTTCTGTGCAAAGCGTCCCGTTGGTCATGCTGAGAGTCTGGATTGCCATCGCATACTCAAAAACAGACATGACCAGTCCTTCGTATAGGCTCACAGTTTGCTGCTGCCATCACCCGCATCGCAGCCAACCCCCGCTTGGCCTTTGTTATCACCTGGTCTATGTCCTCATTATAAGCAAAGCTTCGATCAAACCGTATCCCCAGGTAATTAATTGCCTGCGTTCTTTCCACCGTCTCTGAACACAGATTTACAGTTGGTGTTGGAGTGTTGACAATATGATTATTCAAAGAGAACCAAGTCACTGTTGCCTTTGTTGGGGTGACCATTGCCCCAGCCTCAACACACCAAGTACTTATGCGATTGAGTTCGGTTTGTACTTCCACAGCAACCTGATCTCTATCCTTACCCTGGCGATAAACTAAAACATCGTCGGCATAAGACAATTTCCTACCAGGTCCAGTGATCTGCTCACTGGTGATTCTCACAGTGTAGGCGTTGAACAGTATCGGAGATAATGGTGATCCCTGTGGTAGGCCAGGATATATTGTTGTTGGTTCTGACGTGACACATCTAAAAACTGCTTTCCTTTGGAAGAGAGCTGCAGCGATCCAACTAAGGAGGAAAGGACTTATCTTGAGTTCAAGAAGCTGAAGCATTAAACAATTCAATGGTACTCTGTTGTACGCGTCCTCAAGATCAATCACTGCAGCAAAAGGTTTCAATGCCTGAGTGGAAACCTTCATAGACATCAAGGGCAAACACTGCTGCATTGGTCCAGGTTTCTCTTTTTGGACGGTACCCACCCAGGGTAGGTGGGAAAACACCTTGCCTCTCTAGCTGGCTTGATATTTTCCTGGCAATTAACTTCTCCAGCAGCTTGCCTATTGTATTCTGCATGGTTATAACTCGATATCCCTTGAATTTTTGTGTGGTCTTTGCCAGGCTTCGGCAAGGGAATCAGATAGCTGTGTAACCACTCCTCCTTGATGCTAGCACTCCCTATGCTGTTGTTGTACATGTCTGCTAGTTCCTCTAGCTCGTTGTCGGTACACCTATTGATGTCGTTGTCTCTTATGCCATCTGGCCCTGGAGCGCTGTTTTTTGATCGTCGAAGCACAGCCTTGATTTCTTTCACTGTCACTGTGTCTTCATCCGAAGTGTTCTAGGCCTTGCACCTGTCTGACTTGACCTCCTTAACAAGATTTCGGCCTCTCATGTCTGTCTGGTTGCTCTGCTCTAGATAGCGTTCAAAGAGGGCTCTACCAGATGAGGTCAGCACCTTGGAAGTCAGAAATGCTCTTATTCTTGACTACCCCGCTCATGCTTTTATGTAGTCGCCAGAACAATTTCAGTGACTTGTCTGTGCTTACTCTTTGACACCTCTGCCCATTTTTCACTTTCAACCACCTTGACCAGTTTTTTTAAATAGCCTACTTTTGTGTGCATCTCTCTTTCTAAGTGCATGCAGGGACTGGGATGGCCAGCGCTGTTCTTCTTGGCATTTTGCCATCTCCTTATAGCACCACGTTTATACAACCACGCCTTCTCCACCTCAAGGTTCCACCACGGTGGCTGCTCCCAGCTTTTTTTCCTGCCCTGAAGCTTTCTGCGCTTGTCACGTCTTATTTTACTCACCACATCTTGCCCTGTACTGTCATATTGGAAAGTCTTGACCGTTAACTTGTGCTGCCTGGTTCTGCCTTTCTCCACCAATATGCTGCAAGGGTGGTGGTCGCTGCCGTTTCCGAGTCACTTCCGGTTTCAAGATGGCGACGGACGGTCGTGTTGTATTTGTGATCGTTAACGTTTTCGCGTAGGAGATGGAGTTTTCAGTTTTACACTGGGTGAGGCAGTCAGTCTTACGGCACCCTACCTTAGACGCCTCCTACGTCAAGCATGGTAGATTACAGTGTAACGATTTATAGGTGCCAGTAACACACAGCCTGTCTCCCTGGCGAAGGGATTAAGGACGTTGATCGTAATCCCGTATACTCACGTACGAAACACAGCTGCGGGAGATTCGGTAGAGGATCGCGTCGCGCTGGCTACTTACAGAGGTATGTGAGCCGGTCGTTCAGAAAGCAATGGCAAACTACTGAACGTAAAACTTGCCAAGACAGCAACAGCAGCTGAAAAATGCAGGTGTTGACTGCAATGTCCTGTAAAGGATATGCGAAAAAAGAACACACAGACGAGCCAAACAGTCAAGAGTAAGCAACAAAATTAGGATTAACTATGGTTACATGATATGTAAATTTAACCCTGTGTGAACTTTATCACCTGTGAACCCTCGCATCGGAGTTCATAAAAACAAATGTTGACTAGAACTTCAGTTGCAAAGTGGAGGTCTGTCGACTTGGTTCACTTGAGGTAGGACGACTAGTGTCATCTACAGGCTGACTACTTACTTTCATCTTGTGCGTACGCAAATTCAACGTTAAGAAGTAAGTAACGTATCTAGGCATTCATTAGGATATGAACATTAAAGTTTTATGGAATAAACTATGTATGTATTAGATGAAGTATGTAGATATGTATGTATGTAGATGACGTATGTAGATGTAGATGAAGATGAGGTTTGAATAAAAGGAACTTGCAAACAAAAGACAAACGAGAAGGGAGAATCTTCTTATTAAGCCTAATCGACAGCGGTAGTAAACGTCATGTGACCAACCGTTTGCTCATAATGTCCGTACACTATTAGCAAATGTTTACTTATCACGTGACCAGCTGTTTGCGTATAATGTCCGTACATTACTAGCAAACACACACACACACACACACACACACACACACACACACACACACACACACACACGCGCGCGCGCGACAGAGGGAGCGGGGAAGTCAATAAGTAAGTCACAAATGGCTGTAGAAAAATAATAAATAAATATGATACAACTTGAAACCAGTTTATTTTTATACATACATTGTACCGTTTATTTCTCAACATAATTTCCACCAACATTGATGCACTTATCTCATCGTTTTATTAGTCCTCCCAAACTGGCTGCATAGAACTGTGTGCTCTGTTTTCTAAACCACGTTTTCACTTCACATTCAACTTCGGCGTCATTCGCGAAATGTCTTCCTCCAAGGTGGGTTTTCAGTGGACCAAAAAGGTGGAAATCGCTAGGGGCTAAGCCGGGGCTGTAAGGTGGATGTTACAGAACTTCCCACCTTAGTTGGTTAATTTTCTCCTGAGGTAATCGAGCCGTATTTGGTCTGGCATTGTCATGAAGAAGCAACACTCCTCTAGTCAGCAGTCCTGGACGTTTTCTTCGAATTGCATCATGAAACATCGATAGAACTTCACTGTACGATTCAGAATTCACATTGTCACCTTTCTTCTTGACATTGGTTAAAAGCACTCCTTGACAATCCCAGAACACTGTCAGCATAACCTTCCCTGCTGATGGTGTAACCTTGAATTTTTGGACACAAAGCGAAGAAGGATGTTTCCATTGCATTGAAGCACGCTTTGATTCGGGCTGGTGGTCAGCACAAACAGGAAGCATTTCCTTATGAATGCCCTTTGCAGGCAGTCCGTTTGTCCCCCCCCCCCCCCCCCCCAAAAAAAAACAACAACACAAAAACAAACAAAACAACTCACAACAGCACGTTGCTCTTTGGTTATACACTACGTAAGTACAGTCGCCATTTTGTTTATGCGCTGCGCATACGCATGAGACACATAGCGCCACCTGACGAACGGGAATATAAATTTCGATGTTGCTGTCACCTAATGATACCTGTAGAAAACACCAACTACATTTACCTGCCATCCCACAGAACTGTGTGACTTTCTTATTGACTCGCCCTTGTATATATATATATATATATATATATATATATATATATATATATATATATAAGTCAATCTGTATCCGTATGTATTTGATGCGTTCGATAACGGTCCATCCGATTGAGATGAAATTTTCTACACGTCTTCTTTTCATTCCCATGCAACCGACTGTCATAGGTTTTTAGTGTAACATCGGCTACTTACTTACTAAAATTTAATATTTCATTTTTCATTATCATTTCCATATAGCAAGGGGACTTAACATAAGAAAAGTTATTTCAAGGGGCATAACTTTTAATAACATTGCTATATACTTTATAGTCATATTGTTGTATCGTTTTCAAAGATTTATAAACTATTTGTCTATAGTTATGTACAGGCATATGAGTTATAATAAATAGTGATATAATCTTTAAGGCATTTTCATAGTTTTCATACAAATAATGCATCTATTTAAATAGTGGAAATTTTCTAACTCATCTTTTTATTTTGCTTCAACAGCAAATTAATTTTTTTTTTAACATTCTCATATGTGTGGCGCGTTACACTGGGCGAAGCCGGGTCGGGTCAGCGAGTATATATAAAAATATATATATATCTGGTTGATTTCCAACTATTGCATTAATCTCACATAATATGATATTTATTTCTGAATATTTTCACTTCTGGAAGACATTATCCTTGCCACTATACAATTAATCTGTACTATAATCACCGCTTTCTGCTGTTGGGGGATTATGCATAAATTATGTTGACGTCAAAGTGTGTGCCAATTAACTATACCACTAATATCTGTGATTGGGATCTTTTCAGATCTAGATTAAATAAGTACTGCACTTCTTTGATGTGTCTCAGCCAGAATAGATAATTTTATATTTCTCATACAGTATTATTCCAGTCCTTTTCCATCTTGTCTCACACATTCCATAGATAATCATTCTAATTCTTCTCATTTCTTAAATGCTATTCTCCAGTTTACCATCCGTACTCTTAGTACGAAAATTCAAGGTTCCCATTTTAAATGATATTAATCTTCGGCACTCAGTCGCATGCTGACGTCTAGATTTAGCTGGTGCACGTCACGTTTTCTACCAAACCACGCTGCTTCTATTGAGCATCCATTTATACTGTTCGGTTTTCTGTGAACTGGCAAGTCATGACTTTCTAGGCATCTGTAAAGAAGGTAGACTGCCACTGCCTTCTTTCTTGGCAGTGACCATACTCAAGTAATTTGACCGTAGCCATGTTGTTTCTATAATGAGACCCTCTGCCTACCACCAAGAAACTTGAGGCCATAACCAACAACTATCTATCTATCCGCTGCCCTCCAGTTACATCCACTACTTGCTTGCAAGGTCTAACGTTACCCTAAAGGAGGGAGGGTGGACAATACTCCACCTTGCAAAAGGGTGTCCGCAGCCTAGCGGAGGAAAAAGGGGTTCTTTTCCTTTGAAAGAGGATAGTCTTATCCCATCTTTTACACACCTTGAGGCGTGTTGGGTACATGGCAAAATAAAGGAGCTTTCTCACTCGCATTTAGGCGTATTATGTATAAGATGCTAACCCCATATTTTTACAGACTAATCGGCATTCCAGGGGTGATGTGGTCACGCCGACCCCGTTACTCCAATAACATTTCCCTGTACCAATCTTTGGCAGGGTCGAGTTAGGAGCCCAGGTATTTAAGAAAAGAACCGCCACGACGGGAATTCGACATAACCACCGGGCCGGCAGGAAATCATCCTATCCATTCTGCTACCGCGGCTTCCCGCAAAGAAGGGCACTTTCATAAATTTACTACTCGTCAGTTTCTGCAATCGTCGACCAACATCGTCCACTTTCGTTGTTTCTTAGGTGTTGATTATATTCTTTCTAATTGTGTGGTTGGTGATAGCGCAGCGCAACTTCCACTTTTCTAGTTAACAATCAGAGTATAATTGCTGCGGAAAATTAAGCACCTATGCTTTTTTCTGGAGAGATTTGACGCTAAAAATGAGAAATTAGTAGCCATAAACAAGTCGTAAACGCCAGACGACACATGTTTACTTGTGGCACCCACAGCGGTATCCGTTTGGCTCGAACATCTCCGTTTGTCCTATCGACTGCGTCTGTGAACTTTGCTTGCAATGTCCGGTGAGAATTCTCACAGACGGCTCTGCTTATGTCCCTGTTTATAGTTATGACCTTTGTGTGTTGATTTATGTTCTTGAATGTGTTAGGGCTATGTAGATATATTTGAAAGGTCACGTTAAAGTGTTCTCTTTTGCATACTCACAAAGCGAATGTTTGAAAGTTTCTGTCCGTATGTCGGCCGGTCTGTATATTCATTTCAATTCCTACCGGTATCTGGATCTGTGATAACACAGTAGCTAGTGAACACTCCACCCCATTTTGTCATGCGGGTTAATGTCGAGATCACAGGACTCATAGATCGGATTGACATTACAAAGTGGGCACGAGACAATTTTCTGAGGTGTAAAGTGTATATCAGGAAAACAAAAAGCACGGGCTCGGTACCTTATCTGATAATGCTGTCGTAAAAACAATCAAATAACTGACCTCCAGGCCCCACAATCAAAGATGAATGAATGTGAACGAAGTGAAATAACATACAGTATAATCTTCTAGTCACCAACAATGGCCAAATACTGCGTTACATTTCAATCAGTGTGTGATAAACACAAATGCAACGTCATTATACCTATTTGTAAAAAGGAAGTATAGGACCTTTCACACACCTTAGCGCGTATAGACCAATCGGCACTCAGTGGGTGCTGTAGTTAATATCACTGCCGGCTGCTTTCAGTTACCAGAAAATCTCCCCGTACCCATTTACAGTTGGGTAGACCCACGAGTCTAGGTAGATAAGAAACATCCGCTTCGATTTGAGATTCGAAGTCGTAACCGCCGGATGGGCAGACAAGCTGTGTTTGTTACTCCGCTGCCTCGGCTACTATACTCAGCTGACATCATCATCACCATCGCCATCATCATCATCACCATAATGTTCATGTACCCTACCAAATGACGTAGGCGCTCATGCACCACCACAGATCGTAGTCACCTGCGTTCTGGATCAGTTCTACTGCTGACATTTCCTCATACCACGGTCTTAGATCATCCAGCATCATTTCCCTCGGACTGCTTCTGTCTCTTTTCCCACTGATCATTTTAGCCGTGACGATGTTCTCCAACGCCGCTCTTCTCATTTTATGAAGAAAGAAAACTGGTTGTCTCTTTTTTTATAATTGTGTCACGTCCTTCTTTCACTAGCCTCTTCTAGGCAATCAATTAAGTTATTCTGTTCGTTCAAAGTTCAAGTTATTTGCAACATTCGTCTGAGATGCCACATCTCGACCGCCCCCGAGCTCTTCCTAATTTATTTGACTTGTGTGTACTTTATTAAAACTCCAGATTGAACCAGCGGTGGTCCAAATCAGAAGTGCCGCAGCCTGGAATTCTTTGTTGATTTCGGAGTGAACAGTTGCGTAATATTAATATTACAGAGACGTAGAAAAGGAAACAATGTCCTTTTAACAAGGGGCTATAATTCTCATTTTGTTTTTAAAAGAGTGAAATTGCATAACAATGTTCTGTTTTGTTGTTGTTTGTGTTTGAAATATTAACACAAACACAAATATAGCTTTACATAATAATTAACGTATAAATTACAGATAACGGTAATCTTATTGTTCACACTGTGTTGTGTACCTGCTTTGTGGTTTGAACGTGCGCGACTGTGAATTGCTGTGAGAGCTGGCATGCAATGTAAATAGTGAACAACACCCGAATTATATTCAGATATCCTTATTATCGAGGTTAAAAAAAATAAATGACCTTTCCCCACGCCTTGATGCTATTGGGTTTATGGTGATAGCACCGTATTTGTATAGACCAATCGGGCACTCGATAGGTGATATGGTCAATATCACACCGGTCGGCATTATCTCCCTGAACATTTCATTGTACCAGTTTAGGCTGGACCGACCTCGGATCCCAGGTCATTTAAAAAATAATCCCCACCTCGAGTAAGAAGCGCACACGTGAACTCCGGGCCGACAAACCCAAGTGTTAGCCATTGTGCTACTGCAGCTTCTGTCAGAACCACATATGGTGTAGCTATTCGTTTTTGGGGGTTGGTTTTCTAATTTTGAAATTTAGCATGGGCTGAGGCTTATTCTGTCTGCATTTTTGATTTAGAACAAGTGATGTTTAGTGTGGGCTATCTGCACATGACTTCTTCTGGGATCTCACTGGTATCTGAGAAGGATAGATGACCAACACATTACCATTGTAACAAGAGATTGTGGTGTCGGAAATAGATAGAGACATTAAC